>VZTZ01012133.1:23186-39016 GCA_013400955.1 Drymodes brunneopygia
AATAATAAATAATAGTAAAAAATCCCCAAACCTTGAATGAAACAAATGAAAGAGAGAAGATAAATATCAGGATACACACCATGTCTCCAAAGACACTAATTTGTGTAATCATCTATATAACAGAGAAAGTGAAAATTTCTGTACGCAGTGGAAATTTCAATATTTCAGTGTATTGTTTTACCCCAAACTGATTGATTTTTTATCTCTGTATACTGTTGAGGCCACAGCATGCACACCATAAGAAGGCTTAATATTGCATTACTTTCGCCATCTAAAAGGTATTGCCCATAAACTTGTAATTTGTTGCACCTTTCATTGGTGTGACCCTCAAGAAGATTACTTAGTACTTCCTAAAATATTTTTCCAAGAGAGGTGGACAAATGGCCTCTGGAAGGGAGATCTTCCCCTCCCTTCTCATTGACTTGAATGACTTGAAGTTAACCTAAATGTATCTTACCCTGGTCTTGCCGCTAAGGAAGAAATCTCTGTTAAGTAAAGGTTGAATTCCTGATAATTTACAGCAAAAACTAGAAAATAAGGATAGATGCTACCATATTATTGTCACGGTCTAAAGATTGCGTACCTAAACTTACATTTTTTCTAGCTGTGATTTATTTCTGAGTCTTCCTTCAGAGGTTCAAGAGACAGTAAGCAAAACTGCTTACATAAACTGTAGGCTGACTTCCCAACTTTGGAATTAGAAACTTCTCTCAGGTTCATCTGCCACTAGCATGAAGCTCCCATCTGTGGAAACATTTCCATCTTTCCATGATCAATTTGATAGTCTCAATTATTATCACGAACACACACTAACCCTTTCTATTTTCTATTAAGAAGTGGGCTACATCTGGAAGGTTCGTTAAGATTCAAGCAGCCTCCACCAGGTTATTGATTATCATAAGAAAAGTCATTAGCATTATTGAATCCTCTTTGTTATGACAGTAATCAGCAGCTCCTTCCTGGATTACTGGGAGCATTTTTGAAAGGTTTATGGCTTACTACTGATGTAGATAAATGTTTTTAGAATCCATGGTTTTGCCTTTCATGAATAAAAAGGTGATTGAACAAAGACTGCATTCATCATTCTGTTTATCGCCCTGAAACAACAAGTGTAATTTATAAACCAATAATACTTTTTTGTAGTGTTATACACATGTTCTAAAAGAATGGATCAAATTAATGCAGGCCCAGAAAACAATGCCACCACAAGACTAATACATCCAAACCCTTAAGGGATTTGAAAGAATCCAACCAGCACGGTGACTTTGATAAGTGCTTTGTGGTTTGCTTTTTTTTCATTTTCATTTATTTTTNCTCTTTGCACATCAACAAAACCCAAGGCAGGATTTGGAAGGAATCCTGGTTGTCTTTCTGTAAGGCCTATTCTAAAGATGGGGACCTGAATTTGCCCCTCTTGTTTCTCTGCAAAATATATATTCCTGTCAATCTCATTATTTCTTAATAATTCCTAAGGACTGTAGAATCTGTCATTTTTAAGATTACTTTTTTTAAAGGAAGATAATTATGGTTGTACTTAAATAAAACCAAGACCTTAGCCAAACTTAATTTCCAGTTTTGGGGTTTGTTTGTTTGTTCATTTGTGCTGTTTTTTTAATTTGATTTATTTGGGCATTTTGAGGATATTTATTATTTGGCTGGCTTTTGTAGTCACATATTTTTTTATTTAGTCTCGATGACTGAGTGGACATTGACAAGGCCTTTATATCTGTTCTGTTCCACACGTGTAGTGTAGCATTAGCAACAGCTCTCTACTTATACAAATGTTGTAAGGTAATTACAGATTTTCAGATATGGAAAGAACTGTGTAATGATCCTTGGCTGTCCACTCAACTAGTAGCCATGTAGCTAATAGGAAAAATAAAACTATTAAACTCAGAATTGAGGAGGTTGCTCTCTTCTTCAAATATTTAAAAAGAAGCAGAAAGCTTTCAGACAGAGACCTGAGGCATGGAAGTGGAACAGACACCATCAGTACTGACAACTTTCTTATAAAACAAAGCAAACAAACCAAACCAATTAATCAATTAATCAGTCAAGTTGTTAAGTCTGCAGAGAAATGTTAAACCCAGGATTCTTTCTCAAGGTTAGTCTCCCTCATGCCAATGATTTATTCCTGCATGTAAAATAGACCTGAATTTGAATCTTCAACTTTTTTGCATCCTTTTGACAGCTGATGATTTATGCACATTAAACTAAATGTTTAAGAACATCATAACCATACAGGATCAGGATTCCAGGCATTAGCTGCAACGCATGCTTTGCACACTGAGGATATATCTTCTTGTATTCAGGCAAATTCTACATGGTTAGTCTTATTTGAAGCAAAGAAAAGCCAGTGAGGGGGTAATAATTTAGAAAGATTAGAAGGAAGGAAAAAAAATTGAAAAGAAATCTTGCCCTTGGACTTTGATTAAATCCACTCATGATGATATCATTTATGATGGTAACATATATTACATTGGCTAGGCACATTTATTTACCCCACATATACTACCTAGGGAAGGGTAGTTTGTTTCAGATTTTGTGTATTTTTATCAAAATTTTGCAGTAAAGATTTACAATAATAATAAAGAAAAATAAAGAAAATAAAAATAATAAATAATAGTAAAAAATCCCCAAACCTTGAATGAAACAAATGAAAGAGAGAAGATAAATATCAGGATACACACCATGTCTCCAAAGACACTAATTTGTGTAATCATCTATATAACAGAGAAAGTGAAAATTTCTGTACGCAGTGGAAATTTCAATATTTCAGTGTATTGTTTTACCCCAAACTGATTGATTTTTTATCTCTGTATACTGTTGAGGCCACAGCATGCACACCATAAGAAGGCTTAATATTGCATTACTTTCGCCATCTAAAAGGTATTGCCCATAAACTTGTAATTTGTTGCACCTTTCATTGGTGTGACCCTCAAGAAGATTACTTAGTACTTCCTAAAATATTTTTCCAAGAGAGGTGGACAAATGGCCTCTGGAAGGGAGATCTTCCCCTCCCTTCTCATTGACTTGAATGACTTGAAGTTAACCTAAATGTATCTTACCCTGGTCTTGCCGCTAAGGAAGAAATCTCTGNATGAATAAAAAGGTGATTGAACAAAGACTGCATTCATCATTCTGTTTATCGCCCTGAAACAACAAGTGTAATTTATAAACCAATAATACTTTTTTGTAGTGTTATACACATGTTCTAAAAGAATGGATCAAATTAATGCAGGCCCAGAAAACAATGCCACCACAAGACTAATACATCCAAACCCTTAAGGGATTTGAAAGAATCCAACCAGCACGGTGACTTTGATAAGTGCTTTGTGGTTTGCTTTTTTTTCATTTTCATTTATTTTTTTTCCCCTTATTTTAGAAATAAAATGATGAATATCTTATAACATTACAGCAATTCTCTTAACATTAACATAGGCAATAAATGCTTATCTGTAACTCATATTTTCAATAGTGACCCCTGGGGGTGTATATATTAGGGAGTCTCTCTAAAGAGGTATATGGTTGTTAAACTTTGTAGCTTGTCTGGATGTGAAGACATATCTAGAAAAGAAGTAACTCCTTCTCTGCAATCCCTTGAGAAGAAATCCTGAGTACATCCTCCTGCTCCAGAAGGGGAACTCTGTTTTCTACTTAGCCCCCTGAAAAAATTCCGAACTAGAAATGAGACTTGCATTTTCTATTTTGCAATAAAAGAGATCATTAGGTCACCAAATAAAAGTGTTCAATATACCTCTCACTTTTTCCACATTGGATGTCAATCCTCAAGTAAGGAATTGTTAATTTATACAAAACAGTCACTGAGGGCAGTCAAACTTCTGAAAGAAAGAGACTTGAGAGAAGTAAAACCGGGATATTTCACCAGAACAGCCCAGGATTGCATCTATCCTTCTTCCCAGAGCACATGGTTCAGGGCACTTCTCCTGGCATCAAGAATTAAACTTCTCATGTTAGTATTACAGTCTTTGACATTTAAGGACTATTCATCCATTTACACATTTAATTATTTTCCTTTCTTATAAAAAAGATTCTTTTCCAGTGCTGAAATGCATTAATTTCTGTGTCTATTTCTTAGTTTCTATGTAATGTTTTGGTTGATAAGAAAGATCCCTCAGGAACTTACATTTTTTTTGTGTGAATAATTTCAGACAAAGGTGAAGCCTCTGTCTTGGTTTTGCCAAGATGGCCAAACTGAACTGTGTATGCCTCAGTCTGAAAACCTGTTTCTCAGCCCTTAAATGCTATTTCACATCTCCCTTTGTTACAGATGGTAAATGTTGTATTTTATCTGCAGTATCATATGACACGATACATCCACCTCCTTAATTCCAAGTATAGAACAGAGCCATATACTGAATATTTGTGCTTTTTCTAAGTCCCTATTTATGCTTTTACCATCTGCAACTAGCAGATGTTCTTTTTTGTTCATATCATATTTTAAAATACATTTCTTTTCATAATTGCCATTAGTCAACAGGGTTATTTTTTTATTTCTCTCATCTGATGTCTATATTATTAAACTGGCAATCCATATTTTTTACCATATATTTCCCTATTTTCATAGTTTTTATATTGAAACCTTAAAAAGACTTTTAATACTCAGACTCTCAGATCCTGTTTTAAATAAGATGACATCATAAATCTTTTCACTCTTTCTGTATTTTGAAATCTGACTACTAATGGGCAATGTGGAATATGTTTAAATATTTACAACATTTTATTTATATTTCAGATCTGAAATTTTGGCAATCATTATTTTTAAAATTTTCCCGGTTTTGGGATCACTTTAAAAATAGCAAGAAAGGTATCACAAAAAAAAAAAAAAAATCAATGTAGAAAGATCATAAATTTTAGTACCTAGAAGACTGCTAATGCTAAGGTCAACAAATTATGTTTTTATAATCTGTTAAGATCCTGCATTAAATTAATGGAAGTAAAGCATTTTTTTCTTTTATTGTAAAACAGCTTTGTCTTGATTTCTTCATTTTACATGACTTCAGACATTTCAGCAAGAGATCTATAGTAACAATGACTATTTGAAGATTTTTAAAATTTAAGTGCAAATTAAACACCTGAATTAGGTATCCTAAGTACCATCCTCAGATGCTTCCCTTAATGAATGCACAGCTAAAGGTTGCGTTTCTTTCATGACTTTTTGTAAAGGGATTTGTCATAATAAGGAGCCTACAGGCTGGCTTTAATTTTTAAGTATGTGCCACTTGATTGTCATAGTATCATTTTCCCTCATTTATGTTGCTTTAAAACCCTGTTGATAATCCTAGAAAATCTATTAATTGCTAATGCTATCCTGTGTAATGAGATTACCCTGAGAAGTGTTTCGAAAGAATAAGAGGCAGCAAAAAGGCTTTCAAAAATATATCTCAGAAGGTTGTTCCAAACCTGTGCCAATAAATATAAGATTTCCCCAATTCAAGTTAATCAAGCCACTTTTGGTTTACATAGGGCAATCTTTATTTAAACTGTTTTTATTACATCAATATCTCCCTCTTTCAAGATGAATTAAAGATTAAGATATGCCCATCTACCAAGATTCAAATACAAAGTCTGTGCATTGGCAATAATGAAGTTCCTGTTCACTCCTCTAGCAAAGAGATGTTGTGTTTTTCTGATCCATTCTGAAATACCTGAGAATACAGCCATGCTTTAGAAGGCAGTTAAAGACTATGAAGCACAAAGAAATAGTTCATTTATTGTTTGGAGTTTTAGATACTTTTCAGGTCAAGTGAAGATTCACCCTCTCCAAAGCCACATGGGAAATGACTTGCCTCATTCCAGTCACTGGATAAAAATTTTTGGCATCTCTGGATTAGTTGTCCTGGCTCCAGTTTTAGTTAATGGAGAGAAATTGACATATGTACAGGGTCATTCACTCAATGAGAGTTTGCATGAAAAGAGCTAGCCTGTACATTTCCCTCATTTTCATTATTGTACAGAACTCAAACAGCTAGTTTGGACCAGTTCCTTATTTTTGGGCAGTTAAACTAGATAAGATCAACGCCATCTCCAACAATTATGGCTTTCCTAATAACGTAATGCAATTCTTTTCCTCTATTGAAGCATATATGCCTAAGAGTCTGAAAGTGCACCAAATAATTACATTGTGAAACTCCTTGCTCCAGGATGCAGCAGTTATTGCAATTTTATATGTATTACAGAAATGATTGGATATGGTCATGGAAGAGAAATTCAATGAAATCTGTTAGATGCAAAGAAACAAGCTCTAGGGAAAAAAGTGGAGGCAGTTTTGTTTGGGTTTTCTTGGTTGTTTTTGTTTCTTTGGTTTTGTTTGTTTGGTTGCTTGATTGTGGTTTTGTTTGTTTTGATTTTTTTTTCTAAAAATCATTTCAGTGATAAGAATATTCTGCACAGTATCAAAAATGTACTTACCTTATGACTGGGGTCTTTCTTGGGACCTGACTGCATGAGTGAGAAGGGAAACTGAGCTAAAGCAGTTGCTTGGTCTGTTCTCATGTAGTTATTTGTATATTTTAAGTTCAGATAAAGTAGTGCTACTAATTTTAAATTAGAATTCATAGGCCAGTGGTTTTTACATGAGTTTGAGAAAGTAATTTCTGTATCCTTCATCAGTGGGAACCAGAAGGTGAAACTAATTTTTAATTGAATAAGTGAGATGCAAAAAGCACAGTACACAAGACTTTTTAAAATGTGACAGTCTTTGTTTCAGAAAGTAAAAGTACAGTAGTAAATATCAGTGAAAGCCTTATTCAAAATCTGTTTTTATTTTCTATATCAAGAATTTTAAAGGATATAACACCTTTCAATCATTTGGAATAGCCTGAGGCAAAATCCACAAAATTTGCACAATTAGCACGAGAGGAAGATTTGCTCCAGTAAAGGACTTGATCAAATAGGAGAATAATCAAGCACTGATACAGTAGTATTTGAAAACAATAATTATGTTTTAAAAAGGAAAAAGAAAGAGAGAAAAAAATCTGAAAATTGTTTTCCTCCCACTATAAAATAAAACTTCTTGGTTTATTACTAACACCCCTCCCCCCAAAAAAAATCAAACCCACAACAAAAAAACACCAAAAAAAGCAATCAAAAGATAAAGTATGTGATTCTGAGTTATCCCAGGTTAACCCAGGACTAAGGACAGTTGCATACATGGAAGACATGGAACTTTTTTGATCAAATTCTCTTGCTGTTTCTTGTTGCTGGCGTAAACCGCTTTCTTTCCTATTGAACATGCACTGAACACCTATATGTACTTATTTTTTGCCTCATAAAGTCATATTTTGAATCTCTTTTTTTTTCTAAACAATACCCTGGACACCTCTCCATTTTGTCACATTGTACTTTGTCAGTAGGTGTGGAGTAGAAATAAAAACCTGATATGACGTATTGCATGTAAAAATACTTATTTAAATCTGGATAGATCTTGCCATTGAATCAACCTTTTGTACAACACTTACCAACCAAATTTCTGAGCATATGTTCACATATCTTTTATTCATTAGTCAAAAGCAATATGTATGAACAAGGAGAGTAACTGTAGAAAAAATACGATGTAATTATGCTTTCTGTTCTTTTGGTAAATTAGTGAGAATGCAATTTATTTCACATTTTTGTTGGGTCTGTATCAGCAAATAACTGAAATGTTGACATGATCTGGTTAGTCAAAGGAGCAACGCACCTAATCATAGAATTTGAAGTTAATACGTCTAAAGTACACACTACTTTAACCACATCTTTACAGTCCATTGACGTTACGATATTTTAGACCACTATGAATTAAAGGACGTACACAAATACTTTTTTTTAAAATCAAAAAAAGCAAGTAAGTTACTATGTACTTTTGACTGCCAGACAAAATGAGTACTTATTTTCAAGGATTAATATGTTTTGGTTTTGGTTTGTTTGTTTGCTTATAAATGTTATTTGCAACTCCTACTGCTGTATTTAAAATCCCGTCTCATTTGCCCAATAAAGTTTAGTGCTTCCATTTGTTGACATATATTATTATTAGTTTTGTTTAATTTTACTTCATTGCTTTGATCCAATAATATTTAAATCAGCTGAGTTTAGGAAAAAAAAATTCCCTGCACAACTGAAAGCAGTTCCCCTTGCCACAA
Source organism: Drymodes brunneopygia (assembly GCA_013400955.1). Classification (NCBI taxonomy): domain Eukaryota; kingdom Metazoa; phylum Chordata; class Aves; order Passeriformes; family Petroicidae; genus Drymodes; species Drymodes brunneopygia. The sequence goes on from VZTZ01012133.1 coordinate 31,328, forward strand.
AATATTTGAATTTAAATTATTGTCAGTGATTAAATTACAGCGTCATGTCTTTTTAAATTTAATTTTGAAGAAAAGATATTTCAGCAAATTTACTAACTTGCCAATCTCTACAAGATGGGCACAAAAACCTGCAGATTTCTCAGCTGAGTCAGATTGAAGTTACGGAAGTGTCTATTCTTTTTGAACTTTATGCAACCAGTTCAAGTAAATTACAGCAAGTTCAGAAAATTCTCTGAATTCTCACATGATTAAAACACCCAGCAGAAAGCTTTCACTTGCATAAACTTTATGCCTAGAAATGCATATATATTTTTAAATGAATAAAAGAAAAAGAGGAGCATCTTTTTTCCAATGAGAACTATTAATATTTTATGTCTTGCTGAAGAGCTGCTTCCTTTTCTCTTTCTTCTTGACACCAGAGAGGCTATTAGCTCTTTATTTTTATGTCTCACTTTTCCTGACCCCTACCATGCCCCACAACCCAAATAATAACAACAACAACTTCAATCTGCCTCTCCCTGGTTGGGACACCATACTTGCTATCTTTCCACTTTATTAACTTAAGCATTAGCTTTTTGAAGCGAGTAAAATTATAAATGACATGTAATCCTATGCTGGGTGGCAGAGGGCTGCTTTCTGGAGCTGTGATTGACTGAGGTGAACAGGGAAAGGGAAAAATTTGTTCTGAGGGTTGCAAAGTGCCAAGCGATATGTCATGGCCTCTGGCAACAAGATCAGCATTGTATTTATAATCAGTGCAACATGCTGAGAGGGCAAATTAAGCTGCAGGAAGCCCAGCTGTGGCAGTGACATAAGGGGCCATACTTTACTCCATAGCCTTTCACAGATGTTAACTTGTGCTGGAGCCACAGCTCCAGCGATGGATTTCAGGTCTCATAGAACGCAGGCTCTGCCCATGGATGAGGAATCACTCTTTCTCAGCTCCTGTGGCATGGATCCTTGTATTTCACCAAGCCATTTAGTTCTATAAATCCCTATGGCTGTCTACGCTTATGAAAACTGCTCCAAAAGAGGTGGATAGACCCCTCTGTAAATTAGGCTCTCTCTCCAAGCTGGATCATAGTAATAAAATGAAGGCTAGGACGAGGTCAGACCCAATAAAGCAAATGTCAAAATTATGTCAGCAGGAAAATATGGAACGGATGCAACTGCAGGACTTCAGAGATAAATATCTGCTGGTGATGCACTGCAGGGTCAGTGACTGGATCACACAGCCTTTGAAAGAAGGAGCACAGATTTTCTGTACAAATCCCATTCTTGCAGTTGTAACTCGTACTGGGATGAGGCTGAAGTTTGGATATGCAGTCAGTCCATTTGTGATGATTCTGCCGTGCAATACAGCATAAATTTTAAACCCTTTGTTGTCTTTTAATCTCCACTTCAAAACCTGAGAGAAAGGGAAGTGTTAGTGTTATCCAATCCTGTGTTAGTACTAGGAGAAAGGGAAGACAGAACTCTAATGAAGCTTAAGGCAACAAAGAGAAGGAAACCCACGTTTACCCAAACCTAGAAACTTGTATGTCAGTGGTAGCTGCATGTGAAGTGACCTTAAAACTCTTTGAAAATCCCACACCTCAAAGAGATTCATCAGCTCAACCAAAACACATTCAGGTTGGTTAATTTTACATCAATGAGTAAAGATCAAAGTCCTCTTAGCTGAGATTAGAAATATTGAAGCTTGAGATATCAGCCCCAAACTGCATCAAATCCTGCCTCTCTGAGGAGATTTGGTGTTGGACACACTGCTAAAAATATCAATTTCACCATTTGCTTGTAAAAAGAGAAAAAAGATGTGAGCAGCATAGCAAAACTGTATTTGAATAAAGACAACGACCAGAAATGCTTTAAATATTACACATAAACTGACATAAACCATACAAACAGTCTAAGAAATTAAAATTAAAAGAAAAAAAAATGCAAATGTACTAATGGCAAAAAAATGAACATAAAATAACAACTCAAGTTTTACTTAGATGAAGTTACATTCCAGCCTGGGTATTTCTAATTCATCTTGGTTCAGGCATGATGTTAACATATAGAAAATATATTTTTTCTCCTCGTATGAATGTTCTCCAAATAACGATAGTAAATCTGATAAGAATCAAGTGTTTTAATATATGAAGTATTAGTTTTAGTGAAAATATACAAAAATTTATTTTAAAGCTTTTCAAAGTAATTGCAAAATTTTATTCTTTCAAGAACATCAGTGAAACATCCCCAAAATATATAAATTGCAGATTTCAGAGGGAAAAAAATATGAAACTAGCAACATCTTTTTCACAGAAAAGTACATTCTGACTTTTCTTGTGTAAATATCTGGTTTTGTTTCAACCATTTTGGTCTGTATAGTCTTGAGCCTTACTATTATGTAAGTGAAGTTGAGGTTGGCAGCCAACTCAGCTACAGTGACCCCAAAATGATTGAGCTTAAAATCTCTTTTGACAGGATAAAAAGTGTCAGCCAAACCTTTCCATTACAACGTTCCTAGAGTCTTAAGTGGCTTTTAATTTGTATCTTGTAAATTTCCTAAATTTTATAAAAATTCCACTGAATTTGTCACTGTTAACTTGCTGTAAATAAAACTTTCATGTTCTTGAAGAATATGTACATTTTTGAGGCTCTAGATTTTAGTAGGATAATTGAACCCACCCACACTTCCTTTTCATTCCATCCTTTGTCTCACAAGGACTTCCTGAATACATGTTCAGGTATCTGAAAAATTTACACCAAACTAACTTAAGCATGGCTCATTGTTGAAGGTGTTGGGGAGTGTTTCCTTTAAGCATTCATCACAAAACACCTTGCCTGTACCAAATTTTAATTGTGCAGATTCTAATTTATCTGCTTCCCATGTACTCTCTGGGATCAAGATGCACCTGGAAGTTTAATCATATCTGAATTTCAATAACTTAGGTAAGGCATTGTTGTCTTGCATTTCAAGTACGTCAAAGCAAGTAAAGACCTTATTTTGTCACAGGCATCAATTAACTTAGTCAGATGACATTTAACTGTCATCTAAAATATTTATAGTTTCTATTAGTACTGTTTTAGATGTTCATCTCTACAACATTTCTAAGAGTCTCCAAGAAGCTGTGTCCTAGATTTATTCTACCTGATTTTATAAAATCATGGAATTGTAGAATAAGCTGACTTGGAAGGTACCAATCAAGCTCATTCAGTCCTACTCCTGGCCCCGCACAGGATACCACAAGAGTCACATCCTGTGCCTGAGAGCATTGGTCAAACACTGCTTGAATTCCAACAGGCTTGGTGCTGCTACCTTCCCTCGGGAGCCTGTTCCAGGGCCCAACCACCCCCTCAGTGTAGAATCTTTTCCTAAAATCCAACCTAAACCTCCCCTGACTCAGCCTCAGGCTGTTTCCTGAAGTCCTGTCACTCACTGGTCCCCACAGAACAGATCAGTGCCTTCCCTTTTGCTTCCCCTTGTGAAGACGTTGAAGACCACAACAAGTGGCCCTCAGTCTCCTCTTTTCCAAGCTGAACAGACCAAGTGGCCTCAAGTGCTCCTCATTCAGTTTCCCCTCAAGGACTTTCAGTATCCTTGTGGCCCTATGCATTTAGTCACTAAAATAAAAGTGCAGCCACTTTGGGCTCTGTCTTCAGCACAAAGCAAGAATAGGTTTTACCAGACAGTTCTGTAGCTCTGAGATGGGGTAAATCTCTCTCTGGACTTGCTTCTTTTCCTCCATCAGTTATTACAATGCTAATTTTAATTACGCAATGGGGCAGATTTTTCTGGACCGATATGACATGCCTAAGAAATGTTTGGCACAGCTCAGGATGAAAATAACCCCCCTAACACTCCGTGTGTTTGTTATCTTCTGCTCTAGTTTCCTATTCTCATACTATTCTATTGATTCTGTGTCTATTTTTTAAGTTCTATTGGATTATTCAGTAAATGAAACTGAACAGTATTTAAAGCCGTGAAGACAGTTTTCCACTTTGAGGCATCCCATAATAGTCCACAACTTTGTTCCATAAATAAATCAAAAACAAATGAACACCATTCAATACACTTTTATCTCCATTTTTTAGAATAAATTCAATAAATATATCCATATTAAAAATCAATTAAGAAATGGTAGAGAGTGATGTTATACAAATATTAACATGAATAAATATACCAAAAAAGGGATTACAATCAACATACTAAAAAATTCTAAAGGAAGATGTTTCTTGATGGAACCGTGTTTTCATCAATATTATTTATTTTAAATAATGCCCGTATGTGATGAACTGAAATGAAGTAGTCAACTTACACTGATATTTCCATTTCAAAATGACCTTCAAGAAAAGCCATGCATTTTTCAAACACAATAAAAATAGTTGTAAAAATGTTGACATATATACCCTTTGGATTGTTTAATTTTAAAGATTTTTTTAACATTTTTACTTTGACAATTCCTGTCTGAATAACTCAATGTTTATTCATTCAGTGATAATAGTTAAGTTGTGCCATGTCTTCGAATGGAGAATAATTTTTCAGTGTTGGCATTTTTGCATAAAAGAAGAAAAGATGAACAATTTTTTCATTTTTTTGGGTGAAGACTATGTTTAAAGGAGAAATGATTGAACCAAGAGGCTAAGTTATGTAAAGAAAAACAGGGTTTCTTTTATATTTTGACAAACTATTGAGATTTGAAGTATATTGCATAACAGTCAGGACTGGTTTTGATATTGACCATGCAGGCCGTGAATGCTAATATTAATACTGTCAATAGACATGATCTTATGACAGTTTCAGATTTTTATTTAATTTTATTTTTTAATTGACGTAATTGCTAAGGAACCAGAGCAGCACCTGAAGCCCAAGATAACAAGGCATTTTTTGGATTAATCTTAGCAGTTCAAACAAATATGGATATTTATTCATTGTTGAAGTATATCAGAGGTGGTGGTTTCATTTGGAACAATTAACTTGGTCATTGGCAAACATCAATACTTTTGAAGGTGCCCTCAAGTTGGTGATATACCTCTGTGCTGTTGTTTTTTTATTTTTCCCCTTTTAAAAGAGCACCTTTATTCTTTTAGGTGCAAAATTAGACACTTATTTTTAGTTTAGGCACAAAAAAATTAAGATGAAAAGCTGTGGCAAGCTCCACATACATGCATATAGATAATATAATGATTTTGTCCATAGTCCAGAGTAAAGCTGTAGAATGTAGTGTATGGAAAGTGCCTGCATAAATACAAAATGAAGACAAAAAGAAATTGAAGGAAGAAAATTTTAAGGAGTCTTAAAGAGTGCTACACACAGTCTACTTATGGCTCAGAACATTGCTGTGCACCTGAACCACTGAGGAGTGTAGGAACATATCAGGAAAATGTTTGTCTTAATATTATTTGCTCCTCCAAGCTGCTGCAGTTGGTCATTGCTGGGAGTAGGACACTGGGCTAGACATGACTTAGTGTGACCTGCTCTGGTTTCTCTCTGCTCATTCTTCTGCTCACTGTTTGAAGGGATCAGAGATCAGACCTTTGCTCGCTCGCACCTTGGTCCCTCTGCTGTGACTGCCCACAGAGGTCTCAATTAACAGCAATTTCAGGGATAATTTGAGTGATGGGCTCCCTGATGGCTGAATTCTCTACTGATCAAAGTCATCACAGCTCCATTAACTACAACACAGCAATGCCAATTTATACCAGAAGTGAATAAAGCCCAGACTTATTGAAACAGGTCTGTAATCACCACATTCATTTTAAATAGGTTAGTGAGAGGCCATTGAGATCAGAGAATAACAATATTTGTTATCAGTTGTTGTACTGGAAGAGGTTGAGAGCTGAAGCCTTGAGCAGAAATGACATTCTCTTCAACTTATTCAAATGTCAAAGAGCTCTAATGGGAGTGAGGAAGGAGTTTCATGATGAATAGATGGATTTCTGTAAAAGTTTGTTTAAACTAAACAAGCAAATTATATTCAGATGAAAATAACTAAGAGACTATTTTTTGTGTTCCATCATTGCTAAGACTGACCACATTTGGATGAAGGAAAATGGGTGACCAATTAGCTGAAATACTTTTCTGTAATTTTTTTTTCAATATTTCCTGATACACTTTTCTTTATTTCTTCTTTGAAATGCGTTTTCACTTTTAAGTAAGAAATAAATACAACAAATTGCAAGTTGTGTGAGGTTTTTTTCTTGCTTGAAAAATAACGCTGAAGGAATTGTTTTGCAGTTGAAAATTAATGTAACCCATTATGTCCAGGAAATTTCTTCAATAAATTACTTGCCAAGTCTTTGGTCCTCGTGAAGAAAATTATTTTAATTTATCTCATTTTTCACAACTGAGCCAATGATTGTTTAACCGAAAGTGCCATTGTGACTAAGTAGAGAAATATCAGGGTTCTTGGTCATTTTGTTGAAGCTCAGCTATTAAGTCCACTAGGTTAGCACTGAGAAATACAGAAATTGCCACTTCGGAACAAAAAGTCCTAGAGAATATAACAGGGGATGAAAGAATTTCATTTGGCTTTTTTTGTACTGCTTTAGTACATTAAATAAAAAATTACATATTTTCTATAAAACTCAAAAAATGGATAAAAATAAGCTATAGAAAGGTTATAATTTTCAATTAAATGTTATAAATTTTTGGACTTAATTTCTTACACTTATGTGTTTTCTAGTCCTTTTATAAAACTATTATTATTTCTATTTTTTTTATTTATGAGTTTTAGCTGTACCATTCAAACCAATAACTCAGAGCTGCAGCTCAAGTAAATTGACAATTCTGACCTGCAATTTTTGTCAATACTCGAAATTCACCTATAGAAATTTAAGTCTCCCACCAAGATAGTTACAAAAACATTTGAGCTTTCATCTGCTGTATTATGATAAAAACTCAAAAGCACTTATTATAGGAATAGCACTGTAGCTTCCCCAAACCAGAGGCAGAGTCTCTTTGGAGCTGCCTTTTGCTGAGCCAACTAGAAATTACTTCACTTGAAGTAACAGAACAATATAATTCTTTCAGAAACTTTGAAACTGAGAAACCATAACATTTTCTTGATTTCTAGTTGAAGAGGGACATATTTTTCTTGTGGTTTTAGATGCATGTTTAAAACTCAAAATGATAAGAACAGGAAAAACCTTAAAAAAACCCTTAGTATATAAAAGAAGCAGTTTCAAATGCTCCAGTTAAATGTTTAGATTAATTCTAAAAGCACTGAATAAAAAAAATTATTAGTTCAACTTTTTCTTGCAACTCAGCAAGGCAAAGATTTGGCAATGATACCTTCAAAATATTTTCAAGGCTATTTCTTATGCATATGAAAACCAAAAAAAAAAAAAAAGAAAAGAAAGAAGCCCCCTGAGTACCATTGGCACTAGACTTCTTTAATGAGTGTCATAACAGTGTTAAACTCAGAGATGAGCAGAAAATTATTTCAAGAGAGGGTGAAAAAGTCATCTTCAGTTTCACAGAAGGATTTTAGGTGTCTGGGAGATTTATTGGAGTATGATAGATCAACATCAGTGTTATGAACAGAATCCTTTGCTGATCTGCAGGGCACCACCAGTATGAAGGGGACTACTTGGACTTGCTCTGAGCACAAATTCTGTTAGTGGTTTAATGTCATCTGGAGAGAGGGAAGCTAGTACAGGTCACAATTCTTTTTTTTCTTCTTATTATTAGCTGAAATTAACATT
>VZTZ01012133.1:39038-49048 GCA_013400955.1 Drymodes brunneopygia
CTGAAATTAACATTTGCTGTTACCAATCAAAACAAAGCAATAAATAATAATATATAAAACAAAGAAAATTAATAAAAATGAAGCTATTTGAAAAATAGGGGGAAAGAAAGAGATAAAAAGCAGATGGTCATATTTACCTCCTGTCCTCCTGGAAATAAACAGGCAAATTTTAAAGAATATATAAAAGAAATATGAGGTGGAGAAGGAAAGAAAATCCATGACAGTGAGAAAAAGAAAGAGAGAAAAAAGCAANGACCATCCTCATTTAAAGAAAAGGACATGAAGTTAGGCTGTGTATTTCAATTGGGATACTGTGATTCACTGATCAATAAAGCTAAATAAGGGTAGAGCATTACATATGCAATATATTCAGTAAAAAATTTCTCATGTTGCATCCCAAGAAGAAGAATCCAAGCACAAACAAAATAGGAGGCAGCTTTTAAAAATGAAGACAGTGCACCAAGAATATAATTCCATTCTGTGACAGAGTTATACTGAGTGATTTGGTTACTGAAGTCTAGCTAAGTCCCACTGTGGAATGTGTAGTGGCTAATCTGTTTTTATCTGTGACCCTGACACATTATCATGCCTCTGATATTCACCTAGCAAGAGAAAAGAAAAAGATCATGGGGCCAGGCACACCGTAAGTCAAAAGTAGCCAAAAAAATTTTCAGTGCCATAAGGCTTTTTATACTAATGATAGAATTGCACTACCATATAAGAGAAAAAATAGGTAGCATGGGACAGTCTTAGCAGAGGGAGATGTTAAGCACGTCTTTTAAAACCTGCCCTATATTAAAGCTCATCGTGCTGTGGCTCTCCTTGCCATGGAGTCTCTGAGTAAGAAAAACCTCAAGTCTAAACCAGAAAATGAACATTCAGGGCCTTCAAATCCACTGCCCTGCCCACTTGTGGACAATCCCTTGCTCCTTTTTAGCTTTTTTAGCCTTTCAAGAAAATCTTTATAGAACTTATATTCATATACTTACATAAAAATACGGTGGTTAGAGAAATAAATAAGAAACAAACAAATGGACTTACTTACTTACACTCTTCCTGTAATGAGGAAATTTGGATTAATATTTTCCTGGGAAGATAGTACTTGAAAAGTTGTAGGGAACTGTGCTCTAACATGGTCAAAGGGGATCTCAAAAACATATATATTTATTTATTTATTTTTCCCCAGTAGAAGGGTTAAAAATTGCTGTTATAGTTAAAGCAATTAAGATCTGAAAATGACAGTTTTGGGCATTTTCATCATGTATTAAACTCTTCCCATTATTAAACTCTTCCCATTATTAACCTTTTCCCAATTGCTTCTACTTTGCTTCATTTATTTCCCTCGTTTGAGGAAAAGGAGTTATTTTCCTTTGCCTCCAACAGGAAACTTGACTTTCATTCTTTAAACAGAAACAAAGATTTTCAACAAAAAAACTTTTGCCATGTAACATGCTTTCCATTCTTCTTGAAACAGTTTATCAAAATAATTTGTAGTTCCATTGTTTAAATAAGATACAAAGCCTTNAAGAAAGAGATAAAAAGCAGATGGTCATATTTACCTCCTGTCCTCCTGGAAATAAACAGGCAAATTTTAAAGAATATATAAAAGAAATATGAGGTGGAGAAGGAAAGAAAATCCATGACAGTGAGAAAAAGAAAGAGAGAAAAAAGCAAATATACCTAAACATTTGATGCAGATTTTCAAGGCCAAAAAGAAATTTAACAGCCTTTCAGAACAGAAACTGTGATGAAATATGATCTTTAACCACACTAAGTCTTAGGGGTGCCTTTTTACAATAAGAGCAAGAAAATGCAAATGAATTTAAGTCAGATGAAAATCTTTGATTATACAATGCATTAGTCAGATCCACACTTAGATTACAGTGATCAGTTCTGGTCATCACATTACAACATAAAATATTGAAACACTTGACAAGGTAAAGAGACAAGAGATGAGTTTGATCTTAGGCTGTGATTATATTGTATTAATGACTTCCTATCATATTACTGGCTTCTCCATCTTATCAAGGAAACACCACTTCCTAATTGAGTAAGAAGCCAGAGAAAAGAAGCAGAATTTTGGAAATTGTTTTATTACTATTATTATTATTATTTTTATTATTATTATTATTACTATCACTGCCTTTTTAACATTCCTTTTAATAAGCTGTATAGACCACCCTCATTTAAAGAAAAGGACATGAAGTTAGGCTGTGTATTTCAATTGGGATACTGTGATTCACTGATCAATAAAGCTAAATAAGGGTAGAGCATTACATATGCAATATATTCAGTAAAAAATTTCTCATGTTGCATCCCAAGAAGAAGAATCCAAGCACAAACAAAATAGGAGGCAGCTTTTAAAAATGAAGACAGTGCACCAAGAATATAATTCCATTCTGTGACAGAGTTATACTGAGTGATTTGGTTACTGAAGTCTAGCTAAGTCCCACTGTGGAATGTGTAGTGGCTAATCTGTTTTTATCTGTGACCCTGACACATTATCATGCCTCTGATATTCACCTAGCAAGAGAAAAGAAAAAGATCATGGGGCCAGGCACACCGTAAGTCAAAAGTAGCCAAAAAAATTTTCAGTGCCATAAGGCTTTTTATACTAATGATAGAATTGCACTACCATATAAGAGAAAAAATAGGTAGCATGGGACAGTCTTAGCAGAGGGAGATGTTAAGCACGTCTTTTAAAACCTGCCCTATATTAAAGCTCATCGTGCTGTGGCTCTCCTTGCCATGGAGTCTCTGAGTAAGAAAAACCTCAAGTCTAAACCAGAAAATGAACATTCAGGGCCTTCAAATCCACTGCCCTGCCCACTTGTGGACAATCCCTTGCTCCTTTTTAGCTTTTTTAGCCTTTCAAGAAAATCTTTATAGAACTTATATTCATATACTTACATAAAAATACGGTGGTTAGAGAAATAAATAAGAAACAAACAAATGGACTTACTTACTTACACTCTTCCTGTAATGAGGAAATTTGGATTAATATTTTCCTGGGAAGATAGTACTTGAAAAGTTGTAGGGAACTGTGCTCTAACATGGTCAAAGGGGATCTCAAAAACATATATATTTATTTATTTATTTTTCCCCAGTAGAAGGGTTAAAAATTGCTGTTATAGTTAAAGCAATTAAGATCTGAAAATGACAGTTTTGGGCATTTTCATCATGTATTAAACTCTTCCCATTATTAAACTCTTCCCATTATTAACCTTTTCCCAATTGCTTCTACTTTGCTTCATTTATTTCCCTCGTTTGAGGAAAAGGAGTTATTTTCCTTTGCCTCCAACAGGAAACTTGACTTTCATTCTTTAAACAGAAACAAAGATTTTCAACAAAAAAACTTTTGCCATGTAACATGCTTTCCATTCTTCTTGAAACAGTTTATCAAAATAATTTGTAGTTCCATTGTTTAAATAAGATACAAAGCCTTCATGCTGGGAAACATAAAACACACAAAGGTTAATGTTAATCTTATGGGTATCAGTCTCTGTTCAATAGGCAATGGAAAAGCCTATTGAAAAAGAACCTCCAGAGGGTGATTTGGAATGCTGTCTGGACTCTGAATTGTCCCACAGGGAGATGTAGCTCTCACCATCATTGTATAAGAAGACTCAGAATTAACATTACTAGTCAATGTGAATAGCCTATGTCGTCCCCAGAAACACGGAGAAAAAGAAAGAAAAAGGACAAGAATAGGAAAACAAAATTGAAGAAAAAAGCCTAAAGAGCAACAACTACTGTTCCCTGCACCACAATCAAATGGATACAGCAATCCTTCTCCCTAAGCCATATGTTCAAAGATACTTGGATTGCATACTCACTTCAACATGAGTAAATTTCTGACAGAGATCATCTCCAGATGATTTAACTAACTGAGCTATTTCTTGTAGCTGTAAGGAGTTGGATTTTCTAGGACAACCTGAGGAACTAGAATATATACTGGCTAAAGTGAATTTCTCTTTTGTTCTGAGGGCCATAGCTCAGGGTGCAGTGACACCACACACAATGGTCATTGAGATAATGAGCCACCTATGGAAAGCTGTTTTACTTATAGGGGCTGATCCCTTACAGCCAAAAGATTAACCCTATCATGAAAATAACAGTGTGCCAGCACAGATTTATCAAGGGGTTAAGAATGTTTTAGCCTCTTACATGGGAACCCTCCATTTTGAATGAGGTGACAAACCTCATCTGTTTTGCAGCTCCACCAAACCTTAATGCACTCAGCATCAATGAAGTCACTGCATTAGGACCTTTGTTTATTATAACTGGACACAGAAGATTACTTTATATTCCTCATTTTATCATTATTTTGATCTTTGTACATTAGGGTCATGACTGTTGTCATTGTTCATTTGCTTGCTTTTATCTTCTTCACATTGAATCCCATTGGAATTTTGCAATAACGACCAAAAAAAAAAACAACAACGTTCTCTGGAAATATCATATTTCACATAAAACTTCTGAGGGTGATACATTTTGAGGTTCTTTTCTGGGGAAAATCATAATTCATAATTTTACCCTGGAAAAAGGAAAAAAATTCCTACAAAGGTAGAGAAACAATAGGCAGCAAGCTGTACAATGGATGTTTAAATTCCTTTTCAAGCATAATCATTCTTTCAGATTTAATTTATTGTCACCTCTGGGTTTTTTTGAGGTATATATGATGAGACTGCCAAACTAGTTTCTGAACTGAGAGGAAAAGTGTGTTCAGGAGGAAGGAAGAGTAAACATTCCCTATTGTCCTGGAGATGTTTGCTGAACTTGCATATGGGATTGGAGCAGCCACTCACCCAGAATTACACCAGTGAGGAGCCACAGGGGTTCCAGCCTGAACCTGCTCATCACATGAAGAAAACTGTCCAAGCACAAAGCAGTCACCAAGCTCCATGAGGTAACTTTCTGCCTCAGAGTGGCAGGCAACAAGAAATGATCATGCCCATCCAACTTTCCACAATTTCTTCAGTATAGAAATAAAAAAATAAAACAGCCGCCGGCCGGGATGATGCCGGGGTGTTTGCGCTCGGGGGTCTTCCGCNNNNACTCCACCCCAGGGGTCCCTGCCCTTGGGCTCCTTCCAAGGCTTCCTAAGGGGGTAGGGGTTTTAGGGAAAAGGGTTTTAGGGACACAAACCACTGCAACACTTCAGCTCCTTCCTAGGCAGAGTGGCAGAATGCTGCCCCTCAGAGCAGAGAGTTAAGGTCCCCCAAGTTTTGAGGCAGCCCATGGCACCAAGGTTCAGTCTCTGTGAGCTGTCCCCGCTTGCTTTATTTCTGTCTTGTGTCCCACTGCAGGCATTTGGCTCATGCATAGATGCTGCAAGGCACAATTGGGTAGAATATGATCCAATAAAACAACAAAACAAACTGAAGAATACAACAGCAGGAGAATAAATATTCCATGGAACTTGTGCCAAGGTTACATGTTTAACAGTTTTCCACTTTATTGTCAATTATTTGAATCTCATAGAGTGAGGGCAGACATTTTTATAGCACTTTCTGTTTAGCATTGGACATTTGAAGTGGCACAGCAAAAAGGAAGGTGAGTTTTTAGCTATAAATTGTGTTTTGCAATATGAAAGCTGCATAGTAATGAATGATATAAGTTTTTTTCGATTTCCATTTTTCTTCCTTACCCAAGAAAGGACCAAATCATTCTGAAAACACATTAGAAGTCAATGACAAAGTAATAGAAAATGCTGACATTTGGAAATATCTTTCTGAGAAAGTTCTCTAAGTGCTAGTTTTCAGAATCTATTCCACCCATGTAGATAAACCTGGAGGCAAGGAGCACAGGTGATGTCCTTCATACTGATTGAAAAATCGAATCTCATTAATATGAAAAGACCAGTGGCTAAATATTTTTTTCATCACCAGAGTGCTAGTATTCTTTCAGACTGTTATTTAGTATTATTATTATTATTGATAATAACTATCAGTGATATCTTCACATTTACACAGTGCCTTTTCTCTCAGAAGGTCCCAGTGCCTGGACACCAAAAATCACTTCCCTAATCATGGAGATGCAGCCTTGATTTTTATCTGTGACCTGTGATTCTGCACAGCAAACAAGGAGACAAATCCCATGAATACTAAAGCAACTTGTGCAATTCAATTTGCTCGTGTGAGCAAAATCCTCAGTTTCAAGCTTTCGTACAGAGTGGAACAGCACAACCTAACTTGGAGCACAGAAACTTCATGGTAACAATGGTGAATCTTCCCTGACAAAAACTTAAGCATGCACTTAAATATATATCTACCTAGGCTGAGTTTTATTATGAAAAAATGAGCTGATGAGTAATTGATGTGTCCTCCCCATGTATTGGAAAAAGGGAAGAATTTAAAGAACATTCAAAGCCTCAGCCTAAGGCCAGTCCTTATGAAATGTGGCATGAGGCACCTGCTACAGTCAGTTGCCACTGAATGTATGGAAAACCAAACAAAATTAATTATTCACACAGCTTTTAACAATATAAAATCAGGTGAACTGGATCTTACCTCAGTCAGCAATATAATGTTCAAAACCCCTGTTTTAATGACTACAGATCGTATATTTGCATGGACACTTTGCATGGATACATGCACACACATACATGTGTGTCCATGAGTGTTCATTTGTCTATTTATGCAGACATTTACAGTGATTATAAATAGATCTGCCTAAGATATTTAGAAAGTACTTAAGAAGACTGTTTTACACAGATGACTTAATGTGAAAAACCTGAAACTTGTTCCAAATTTCCTATCTGGTGAAAAAACATATACAAGTAATTGATTAATGAGGAAAAAGTGGAAGGAAAAAAGAAGAAAAAAACAACAAAACAAATAAACAGAAAATCCCTCAATACCATAAAGTGACAAGGAAAATAAATATTTGTTTTTACAGACATCCATTTGTTAGCCAGGTATAATTGGCTGAGGTATTAAGCACAAACAGCTGAAGTGAATGTGTAACCTTTTCAGAACTTATATTTTATAATGAAGGAGTTTTTATTTTTTTTATTATTGTCTGTATCAGGGCTATTGCCATTGCTCAAGGAGAAGTATGTACTTTATAAAAGGAAAACCAGCACAGCTAGGAACTTGAAACTGAGTGTTGCTTCCATTGAACTGTGAACTTATAGTTTTACACTGACTTGGCTGTAGTTGTCACATGAACACACCATTTTGTAGAAATATTAGAACACAGGAAAAAACACTGAAAATACCTCTGTGCCTGAAGGAAGAGGCAAGATGCATGCAGGTTTTCTCTCTTTGGAGAAAAAAATAAAAGAAAATAAAGCATAAACAGAGGTAAAAGTAGTTTCTTTGCTAAGATAACAGACAACTTTAAAACATATTTTAAAAACAGAATGCTGAATCTTCTGGATTTTTTACTACTGGAAAAGATTTCCAATGTATATTTCTAATTTTCAGATTTGTTTTAGGGATATAGATACAGCTAGACATAGAAGCACATCTTTAGCAGTAAAGTAGAAAAAAGAAATAACTGATTAACTTGCTAATCATATCTTATTTTTTTCCAAACACAGTATAGCTCAGCTTCCTAAACAAGCAGTTCTTCAATTTTTTAGAGAGCACTTATTTTTTAAAAGAAGATGTCACCCACAGCAAGGCTGGGGGAAGGAATTGGGAACGTTGAGGCTAAAGTCAGATGCAGGACAGCAACTGTGGGTGTATTTGTGGAGTGAACTAACACAGCACCCTGAAACAGCCTTTTTGAGGCTACCATAGGTGGTCTGCCTCAACCTTCACTGTGAGTTCACAGGAATTCAAAGAGAGTAACTGTTCAAAACATTTTTATAATATACCTGCACTACTAATGGAAGCATATCCAGGATGGCTCTTAGGCCTTGGTGTCAATGGGAAGGGAACAATCACCATATGGAAGGTTCCATAGTGCTTCAGAGCAGGGTGTAATGCTGACAATATTTACTGAGAGAGAATTCTATAGAAGAAACTATCCCACAAGCATAAAACTAAATTCACATGTTTGTGCATCTGTCACTGTTTGATTTACTATAGCTGGTTTAGCATTCAGGACTGTCCTACTGATAGAACAGAACTGGGAAGAGCTCATGTCTCCATCATGACCTGGATCAAACAACTCAGGAAGAAGTCTTGAGGTGAGATTTGGGATGAGAAATAACTCATATTGCAGGGGGAGTGATAGAAATCCACAGGCTCCAGAGATTCATCCCTCTTTTTAACAGATTTCTCCACAGTAAGTGCAGATCATTGTGATTAAGACTGTGCAGAAGATGAAGAAAAATGGGGGCTTAGAATCTTGGCACTTTTTTGGTGTCCAAAGAAAGCTGAGAAGGATAAGGGTGAAGTAAACAATAGATTGAGAAGGTACAGAGAACAGGAAAATGATTTGAAGATGTGTTTTGCCAGAATGGGACATTTGCTGATCAGCTCATGTCATGATAAACCACAACCACAGAGAGAGCTATGGGCTGAGGGCAGAGGAGTTGGAAAAACAGGCAGCAGAAAAGGACCTGAGGATGTTGGTCAACAGTGGCTGAACATGAGCTGGAGTGTTCCCAGGTGGCCAAGAAGGGCAATGGCACTGGGCTTGTGTCAGCAATGGTGTGGCCAGCAGGACCAGGGCAGTGCCCACCCCCTGTGCTGGGGGCACTGGTGAGGCCACACCTGGAATCCTGTGTTCAGCTTTGGATCCCTCACTAGAGGAATGACTTTGAAGAGCTGGAGCATGTCCAGAGAAGAAACCAGAGCTGGGGAAGGGTCTGGAGCATGAGGAGAAGCTGAGGGAGCTGGGAAAGGGGCTCAGCCTGGAGAAACGGAGGCTCAGAGGGGACCTTCTCACTCCCCACAACTCCCTGACAAGAGGGGGCAGCCGGGGGTGGGGGTTGGGCTCTGCTGCCAGCAATGAGCAGCAGGGCAAGAGGACAAAGATTCAGGCTGTGCCAGGGGAGGTTCATATTGGACATCAGGAGAAATTTCTTCACAGAAAAGGTTAGCAAACATTGGAATGGACTGTCCAGGAAAGTGTTAGAGTCACCCACCAGTGGTGTTCAAAAAATGACTGGACATGGCACTTCGTGCTGTGCTCTCCTTGACTAGTGCTGTGTTCTAATTGACCTTGCTGATGGTGGTGAGTGATCTCAGAGGGTTTTTCCAGTCTAAATGATATCATGATAATGTGACTCTGTGATGATTTGAGAAGTAGAAAGGGCACCAAACTCACACTGAAATCTTTTTGAAATGTGCTGTCTCTCATTAAAGTAAAATTTTATGGCTTGTTGATGGACAATTTACCAACAGCTGCTTTCCAACCCAGCAACTGTGAGGATACACAAATTGCAACAAGCTAGGAGGGGTGAGAAATAGGAAGAAGAAAGTGCAGTTCACAGGCAGTGCTGAGAACAGGACATATTGTTCTGCTGATTGTTCCTTTAAGCATGGATAATCGTGTACAATGATGTATTCACTTGAAGAGGGTTCTCCATGTGGAAAATGTTCTTGAAAGGTTTAAACACCGTGAATGATCCAAAACTCATCATAGTGTCATGGGAACAGGGCAACTTAGAAAGCAGCTGTAAAAAAAAAAAGAAAAACAAAAGAAAAAAAAAAAAAGGAAAGCAAGGGGGAGACAGCAAAGGAGAAGAGAGCCTTGAAATTTGATGCAGGTACAGAGTCTTGATTGATGCAGTGAAGACTAAGTCATCTTTTGGACAGGGGAAAGCATCTTTCAGGATGTTCTCTTTGAGTGAGTCTCAAGTTAAAATCTGGTTGAACTGGGATGGCTGCAAATATGAGAAGTGAAAACTCCCAGGAGGAAAACTAACATAACAATTTGTGCTATTTAGGAGACATCCTGAGGAGCAGATGTAAGAGATTTCCAGAGTGTATAGATCATAAAGCTCCCTGAAAGTGACTAGTACAATTCAATTAAATGCCTTGTCCCTTTTTCTGTCACCCTTCTCTTCTTTCCGCCCACTCCTTTTTTTTTTTTTTTAAATTCCCTCTTCT
>VZTZ01012133.1:49108-64970 GCA_013400955.1 Drymodes brunneopygia
CTCCTATTATATTTTTTTTTCATTTTCTCCCTTCCTCTGTCTGAAATCAGACTGGGCAGAATTAGGCATGACAGTAGCAGCGTTCTGCAGAAGTCAGACAGTGAGAAGAGGAACACTCTGGAGTGAGTTCATGAACTGCATAAGCCAAGGATGCTCGAATGACACTCAAAAGACCCCTTTTCAAGATCAGCTGTGCTTGAGAAGGTCATCACTTGTCTCAGGAAGAAACATATTCTTTGCACAGATTGTTTCTTCTCAGCTGGGCCAGGTTGGGAGAAATTTCTTGCAACTTCTCTGGAAGAAAAGATCATCCTGTTGTTTTTAAATCGGATCTCTGGCCTGAGAAACTACAGACCACTGGGTTTAGGCTTTATACTGAGCAAGGTTTTAGGACATATTCTGAAAGAAAATATTAAAGATGGAAAGATAAGAAAGTAAAAATAGATGGGTTTGCCAATGATAGACTGGCAAACTGAACTGATACCGTTCTATGATAAGGTAACTGATTTTTTAGACAAGTGAAATTTAATAGATCTAATCTGCCTAGACTTCAAGAAAACATTTAATGTGGTCCATGCTAGAAACTGTTATCAAAGCTAGAGGGGAGGGGGATTAGCTGAGGAGTTAGATGAGGAGCTATAAATGTGCAAGGATCTGGCTGGCAAATTTTTAGGGAAGGGCAACAGAGTTGTTGATCAGATAGGCTAGAACCACTGCTCCTTTTCTTTACTTGGAAACCAGAGTATGTTATTTCAGGCTGTTGGTGACACAAAGGCAGAGACTGTCAGTACAGAGGGGAATCAGAGTGAAGACTGAAGAAGAAGAACAAGAAACTAGAACCAGAAAGAAAGATTTTAAGTAAAGTAGTGTCTTGTATTGGGGCACAGATCATCTCATTTGTGCTCTATGTTCAAAGTTCTAAGGAATACAGAAGAGGGAAGCAATGAGGAATAAAAACTGTGTGTTTTATCCAATCATCAGCTATAGATTACTGACATGAAGTGTTAGTAGTAGTACTAATACTAATAATAAATTTATTCAAAGGAGGAAATACTGGAATCTTACAAATCAGTTGTTGACTTCATGCAGTTCCCTCATTCTGATTTGAATAAAGGAATTCAGTCTAGGTTGGACCAGAAAAATAATTTGGCTGTAAAGAGTCCATTTCTTGAGAGAGAGTAAGGCTTAACCAGCAAAAATAAGGGTTACGTAAAGGTATATTTTTTCTCTATATATACATTGAGGTGAGAATATTGGGGCAGTTTAGGAGAAGTGCAAGATAGAGCCAGTGTTGCTGCAAGAGAATTATTATATTAATTAAGTCACAAACAGTATGGCTGAAGATTAGATTTCCAGAAAGAATGATGATTGCCCATCATGAAAGGCCTCAGAAAGTTGAGACCAGGAAAATGAAGTTTCCTATCTCAAACATAGGAACAGACCAGATAAATCTGATAATAAATTATCTGCCCCTTACCTGTAGTTTGTTTGCTGGTACATTACACCTTCAGTGTTTGGCAGCTAGTGGACTCTCACAAGAAGTCATCTGGATAGTAGCACATTACCATATTACTATATGGTCAATTTTTCTTCTGAAAGATGACTATATGGGTTCAAAGTCGAAAATTTACCCAGAGAAATTGGAATCACCTGTCTTCACTCTCCTGGCACTTCTACCACACCTGCAGAATGCTTCTGGAAATTAAATTTTTAATTGTTACATACTGCATATAAACAGCTGGAGTCTTTTCCTCTGCTCTCCTCTGAAGCAATGAAATCACAAGAAAAGTATATTAGGTTTGAATCATTGTCACCAGTTAAAAGGAAAACATAAAATGGAAAAGGTGAGACACAAAACTGAGATCCATTCAAATGCTGTGGAAGTTGCAGGAGATGAAAAAAACCCAAACAAATAAAACTGAGATAAAAAAAGGACAAATAAAGGTTTGCATAATCTTTACCCCAGGGTGTAATAGCAGTGCTAGTGTTTTCAGACTATAACCTTTTCTGGGATAAGAAGCTAGTCAAACATACAGGCTCATCATTCTTTTCAGTCTTCCTGTGTGACTCCAGACAGCCTGCTGGAGGTAAGGTCCACAGTGGACCCATTGGATCCTTCAGCATTGGGCTATCTTTGATAAATTTCAAACCTCTTTCCAGGAAAGAGATTTGTAAACCAGGTACCAGGTCTGCTGTCTACCAGTGCAGGGACTTTATATGCAGCAAATCAGGAAACCCACGTGCAGAGCAGGTAGCAGAAGAGAGCTACTCACCATGAAGATTGGGATATCTCCTGGTAGCTATTTCTGGGGAGATTGCTGATCACAGACCTAAAGAAACTTCTGATAAATCTTGCTAAAGGGGGCTGATGGATTAACTTTGCACTCTTATGTCTTATGCTGGTTGAACTGGTGATTTCAATGATAATTTTGGGGCAGATCTGTGGTCTTTTATAGGTGGGAGAGAACCAGCCATAAAATATAAATCTATCAGTTGTCTATCTGAAGTTGAAACAAACCAGTTGTNATCATCCACTCTGTGGAGAATCCCATCAATAACATATTATGGAATCAAGTCAATTATGGCATGGAGGGGTAGATCCACTATCACTGCAATTAGAAAAAAAACAAACTTAAAGGCACCAAAATACAATTTAGAGTGAACCTAATCTTATTTTATGATACAAGGTTTCTAACCCCTCCAAATCATAGCCCTTCAAATTCTAGAAATTAACCAATGTTGAAAAATTCTGAATTCTTTTCTGTGTCTGGAGGACACAAATCATTTCCTGGTAATAGAAAACATTTCCGTACTAGTCTCCTTGCACTTCAGCCCCTTACTCTGAAGAGCAGCAAAAGAAAAAAAACATCCTACTTCATAAAGATGTTGTGTAGAGAAGTCTATAAATTATTGAGATCTGTTCTGATACAGACAGCTCACATATGTATGTGTGTCTGCATCAGAGGTAGCTAGCTAGAATTGATTGCTGCATGAATAAACATTTACAGCTTCAGCCCCTGCAACAGTTATTGTCCCCTCTCTCTCCTCTTGTCTCTAAGTTTCTAAGTGGTCATGTCCTGTATGACTCTTTGCAGGCTGTACATTGGAAAGGGCAAACTCTTGCTATTCTTCTGTGCTGTACACTAAGCCCTTTATGCCCCCATTACTGTTTGATCTTTTACAAGGTTATCCTGGTATGAATTATAGGATGTAATTAAGGAAGACGGTTTTAATCCTTCTCTTTGTAAGTGTACAATCTATTTATACAAGAACCAGTGACTTGATATTGTGAATTCTGTACAGTCTATAGCTGAGGGTGACCAAACCAATTTCTCTGGATAGAATAAATCCTCCTTATCCTCACCCTTCAAACTTCAAACTGAACTTGATCCAAACATCATTTTCTCCAATTTAGAAAGAGTTTCATTCAGTTTTAAGTTTCATTTTCATGTGAAAATGCTGTGAAATAGATTGTTCTGATGGTATTTTCAACCAAGAATTGAGGTAGAAATTACCGGAAATACCATGAGGAAACTCATTCCTGGACTGATCTCCAGGAAAGCTTTCCCAGATACATAAGAATAGAATTCAGGTGAGATTCCTGGGAGAGCCCACAAATGCAAGGCTACATTTCAAGTGGTAACTACAAAGACCTGGACAAGACATCATTATAAGAGGTCACACCAGAAAACATGAATCATTGGCCTCTTCAGCAAAGCATGACTGAGATCACCTAATTTGAAAGATTTCAGATGGTGGCATGAGTTGGGCCTAGATTGTTGATCATGGACATTCTGCTGTGCTCCGCACCACTCTGTCCCTGAGCAAGCACAGTGAGTGACATATCACTGAGTTTGTAAAGTTAATCTACTCCTGCCCTGTGCTGGGGTTTTATTGCATGGAAAATAAGGCACTTTGGGGCATGACACATGCCCTAGCCTCACCCTGACAAGCAGCCTGTGTACCATCAAAATGTTCACCCCAGTAATGTCCCTGCATCCTCCAGCTTATACAGACATTGCAGTAGCTTTTGAACATGACTTCTAACTTCTTGCACTAACATTTAGAAGCATCATCCCCATGGCAGGCATTATAGAATAAAGGGAAGAAAGAACTGTGCCTCCAGATCCTCAATTTGACATAAAAGAGTAACTCTGAGACAGAGGCAGAGCAGTGGGAAGTGGTTGGAAATCCTATCCTTGGCATCTTGCCCAGGCCATTTAACAGCTCCATTTGCACCTATTGTCTATGTTATTCTTTTCTACCTGCACTACTGTGTAATAATGAGGTCTGAGAGTACCTAGATCTTCATCAGCTTGGGGCTGCAGTAGTGATCCCATCTCTGACACAGTGGAGTGCAGAGGGATTTGTAAAACACACACACACTACCATGCTACACCTTCCGTCAGAGCAAAGAAAATTTGTCCAGGGTATCCGGAATCCTTGACACCATGTGACAGACTAAAACTGAAGGTTTGTGCAGCAAGAGTCTGTTGTGCTCCTGCTCAAGCCCTGCCAGAGAACATGTATGGACAGGGCCGAGCTGGCTGGGGACTGATATGCTGCTGGTGAATGCTGAACATCTGCTGGAGGAAAGAAGGATGATGCAGTGACCTCTACATACCTAAATCCTATAGAAATGAGTTCTGGGATAAGTCCAGGGAGACTCTACTGATTCTGACAGAATTATTCTGGAGGCATAGCCATAGAACTGAAAGCAAAAATTGGCCCGACATGTAATCAGCTTTGGGATGAAAGACACTATTTAAATGGAAGATGCTATTATTATTATTATTGTTATTATTATTATCATTATTTCCTTTCTAGGGCGAATGAGGCTCATGGCTTTCATCTTCAAGCAGATGGGCAGGATGGAAAGAGAGTGATCTTTTATTTCTTTAATGATAGAAAAAAACTAAACAAGAAATAAGGATGCCATTCAAAATACATGTCAGTGGGAAAGGGGAAAAATAAAGAATATGGAAGGGAAAAAAAAGAAATAAGAAACCAAGCAAAACTGAAGTAGATTTGACCTCAAAGGAACTGAAATTGAGTTAAAGTTTACTAGTGAAGTCAGGTTTCCCTTGGGGGGTAGGCTGCCATTTAAGCTATTTCTTCTCTTTTACTTGTACAGTATAATTCCCCTAATACAGTGCTATAGGTCAAAAAAAAAAAAAAAAGGAAAAAAAACCCTGCTACAGCTGGGCTCCAATTTCCATTTACTAGCATGAAAAACCTCCCCTCATATAAAAGAGTTTACTATTATTTCGTGGAAAAATTGACTCCTAAATACTACCTTACAGAAGAAGGTAACCTGGAAGTCTGAAGCAAAAGCTATTTCCTCAGTGCCCTAGCTCTTGGCAGAGTATACTCACAAAGCTGCTGCCAGCTCACTCCATGCCTCTTAGTCTGAATTCCATGCTCAAAAAAAGGTGCTCTCAGTGTTAATTTCTATAAGGTGACTGTTATTTTTAACTTTTCTCCACCTTTCCTTGAATCCTGTTCTCCCCCTCCTTTTCACCCCCAACCCCCTCACACAAACTCATCTCTTCCATTGGGATGAAAGTCCACACAAACTGGTGACTGATTTGGCTCTGCCAGAGGCATAATGAAGGAGCTTTTAGACCCTACACTGATAATGAAAGAAAGGAGCAAACTGACACTAATCAAACAAACAAACAAACAAAAATACACTGGAAAACTCCATGTGTATGCTTTCTCTCAACTATGCTCCTTGACAGTGCTACTTTTAACAGCAGGTGATTAGGAAGCTTCAGACAGAAGAGTGATTTTTGAGTTGATGGTGCCCCTTTAAAGACACACAGGGAGACTATATACCCCACTGTGCTGGTATCAGCTTCATTTTTCCTTACCTCCCCTGCTCTGATAACCAGTCTGCTGCTGCCATAGCACAACCTCTGTCAGATCTTTTGTGAGTGAAGGGAGCTATCTTCAAACACTCGTATTGCTTTTTGAGGCTGAGAGGGTATGATCTGTCAGGAGGTGGAAGATAGGGTTGAGCCAGAGATGGGGTTTGTTCTGTCTGAGGTTGTCAGAGAGTTTTTGTTATGGAAGCAACAATCCCTGAATTCCTTGCATGCCAGAAGGAGTTTGAGACTAAATTAAGACTTGTTTATAATCACCTTTTGCTGTGTTTCAATACCTGCTGGAAAAGGAAAGTTTCTGAAACATCTACACTCTGCATGAGAAAATATTCTAACTTACATGTACCTGATAAATGCATGTAATTTATCTCCTTTTGGGTTAACATCTTTTTTCTTTGGCTAAGATTCCTTCTAATGTTGGCATGGGCAAATTAAAATCAAAAGCGTATTCATTTAAGGGCCACAGAGCCAGCATTTCTGTTTCTCAGACATTTTGTTACAGCAGCTTTTTATGCTCTATTATTCCTACCATCTATTTCTTTATTGGTTAGGCCAATATATAGTTTCAGCTGGAGGGTCAGAAAATCTGCCATTTTGAACAGAGACTATGAAACCACCAACTCTTGTGGTAAGGAGACAAGAAGGTGAGAAGAGGACAAAAAAGAAAAAGGTATTTTTTTCCTTCTTTCTGTCTCTCTAAAAATCACGTGTTCTCACAACATTTCAACATAGGACCTGGGAAATCAGCAGAGAAGAACCATTTTTGAGATCCAATATACCTGGAAACAAGGCAGGTTTCCAAATCCTGAATGTCCTTGCTGTCAGCTTGTTTGTCTGTATAATGGGAATAGTAATATCAATAAACCTGTGATTATCCCCAGAAAGGCAGGCAGTGATGGGTCCTCTTGCTGCCCAGAGCTGGTGGTGGAATAATGGGCATTCCCCTCCTTCACCTGGAGACAGGGGAGTCTGCAGCTGGAACTCTCTGATAGCTGCCAGCTAATGGCAATCCTGCTTGTGTACATTACCTTCTCCCTTGCAACTTTTCTATTAACCTTGGGAAAAGGGGTGAGCTGGAGGAAGGCTTACTTTGATGTCCTGTCTGCAATTTACGAAGACAACACAGTAGTATCAATGCAATAAGTATGATTTTACGTGTAACTGGGGTCATATTTACAGCTAGCAAAGCCACTAGTTCTGATAGGTAAAACACAGACTAAACACTGGGTTAAGTCACCCTTCCTGAGACACAGAAAACATTTATTATCTATCTGAGGTTTACACTATTTAAAATCAAAAATACACTTCTCCTTTTGCTATGTCATGCAACCTTGATTAAAAGGAGGACCTGAAACAGGGATATAGAAGGCTCTCTATCCTGTATCAAAAGACTGGAATTAGTATCTTCAAGGTGTTCTGTCATTACCAACCTCAGAGTAAAACAAAAATTAAAATTGGCCATATTGAAATGATTTTTCAGGATATCATTAGGATGAGGACACTCTAAGGAATTTGGGTGGAATTCAAGCCTGTGGCCAAGTTTCAGTGTTTGGGTTCATGCTGTGTCAGATCTAACAGCTGAAGTGCAGCTAAAAATCCAGACCACACAGCTGGTGATTCAGTTTATGTTTGATTAGGGCAGTATCCAAGAACCTTAAGAAGGAAGTTTTCTGAACTTACCACTGAAAATTCTACAATTTTCTGCAAAGAATCTTACAATAAGGCCAGCATGTCTTCTGAAATTTCTGATATTTTGTTTCATAATGCTTTTTCACAATTAGCTGTTTTGGTTCAAGCTGGTAGTTAGCAGCCAAAACACAAATGATCATGACATTTTGTGGCTCTACCTAATCAAATTTCTCATTTTGAGGCTTCGGGCAAAACTCTTGTTTGCTTGCTGGTTTCTCTCAAACATGACACCAGTTAAGAATCATGGCTGGAGCACACAGATTCAAAACAGAGCAGAGAGGAGTTCCTCCCAGAAAGCAGAGTTATACTTAATTCCAAAAGGTATTGTGGATATTGAAACATTTTGTGACTTCAAAGGGTAACTGGGAGAACTATTAGAAGAAAATATTTGCTGAAGACTATGAAATATGAAGATTCCATACTTGACTGCACAACTCCCAGAGCTCCAACTTACAAAAGAGTGTGATGGGAGTAGTATCAGTAGTATCACCTCACTTGTTATATGGTTTATAAATATCCTTTATTGCTGTCTGCCACGGGCAGAACTTCAATCTCACCCATTAAGTCTGTCCTCTACTGGGAAGGAAAAGAGGGAGAGAGAGAGAAAAAAAAATTATTCCTCTGTGCTTACAGCCTTGGGCAAAAAATTAACCCTGATTGTTTGAACTGCCACCATGTTCCAAAGCCAAGGACCACCCCTCATTGCTCATGATTTGTGTGATAACAGATTGATGGAGTCCCTACAGCTGCACTATTCACCATTTTTTATTTTGTTACACAAGAAAAAGCAACAAGATTTGAACTTTCCCTGGGTACAAAGGTTCCAAAGCTTCTTTCAGGTGACCTACTTCAACGTGGTAATTGTGGTTTCCCAAAATAACTGAGTGAAATTTTAGAGTTTTGATTAATTTTCCTTTTAGATTTTTTTCCCTTTCTTTGTTTATAGAATTCAGAACAAAATGTATGAGCAGTAAGAGAGAACAGGGTGACGGAGAAAGGAAGGAAGTAGCCTCAAGCAGCACCAAAAGAGTCAACCTCATTCCTTTGGTTCCTTTGACACCAGCCCACCTAGGTTTAACTGTGCAAATTTGTGTTTGAAAGGAAAGCAGCAAACTGCTGCTTCTTGGGTCCTGTTTGCATGAGCACAAAATATTCAAAGTTGCTCTTTTAAGGCGACCATGTTTTACACAGGATTTTAATACAAGTGTCCAACAAGATCTAAAATAGTGACCCTTTGAAATGGAAAGATTAACATTTTTATAGATAGCAGAGGAAAATAGGCAACTTGCAGTGGAGCATGAGACTTCTATCTTGTTTTGCTTTCTTTTGCCTTTTTTTACAACAAATAAGGCTTATGGATTGCAAAGAGGAGACTGCCTCATTAAAAAAAAATAAGTCTTTTACAGTACTTTCCAATTTAAAACTGCTTGCAAGTAGCACTCAGGATCATCCAAGAAAAGTCTGACTCACTAGTTTTTCAATTTAGTTTGTTAATAGCCTGCCTTTCACAAAAGCATCAAGCACAATAACAAAAATACCTAAATCAATAGGATGATGCAGCAATGCCTCACAGAGATGATATTTTTGAAATAAATATATACCATTCAGCCTGGCCTGCTTGACATCAAATTTATATACTCAATAAGAAAGCATAATTAATGGTCCCAAACTGTATTTTCTTTCACCTATTTCACATCTCCAGAAGCTGAGGGTTTTGTCAGAAAGAGGGGGGGAGAAAGAATGGAGAAAGTGTTCCATTCATAAATGAAATGAACCCATTAAAAATGACTTTCTCCCCAGCTCCCTACCAATGTCTCCTGGGGACTGGTGTGTATTTTATTAAGAAGCAGAAGTGTGGAATGTGCTTGAATTTCACAAGGTGTGTAGCCAGGTGATTTATCTTCTCTCTTTACCCTGCCAGCTCGCTGGGCG
Source organism: Drymodes brunneopygia (assembly GCA_013400955.1). NCBI lineage: Eukaryota > Metazoa > Chordata > Aves > Passeriformes > Petroicidae > Drymodes > Drymodes brunneopygia. The sequence continues at coordinate 58,615 of VZTZ01012133.1, forward strand.
TTCACTAATTTTGAGGGAACAAAGGAGACTAACTAGGAGCCCCCATTTCCTGTTGATGTCAACATACCTGTGCTTGGGTCCACCCTATCTATTTACTCCTCTGTCCACCATGTGGACCTACAATCAAATTTAATTAGCTATTTTGATTTTTCAGTGTTATCTAAAGCCTTCTTAAAAAATAAGCAGATGGTACCATGTGATTTGTAGAAGAAGGAAAACGTTGTCTATGAGACTGCTTTTTGAATCAGAAGTACTTTGGTGCTTAACTGACTTGAAGGGTTTTGCAGGTCTCTCTGTTCAGTGGAGATGAAACTGAAGAGGGGAAAGTCGATTGACATGGTGTGTCTTCAGGCAGCTCGAATAAGAGCCACATCTGGTGCCAAGTCCTCCTTTTCAGACAAAACACAGGGACCAGAGTAAAAGCCATTGACTAAACAGCAGAAGAAGTAAAAATACTGCTGCCATTTAGCTCTTTACATCTTTTCTACCAGGTGATTACCCCTGCCAGAGCAAAGTCAGATAATGTGGTCAATTCCTGGCTACACCAAGACTCACCGCAGGTTTCACAGGAGTCACCACAGGCCTGTTGTGTTGCTTTAAGTAGAGCATAGAGCTGTGAGTTGGAGGGCAGGGCCACAGGATCATCCTCCCTTCTCCCTACTCTACTGTGGAAGTTTGGGGAAGAGGAGGGGTAGGCACTGATCTGTTCTCTCCGGTGACCAGTGACAGAACCTGAGGGATTGGCCTGTGTCAGGGGAGGGTTATGTTGGATATCAGGAAAAGGTTCTTCACCCAAGACTAGTTGGGCACTGGAACAGGCTACCCATGGAAGGGGTCACAGCACAAAGCCCGACAGAGCTCAAGAAGCATTTGGGCAATGCTCTCAGGAAAAAAGGTCTGATTTTTGGGGTGTCCTGTGCAGGGCCAGGACCTGAATTCCCCTATAATCCCTGGAGATTTATTTCAATCTAAATTATTTATTGTTATTTTCAAATGCCAACTGATCAATCACAGTGATTAGTCTTATGGTAAGAACCTGCTTTAAGTAAGGAAAAATTAAGACACTCAAACATTCACCAATCATTTGTGCAGAAATGCATAAATTCTAGGAGGTTCAACTTCTAGTCCTTTCCATGAGCATGCACCTGTTTTTATCTTGTGGTAAAAAATCATGGCATAATAAGATAAACTTAAGTTCTTATTCAATTTTCATTCATCCTGAAAAAAAAAAAAAGTAGAAAACTTCAGTATTCCCAGAGGCTTGTGCCTGAGGAAAAATTAAATAGTCAGAAAAATAAAAGAAAGAAGGTCTTTATGATTTTGTCTTATATTTTATCATGAACAAGTGTTGATTTTTATTTTTCTTTTTCCTCTGTTCTTCTGTTTCTGCAGCATTGTCCCAATACCTGGCTGATACCAAACATAGCAACTCATTCATTATCCTGAATATCTTCTGAGCCAAACTCCACCCATAAATAGGGATGCACTGACTCATAAATCTCTATGGCTGGATGCCTGAAAATGCATGTAGAATCCACCACTGGGTTTGGACATAATAAATAATGAAAAATGAGTCATGGTAGTTGCCATATTTGTAATGAATTGTAGCTTCACAAAAGAGACAATGGGAACTATCCTGAAACTTGCAAGATTAGATACATCTACTTAAAAAGGGCTCATTTATGATAGAGTGAAACAGTCTTCGCAGCATTTTCCTTGCCACACAATGACTTAAAAACAACCCACAAGAAGTATCATAAAAATAAAATAATAATAAGTTTAAAAGCTGTTACACCTCTGTCTCTCCTAAAGAGAATATAATTAAATTTGAATCTCCATAATAGGCTAAACATTTTCCCTTATCAGGAGTAAAAATATCCCATGAGACAATATTAAGTCTGATGAAGTTTTGGCTTTGAAAGGAAAAACATTTTTATCTCCATACAAATGGGAGGTTTATATTATGTTTTTTCTTCAGATTTTATTTCTTTATTAAAAATAGTTTATGTATATGTCATCACAAGCAAAATGAAACACCTTGATATATCGACATAGAGAGTTCAGTTTAACTTTTTTTTTTTTTAATGGCATTGTTTTCATCCCAAAAAATCATCATCCTGCAGAACAGTTTTTGAAATCTTGTGGGTTGGCTTCAGGTCCAAAACTGAGTGATAATTATACAGCTAAATGAGTAAGTCAGAATAATATAATACACAGAATAACTGTGACTGCTACTTTAATCTAGTTCTACTAGATATTTCCAATGAAGGCTTAAAATAACAATATAAGTGTCATTAAATTGCCATCAGTTACAGTCACTAAACCATAGTATCTGATGTACTGCTTTATTTTTCTATGCTGTGTCTTTCATATAGTGCTGTGGCAAGTGTTGACTTTTTAATTGCAATTGCAGTATGTCATCTAATTGGGCAATCCTGCAGTAAGGAAGATGCTTTCCCTGAATCCACCTGGCATTTAATTTACACCCAACACAAAAACAGCTGAAGTCCATGGTCTTTAACATGAAAAAAGAATGGGAGAAACAGTCTTTTAGAAATCTTGGGTGGTCTATGCTTTTTATTTGAAAATTAAAACTCAAGTTGTTTAATTTTTAAATAAATGTTTGGGAGTTTGTCCCTACCTTTGAGAAGAACTAAGGTGTTATATTTCAGAAGTTAATGTTTGTGTCCCAATATGGAGTTATAGTTATCATCCTTCTTTGTAGATTAGTTATGCCACCTAAACCAGAAAATGTTCCCAAAGTCAGTTAGTTGAACTCTCAGAAGGCAGTAAGGGTACCTGACTTCAAGTCTACAAGATATTTAGTTAATAATCCCCTAATTCAGAAGCCAGATGAATTAAATTCATCTGAATTTTGAAATGCAAAGTTACAATGGCACCTGCCTAAACACTTGAGACAAATCACCATGCTACAAAAGAGAAAGAAGTTCTGAAATCCCAGACATATCAAGTTTGCACGTTCTACATCAGTGTGATTTTAACTTTGGGTATAACTACCAGAAGCATCCACATTCTTGGCCCTGAGCAGCAGAAGAGGCCAATAATTACAGCACTTTCAAAAAGCAAAAAGGGTGCATCTTTCCTGTTTCCCATTGCAGGATAGATGTTGAGTTAATCAAGGAAGGTTTGAGATTGTTAATCAGAAATAACTGAAATACAAACTTGGAAAGAATCATTTAAATACCTTTGTAAATGTCCTAGCTTACAGTTTAGGTGGTCTTCAATCATCTATGCTTGCAAAAGAAACCAGATTAACTCACCTGAGGCCTCTTTGAGGGATTTTTATGCAGACAGCAGTTTTTATATTTCTCTAGAAAACCTATGATTTCATTGATTAGCACAGAATTCACAGCAAGTGGTCTTATAGGTATGGAAAGCTAGCTGACCATAAAGTTCTTTTGTCTGAAAATTATAAATTATAAATTGGTTTGGAAGAGAACTCCAGAGGTCATCTAGTCCAACTTCTTGTTCTAAGCTGTAGTCTCCTGCCCATTCTGAAGCTGCACTGCTGGACCAACTAGTGGCCCCAACTACAAGGGCGAAGTCCCACGGTGTCTAACCAGGGAGAGAGTCTAGAGAGGGTGACCAGGCTGAGATCACCTTCCAGTGGTCACCAAACAGGTTCCCAGCAGTGAGAAAAAAAATCCAAGAAAAATAAGCAATCCAGAATCCGGGTGAAATCTGGAGACCATAACCTGGGTCAAAAATCACATCCCGTGACAGCCAGTAGTGTCCAGGGCAATGAGCCATGCCTGAAATCAAGTTGAGAAGTCAAGTTTGTAGGTCAGCATCCAGGAAAGGGCCTTTATTAACAGGGGGCGTAACCACCATGGACATGGCTGCCACACAGTGCAGCAGAACTCCTACAGCTCAGACAGGTGTCAGGAGCTCTGCATTTCAAGAACAGGGAGCCCCTGAAGATGCTCCACCCAAATACTTTTTCACAAAAAACTCAACCAAAATTAGACACCTGAGGCATTTCAGAGAGATGTCCTTAAGTGTGAGTATCCAAACGAAAAGGAGAGGAGAACACTCTCAGGGCACTGGGACCACTGAACACAGCGATCTGAGGCAGCATATTTGGTGTAAGTGCAAGTAATTACCCAGAGACTTCCTTGAAACTCCTGAGTTGTGTCTGATGTCTGATTTCCAGAAAACAATTTTAAAACCTCAGAGCTTACCAGGAGAGTTTATCTGAGAAATAAATCTTTTACAATTTCTTTAATGTTTGTTAAATATCTCACCTACTGGCTACGCTTCAGGGGTGTTTTAATTAGCAAGACAGGTTTTTGCTGCATTTTTCTCTTTGCCTGTGTCTACAGGCAATTTTGAACTAACAAATTATAAGGGAATATCCTGAATTTAGGTAAAATTTCCAAATCTGTAGGCTTTTCCTTTTCCACTTTACCCTTTAATTCCAAACTACAGTTTGGGAAGTTGACTTAAAGTTTTACATAGCTTAGTTGTCTGTTTGTCTTGTATGTCATGATGATAAATGCAGAATATCTTGGTGTATTGGTTTTTTATGGCCATGTTTTGGTAGCAGAGGGGCTATAGGGATGGTTTGTGCAAGAAGCTGCTGGAGGAAGCTTCCCCCATGTCTGACAGAGCCAATCCAGGCAGCCCAAGGATGGACCCTGCAATGGTCAAGACTTGGCCAGTTAGAAAGGGTAGTAATGCCTCTATCATAACATATTTAAGAATAATAAAAAAAAGTTATTACACAAACATAATTGCAGCCAGAGAAGAGCGGAGTGATACCATGTGAGAGGAGCAGCCCTGCAGACAGCCAGGACAGTGCAGAAGGAGGAGCAGGAGCTGCTCCAGGCTCTGGAGCTCAGATTCCCCTGCAGCCCCTGGAGCAGCCCATGGTGAGGCAGCTGTGCCCCTGCAGCCCAGGGAGGGCACGGGGGAGCAGAGATCCACCTGAACCACTGGAGGAGCCCAGGCTGGAGCAGGTTTCCTGGTAAGATTTGTGACCCATTTAGGGACTCACGTTGGAGCAACCCGTCCTTGAAAGACAACAGCCATGGAAGAGTGACCCATGCTGGAGCAGCTGGTGAAGATCTGTCGCCCATGGGATGGAGTCATGTCAGAGGAGCTCATGGAGAACTGTCTCCTGTGGGAGGGACCTGTCACTGGAGCAGGGGAAGGACTCCTCTCAGGAACAGCGGCAGGAACAACAGTGATGAGCTGACCACAGACCCAATTCCCATCTCCCTACACCACGGGGTTAGAAGGTAAAACTGGGAAGGAGGGAAGGGTGAGGGAAAGGTATTTTAAGGTCTTCTTTTACTTCTCATTATTGTGTTCTGTTATTGTTAGTAATAAATTTAATTAATACCTCCTGTTTAGGCCTGTTTTGCCCTTGATTATATTTGGTGATTGATCTCTCTGGGTCCTTATCTCAACTCATGAACCCTTTGTTATATTCTCTCTCCCCTATCCAGCTGAGAAGGAGAGTGACAGGGCAGCTTTGGCAGGTTAACCCACTACACCTAGGAATCAGCAATTTGCATGATGCAGTGGGATATGAATGATAAGGAACAGTCTGCAGTAGTGTTCAGTGCAGCTGAATGACCAAATGAATGGCAAAACAGAATATACAGTCTCAAAGACAAATTTGGAACACTGATGATGAGAATACAGGGTTACAGAATAAACCCAAATTTGAACTAGTCAAGAGGTTCTGTTGTTCCTGGTGTGATAAAGAATCCTTTCTAAGCTGAAGCTATTTTAATGTGAATCCTTAAGCCTGGCTATAATCGCATAACAAGACTAATTCAAAATAACAATCAGCCTAATCTGGTGTTTAGTACAATCAACTGAGAGATTAAGGTTCCAATTTATAAATCACTTGCATATACTACCTACTTCCAGAATCCTTGAAAATTACATGCAGGCCATTGCCAATTCACAAAGATCTTTAAATCCTTGTATCTCCAGTGTCACAATGTCTTCCTGTACTATAGGCAACTTTCAACTCAGTGTCTCACTTGGTTAGTTCAGGCAGTTGAGGCCACATACAGAAATAAAGGAAGCAGTGTGGCTGAGGAGAGAAAAATACATAGAAAGTAAGTGAAATGTTGCACTACCATTAGAGAAAATATACTTTTTTATAGGTTTTTTTGTTTGTTTGTTTGTTTGTTTTTGTTGCATTGACAGAACCCAGAACAGATTGGTGCCGTTCCCAGAAGGGACAAAAATAGGACATCAATTTCGATAAATGACTCAGAAAAATGGATTTCTCAGCTCCCATGATATAACAAAACTCTTGAGAATGACTGGAAAACTTTTTCATAGTACAACTGTGAAACTCACCCCAAAATAGAAGA
>VZTZ01012133.1:65356-77002 GCA_013400955.1 Drymodes brunneopygia
CTTTTTTTTTTTTTTTTTTTTTTAACCTTTTAAAGTCAAATTCAAAGTCAAGGTCTGTTCTCAAAAATTCTGGTGAAATACTGACTCACCATTCAAACTTTGAAGCCCTGCCTAATGACCCATATCTTCACAAATTCAGGTCCAGACTTCATTAACTGTTCCCATTTCTCAGTTCCTATATTATATCTAAAATCTACATTGCCTGAAACAGGGAATGAAAAAGAGAAGCAGCTAGGACCTTTGTCTTTGCAGTTCTTGTGTGTAAGGGAGTTGAGATCCACTTTTGGCCTTTAGGAGAGTTGAAAGGCACAGTAGTCTCAAAGGAATCTTCAGGTATTTGAAGTATTATAAAGATAATACAATTCTAATACAATCCTCGAACCTAATTTGAATGAAGATACAGGACTTAATTGAATCACAGAATATCCCTTGGTTGGAAGGGAACTCAAGTTTCATCTGGTCCAGCCGATCTTGGAAAAAGCAGAGAGTAGACAGGATGGCCCAGCACCCTGTCCTGCTGAACCTTAAAAATATCTGGCATTGGGGAATCCACCATTTTCCTGGGGAGATTATTCCAAAGGCTGATTGTTCTCATTTAAAAATAAATTATTGGTTTACTCCTGCTCAGTTACAGTCCCAAAATGGATTAACTGCCACCAACAGAAAAAAAAAAAAAAAATCACGATAAAAGAAAGATTACTGTGAAATATATTTCATGAGTGGTCAACTTGGGCTTAGAACTTTGAATTTCAGGAGATGTCCTTCTGCAAATGGGCATTACAAACCAGAGACTAACCGATATTCTCTTCAGGGAGACACAGGGTTAATTACAAGCTTGTTGTGTTGTGGTTTTATACCTCCTGTTTCCTAAAATGTTTGAACCTTTTCAGCCTCTCCTCCATTCTTCAGACATACACTTGAGTGCTTTTCACAAGTAAATATTGGTTTATCCCTAAACCAAAATGTCTTATCTGTATACATTTTGCATAAGTGTATGTTGATAAATAAGGTAGCAAGTCTATGCATTGCACATAAGGTATTTCTTAAAGAGGATCTGGGTTTTATAGAGTGTAAAATATGGATATTGCTCTATTTATCTTACTGTAGCTTCGTGGAAAGGTGACAGTGGGTATTAGAATGTTATGCTTCATATACATGCTGAAGCACACTTTACCTTCCTTCACATGGAGCAACCCAATAACCCCCCTAAAAGAGAGGAAAGAGGGAGGTAAAAGCAAGTGTAAAAAATATGTCAATCCTACCGAATGGTGTAAACCAGCTAGCCGCTGACTAGCAAATTTAAATTCAACTGAATTCAATGGGTATTGTTCTTCCACCCTGGTTAGGCATGGTGTAAAACATGAAGGCATACAAGACCTGCCATTTAGTGAGTATTTCTAGTCAAGTTGCAGAGGTTTCATTTCTGGATCTTGCAGCAAACTCAAAGCCTTGCATGTGTTTCTCTTCACAATACGGCTGTGAAGAAGCACTGATTGATAAGATATGTAGATAAAAATCGGTGTGTAAAGATCCCATAAGAAATCTAAAGCAAGAAAAGAAATAGCAGCCCTTTCTACAGTGCAGGACACAAGGCTTGCAGTATTTTTTTTTGTTTGTTTGTTTAAGATGTAGGGTGTTTTTTTATATACCCTTAATAAAAATTGAACTCTTTAATGTAACCTAGCTATGTTAGCTCAGTGCTGTGATTGAGTTAGGAAAACTCAACAGCTGAGAACTCACTGAGATGAGTCTGGCCAATCTAAAGAATCAGCAGAACAATCTGTGTCTGTCCATCCACCACAGCACTAACACAGGCAGACAGAAATCTCTGAAATCACCATATTTATCAATGGTAATTACAACACAAATAGAGATATGTTTTGCTTTTATTTTCCACAAACAGTACAACATTTCGGATGGCTTTCATTTCATCCAACTTCAGTGAGTTTCATTATAGATGTAGTTCGATTACAAAGATAAAAGATCTTTTTCAGGAAAAATTTATTTGACCCATATTAAAGATCCATTCTGATATAAAGTAATTGCATCCTAGCACTAATTTTTCTGGTGACAAACAGCACGGAGTTTTTATAGGTATTTTTGCAGTGTCCACACTTATAGAGCTGAATCTCATCCACTAAAACAAGGCAGGTAGACAATTTCATCTTCCTGAACTGCCTCTGTGTGAGCATCTGATCATGTTACCAATTCAGCTGTGAGATTTTTTCTCTAATCAGCAGGTCTCATTCTATGATGAAAGGGAAGTGTGGTACTCTCCAGTGGGATCAGTGGTGCTGCACCTCCAAATGCCAGGCAGATCTCATGCAAGAACCTAAGCACATAAACTTAGTAAAAACTCTCAGTTTCTAATGACTGGCATAGTTTTTTTGGGCAGAAGAGAGCCCAGTATGCTTGAATTACAGAAAGTATGATGAACATATAATTAAGCAGAACACTAACATATTCCTTCTATATGAAGACAGTGTTTGCTAGAGCAGAAATTTTTCTCCTTCTTCTTTCCTCCACCAGAATGACTTCTCAGGCACTTTTATATTTCTTTCTGCTTAAAATGTGCAACAGATGGGAAACCTGGGAGAAGGTTTTGCTGTTGCTCAGAACTGCTGCTTGATTTTGAAGGATCCTCTTAAAATGAGTTAGAAATCCACTCATCTGAGATTTGACCAGACCATGCCTTTATTACTTAAAAAAGGTAATCATGATCAATAGCCATGGGGAAGATTNTCACCCTCTCTTGAAGAGTTGGTAAGATATTACACTCAGCAGACAGGCAAGCAAACTGTAAGAAAATGATGAGAGAACAGCAATTTCCATAATTGGCAATATACTTGCAGCCCTTGGGCAGTGAGACTATTGTCATGCTTCCTTATTTATTTATTGGCCTTGAAGCCAAGGAAGAAGAATAAAGGGGGATTCAGCAGAGGATAAGGAGACAGACTTGTTTCAAAGAAAGCCCCAGTAGCTGTGAACGTTGTTTGATGAGGTTGTAGTATCTGAGATGGTGAGTGCTGGCTGAGTCAGTGGGCCCAACTCTCACCTAAATCTGGCAACCTACTTTTTGTCATGGACTCTTAGCCTGTACAAACACTGCTGGACTAAGGTATCTCTGGCAGTAGTGCTTCTCTGAAACATCAGGAGTGAATGCAATGTGTCACTGAAGACAAAGCATGGACTGGTGAATCTAAGCAATACATTGATGGAGTTAAAAATGGCCTATTTTTCCTACAGACTCACTTGGACATTAGTGCAGAGATCCATGCATTTTCCATTTTTCAAGGGACCATCCATATATTCCAGTGGGTTTCCTTGTGATCCTGCTCATGATTATCATGTTTTTTCCTCATCCTAAGCATCCTTTCTGATTCAGCTACTTGGCCATAAAGAGCAAGAAGTAATTTCCCTACCTTTCCTGCCCTAATCCTTTCTTAGAAACTACCACTTTTTCATTTCCTTCCTGAAACTCATGATGCATTTCTCAGAATTGCCAGACCTCATGAGGTTTCACAAACAGCTACGCTATAGACAGACAACAACTAGAGGTGGATAGGACATGGGAAAATTGTTCAGTGAAAAAGTAACAGAGATGACAGGAATGAGAAACAGTCTGTGGGTATTGGAAGGTGACTGCCTTTAAAAGTGCAAACCCCTATACCCCAGAACTGGATCTGTCCTTAGGCACACTAAAAGGGAAAGGGAAGACTGACCTAATAAGGATCCAGTCATCCCGCTCTATACTTCAATTATATATAGTACATATTAGAGCTGTGAATTAAGTGATCTGTTTCTGACACATTCTTTTTTGGTAGTGCTTTAAAATAGTTACAAGTTTTGGCCCCATTTCATGTTAGACATTCATAAAGTCCAGCAGAAGTTAAGACTGTGTTATCCAAATTCAGTCATCCACATGTGGGGCATGGTCTCTAAACTAGTAACTTTGTAATCTTCTATAGACATGAGATAAAAGGCATGTCCATGGCAGATTAACCATGAGTCAAATAGATTCCTGAAATAGATGGGAATCAGTCTCTGGAGCTGCCAGGCACTTCAGGGACTAGAAGAAGCCCACAGAAAGAGTTCAGATTAGATTCCAAAATTTAAACATCATAGATCTCTTAGCAACTGCCTACAGGTCATTCTTGTATTCTATACACACTGCATGGACTGGCTGTGACTAAGAAAAACAATTGCACAAAACAGTGTGAAAAACAAATCTTGTCTTTCTAGATGCTGTTCCTTCCATAGTACTAAACACCTGACCAACCCTGGCTGACACAGGAACCAGTTTTTTATTTCCCTATGCCTTTCCCAACTTTAATGTTAACAGCAGCAGGTCTCTCAGTGTTACTTCTGTCTCCTGACACTTGTGCCTTGCTGTGTACTGTTGGAAAGGTATAACTACCCCTAAGCACATGAAAGGAAAATACAATTTTCCTTGTGTATGTGTGGGCATTACTATTCCTCCAAGGATTGCAATGCTTTAATATTTTTGGATTAACTCATGATCAAACATTGATGAATCATGGTATTTTACTGAAAAGCACAATCCTTAAGTCAACCACCTAATCTAAGAGAAGAAATTAAACTCTAAACCAACATAAACACATTACAAGTCATTAGTGTAATTAAAAAGGAATGTATAATTAAAACATTTGTGTATTTTAGCTCAAATTCATCTGCGGTCGGAAATTTTAATGAACTGTTCATCAAAGAAATCTCAGGAGTCTGAGGATAAGTTTAGCATAACAAGAAATTGAATGTTTTCTTCTCTTCGGCATAGGAAGCTCTGTTCCCACTGGCTTCGAAATCCAAGCTGTCATTGGCTCAAGAAAACTAATAATGATTCTAAATGGTTATGATCGCTTCAATGTTTTAAACTGATGTTATCTTTTTTATCCCTTAAGAATCATGTTTTTCATAATTACTTCTCTTTTGTCCTTTCCTTAAGACAAATGATTTTGTAATTAGTGATGAAGGAACCAGTGATCACTCCAAGACATCTGTCAAGTTGTCATGAAGTATCTGTCCCTGTAGCTATATTTAAACTTTCTGTTTAATAGCCTCTTGCTTTATTTCACCATTACATCTCTGTGGTATCATAAGCAGGATACCCTAATGATCAAGTTCTATAAAACACAGAGCAATTAGATTGTAAGATATATTGCTCCCATGAAAGTCCTTCCTTCTCATAACGTAACTCCCTCTTTTCCCTTCCTTCACCATCCCCCAGCCCCACAAGTTTGCTTGCAGCATTCATTAGCTGTTATTAGACAAGTTAACTGTGTCAACAGCTAGCCTGATGTTTGGCCTTATTACTGGCTTTGAATACTTATTTCATGAGTGTTTTGAATAAGCCCGGTGGTCTGAATAACAGCCTCATGAGTAAAATACCATAACAATATGATTGGGGTTTAGGAGATCTGCACTACCCACTTAGAAGTACAATATTGTTTTTCTAGAATGACCTTAAACTGTTAGTGATACTCTTATTTTCTTTCCCACCCATCCCCAGGGCAGAGATTGTCCCATTTTGAGTGTGTCAAGGCCTCTGGGAATCCGTCCCTGGCAGAATTCTCCAAGGGATGCAGAACTATACAGATTCATAATATTACTGTAATGTACATCAAGGCAAAGCAAGGATATTATTGTGTATTGTAATATTTATTTCACCCTGGGGTATATTTTCAAGTCTTGTATGCCTTAACATAAATCAGCTTATTTTCCTCTTCCCCATTTTTAGACTCCAGGGTATTACTCTTTGTCTTAAAAATGGTACCTTTCCAAAAATTATTCTCTAATGAGGCAGGAGAAAAATGCCTTTGAATAAACCCAAATAAAAGAGAGACACACTTGAACACATGAATATATTTTAAAATAAAACAAAACAAAACAAAAAAACCACAAACAATAGTGTGTATACATAGTGACACCAATCAGTGTCATACTAGATAGATAGATAGGTGGATACATAAATCAGCTGCTCATTCAGAAAAGAAAAAATTCTAAGTATATGGGCACTTCTATGCTGTGATGGTAGCACAGATAGGAAATTGTAGACAGAGAGTTGTTTTCCATATTGTTCACCCCAAATGAACTGAACTTTCCAAAACATTTCTTTTATCCTCTCTGTTCTCTTTGGGCCTCTGAATACCAAGCTAGAAAATATCTTATTTTACATTTCTTCATTGTATACATTCAGAGTTAAGTTTTTCAGTGCTTCTTGCTGCTTCACCAGTTCAGAATATGATATTAATGGAAATAAGGAAACAAATACTTATGATACAAATTGAATTATTCATCTGACTTTTAATATTGCATACATGCTTTTACCTCTAAATAGCTGATGCAATGTGAGATGAACACATATTGAGAATTTTTACCATTGGATATTGTGACCAGGTCAAAGAAGGAGGCTGCACCTTTTATTACAAGATCTATTTCAGCCCGGGAGTGGTATGGAGAATGAAGGTACAGTTACCATGCTTATTTACTAATTAACAAGATTGTGTATGAAATGTGAGGAGCACTTCAGGTTGTCTTGTTCCACCACAATTTTTCTCCTCCTTGCAGGCATTTTCAGGTGAAATCCTCAGGCCTTTTTTATGCATCAGATCAGGAGAGCTGAACATAATGGTTCCTTCAGGCCTTGAATCCACAGGGCAAGTTTCAAAGTCACAAATGTAAATGAGGCACTCAACCCCCATTGATAGTCAAGGAGAACAGGGCACCTTTCTCCCCTTTGTGTCTTTGAAAATTTCCTGCTGTAATCTATGAAGTTTTCTCTATCACCAGCTAAATTTCCATAACCTTCAGCAATGAAATGCACAGACCCTCTGGGTGAATGAACTGTGTAAGCAATTTTTTCAACTTTATTTTCAAGCTCCCATGATGGATCCATTAGTTTCTTCCTGATGCTTGGTTTATTTACATAGAGATCAAACACAGGCATTATTGCAAAAAGAGAAAGGGGGTGGGAGAAGGGAGGGAGAGAATCCAGAGATAATCGAGACAAAAGCATCATGATGAAAGAGGCAAGCTCTTTGGAAACATGAGCTCTAATTTAGCCTCAACAAATCCTTTTGTCTTATCTGGGAAGGCATATATCCATGCATACACACACTCATATGCACACTTAGACACATATATAAAATGATGCTTATTAAAGTGCTTTATACAACTGATGCAATCAGTCACATAGCAAAAACTGTCAAAGTCAATATTTTCAAGATTTCTCCATGGAATTCAGGCTGTGCAAGAGATGTATGTTTTTCATTAGGGTTTACTCCAGCATTTGGTGTAATTAATCCTAATGTTTCAATCTTCATATAATAAGCTTATTCAGAAGAATAAAGTATTGCAGAGTAATGGAAAGAAAATCCCCAACAGAAGCTGTTGTTCATTATACATGAAGGAAGGATATATGATTTTTTTTTTTAATGGTCATATGTTCTACTTTCTTTTCCATAGTTTTATTCCCACAATTTTCATAGCTAAGAAAGATCCCAAGGATTCAAAGGTGTGACTATCCTAGAACCTGTACAGAAGCATAGTCTGAGACACTCCCCATTCAAGGAAATGAAGTTTACATAGACATATGGCGCAGTAAGAGGGGTCGCAGGGTTACTAGCACTACACCAGTATGGAGAAAGATGAGACATCCACTATGGAAACTGGGACATGCTCTGTCTTTCAGAAGATGTCTGCCCTTTGGGCTCCACAGAGAGTACAGACACATTGCCTTTAAGCATACTTGCTGAGGTGGTGCAGCTGTATAGCCAATGTGAATCACAAAACCCTTCTGAGATGGACTCCATGTCCTAGAGAGATTGCAATGAGCTGTAGGCTGCTGTGCCTGTGCTGCTATCCATATCTAAGCCAGCTGGGTTGAAGATAACCGAGCTACACCTTTATAGAATTAACTTCTCTTCAGACTGAAGGGCTGGTTTAGTCTATCAGCCTTATGGGACATTTCCTCTCCAGCAGCACAACACCACTGAGAAGCTAAACTGTACAAAATCCTGCAAATTTAGAGCCTGGCATCAAGTTTGTAACTGCTGATGCTTCCAAACATTCACAGTGATGGAAAGAAAATAATCAGTCATCTGATTAAATCTTGCTATCTGCAAGTTAATGCAGGTAATGACTTCAAGGACAGTCACAATACCTTCCCTTAATTCCTGCAAACATTCTCATTAACTCAAGGCTTCTGTTGCCTTTTCTTCAGTTTCCCATTCAGAGTAGGAACAGGGATGTTTCCTGCTCTCTACATTCCCACTCTAATCTGAATGAGTAAATGTGAGGCTGTTGTTCCTTAGATGGGACAGGGTGTATTTCTAAGTACAGATGTGGAAAGGGTACAACAAACATGGACAAGAAAGAAATTAAAATGACAGTATTTTGCCTTTTATCAAATCTCAAGGGATGAATTTACATAGCTTAATTTGTCATGGATTTGAGCATAAAAAAGATGAAGATTTATACCTAAGACATTTATTTACTGGCAAAAAACAAATACGTATTTTACAAACTCCAAATTTTCAGTAAAAAAATAAAAGGAAGAAAAAGCTTTTTGTTCAATGGTGTCTCTTAAGCTAAGAAATGTTTTCTCTATTGGACTTTGCTAAGTAAAAACAAGCGTTAAAACAGAAGAATAAAACTAATTTTATTTTTTTGTTGGAATTGTGAATCATCTTGTCGGATCAAAATCTTCCATTCCAGGCTACAAAAAAATCCAAGAAAAAATTAAGAGAGGAAACAAACAACAACAACAATAAAAAAAGAGTATTTTGATCGTTTCTTGGCCTTTGTGTTAATTAGGGTCACTTTCATCATCTTTACATGCAGTTTTCGTGTTTCGGGTTTTTTTGTTGAGGTTTTTTTTTTCTTTTTCTTTTCCTTTTCTTCCTACTTCTCTCATATGAAAGAGACTGTAGTAATGCTTCAACCAATCCCCAAAGGTCTTTACAGATAATTTCCAGTTGCATTACTGATTTATTTTTGCTTTGACCAGATGGCTCCAAGTTCATGTGACTGTAAGGGAGTGCTTTTGATTACCCTATTTATCTCTCCCAGTGCTCAATTTAAGGGTCAAACCTTGTGTAACACATTTGCCAGATAAACTATTCAGTGCTTCTGCCTTTTGGACACCATACTTCTGACATATGCTCTGTGCTTCATTAAACACAAAAGTTATTAGGTTTAATAAATGTTTTTACAAACTCTGTTTGTAACAAAAATCTAAGTTTAAAATGCATTTATTTTATTCACATGTGGCTAGCGGATTGCTTTGACTTTATCACCTGAAAAAACGGTGAAATTGAAAGGCAGCATCCTGAATGAGACAGAAGAGGGGAGAGACAGGCAGAAGATGGGATGTTTTTTTGTTCTTCTTCTTTTTGTTTTTTTTCCCTTGATATAGGTTATAAATGAAAAGCCGAGCAGAATGTTTTTAATGAAACCAATAAAAATGCAAAGGAAGATTTAATGTTTAAAGTAACGATAAATCAAAAGTGACAACTGAAATGCAATATTGTACCATGAGATTGAGGAAATAAATTCATCCATAGGGCAGATGTGCCTGCTGTAAAAAAAAAAAAAAAAGAAAAAGATACAAAAAAAGGAAAAAGAAAGAAAAGAGAGTGATATGGGGAAAAAAGACAAAAAGACAAAATATTTTGAAAAGTTTTCACCATCATTGTAGCAAACTCTTATAAAATTAAAATAAACTACAAATGTAGTACTGTTAGTTCAATAGAAATAACTCTGACTCATCCATGCAGAAGCACACAGATGTATATTCATACATAAGTGTGTATAAGTGTGTATATCTAGGTATATACATATATATGTATATATATATAAAAATGTAAAGGATCTGAAGTTCAAAACATTTAAGAATAAAAAGGCTCATAAACATATTCATAACTTATTTCTAAGGNCTTATTTCTAAGGTTTTTATGGATAGTAGCATGAATAATTACACAAGACAAATAGTGGCTCTGTACCACTACCTCAGCTGAAATCTTCAAAATGAGAATTAATTACTTGGAGGAAAGACCGTCTTGTAATAGCATTGCCTGGGACTAGGACCCCTGTGATCTGAATCCCAGCTCTGTCATAATCATGCTGTGTGACCTTGCAGGATCTGCTGTGGCCTAGATTTTTCCTAGCTAAATTTAGGCAATTAACTGAGGTTCCTAAGTTGGGAACTAAGCAGAGGTGGCTTTCTTTCTAGCCATTGGGTGGAAAGAGATACCTCCCACAAATAATTCAGATTTTATGTGGACTAAGTTGCACTTCCAGAGCTGCCTATATTTTCTAATGATCAGGGAAGAATTCTAGAGGTGACACATACTGAAACTGGGAAATTTTTTTCTGGTCTCTGGGTGCAATCCTGACAAAATTATTCAGGCTGAATTGGACTTTGTTCAATAAAATAAGATAATCTGGAGGAGATGGAAAGGAGTCTGATGCTTTTCAGTGTGAGTTGCCTCTTACCTAACTTCTTTTATTTAAAGTAGGAATAGTGATGAGGTGATTTGCACTCAGTGTTAGAAACTGATTTTCCTCAATATGCAGTACAAACCTTTGCAAAAACCGATTATCATGGTGCACCTCTGAAAACTGTATTTCACCACCGATAAACCACCATACAGAGTTCTAGTCCTTTAGTTCTAGTCCTTTTCAAAAAATGGATTGCAAGGTGTGTTGTTTTCCTCCAAGGACATAAAAGAAATTGAGAGAAGCTCAGACAAGGGGGGTTGCTTTTACCATCCTTGAGTTCTGACAAAAAAAAAATAAACTCTCACCTGGACTATGACCTTCCTCTTGGGAACCTTGAACCTCCTAGAAAGAAAAAAATTCTGCTTCTGGACTTCCCTGATGTTAAGAAAGGGTTGGGAAGGAGGTTTGGAGACAACTGCTAGACACACTGAAATTGTGATTGTCTCTGCACACACAGAGTGTGTGAAGGTTCTACAATAGCAAAAGTCTGCAAAGGAGTTAAATAATGAGGAAATCAAGGACTCATAAACAGAGAGAAAAAAAAAAGAGGGAGAAACAGAAAGAGAGAAAGAATAAGAGAAAAAAAAAGAGAGAGAGAAGGAGAGAAAGAGGGAGAAAGAGAGAGAGAGAAAGAGAGAGAGAAAGAAAGAAAGCAAGAAACAAGAATACCTAGCATTTTATTTTTTAAATAACCTTGTACTCCTTTTCAATTTTCACTTTAGAACTCCTCTCGTCTCCTTTTTCCTCTCTCTTTTTTATCCCCCCTTCATTATTTTAATGGCTACATCCTTGCTCTGATGTGTCAATGGTTGTGGAAAATCCTGTGAAGCAAGGGCTTAATGAAATGGCAGCTGGAACAGAGGGATAAAGTTCCTTTGCAGCACCTTCAAAGGGGAGAGAGGGAGCAGTGTTAGCGAACAGAACAATGGTGCGCGGATGCTCATACACAGGCCAGGCACATCCAGCTGCCTGTTTAGACTCAGCACCCTAATGAGGCATGAAAAAAAATGGGTAAGTACATCGTAGGGGAGAGAAATGGAAAGAAAGATATAGAAAAAAAAAGACAGCATTCATATATATAATAACAAAATATTGAGATACTAAATAATCTGCCAAAAAAACGTACTT
>VZTZ01012143.1:7458-33404 GCA_013400955.1 Drymodes brunneopygia
CCCCGGTGGAGCTTCCCATTCCACTCTGGATCCCGAATGTCTCCAGGTTTAAGGTGTCCCCCGTGCTCACAACCCTCACAATGAGCTGGGACTGAGTGAGCTGGACACGACATGGCTTGAGAAGAAATTCCAGAAATCCTGACCCACCACCCGGATCCACGCACGTGGATCAGCAGGAATCTCCTTGATGCTTCACAGAATCCTTGTCATTCCCCAGCTCCTCCCTCGGCACCTTCAGGAGAAAGCTGATGCCTCTTCCTCCCGTTCCTCCCACGGTGACTGGAATGTCAGCCCCCAGCCTGGAGGTGGGGGAATTGCCACCACTGCCACCCCAGCGCTGCCCTTGCCAGGGACACGTCGGTGATGTGGGGAAAGTGCAAACAGGAATTGTCTCTGTCCAAGAGCCGTGTGGGGCTGCTCCTGCTGTGCCAGGCAAAACTGGCACTGATATCCTGCTCTGTGCTGTGCCAGGCAAAACTGGCACTGATACCCTGCTCTGTGCTGGTGCTGCTCCTGCCATGCCAGAGGAATCTGGCTCTGGCACCCTGCTCTGTGCTGTGCTGCTGCTGCCCCTGCTGTGCAGGGAAAACCGGCTCTGGCACTCTGCTGCTGTTCTGTGCTGGTGCTGCTCCTGCTGTGCCAGGCCAATCTGCCTCTGGCACCCTGCTCTGCACTGCTCTGTGCTGGTGTTCTGTGCCAGTGCTGCTCCTGCTGCTTCTGGTGTGCCAGGGAAAGCTGCCTCTGGCACCCTGCTCTGTGCTGTGCCAGGATTCTGTGCTGGTGCTCCTGCTGCTGCTCCTGCTGTGCCAGGGAAAGCTGCCTCTGGCACCCTGCTCTGTGCTGTGCTGGTGCTGCTGTGCCAGGTAAAACTGGCACTGATATCCTGCTGTGTGCTGTGCCAGGTAAAGCTGGGCTCTGGCATCCTGCTCTGTGCTGTGCTGGTGCTGCTCCTGCTGTGCCAGGCAAAACTGGCACTGATATCCTGCTCTGTGCTGTGCCAGGCAAAACTGGCACTGATATCCTGCTCTGTGCTGTGCCAGGCAAAGCTGGCTCTGGCACCCTGCCCCGTGCTGGTGCTGCTCCTGCTGCTCAGGCATTGCTGTGGGAAGGCAGCTCTGGTGCTGTCCCGGTGATCTGCCCCACGCTGCTGTCCCAGGGCACTGCCCGGTGCTGTCCCGGTGATCTGCCCCACGCTGCTGTCCCAGGGCACTGCCCGGTGCTGCTGCTGCCCCCGCGGGGCCCTGGGGAGCCGCCTCTGCCCTCCTGCTTCGTGCTGCTGTAGCACTCCCTGCTGGAGCTCCGTGTGCCACCGCCTGCCCCGCCCTGCCCGTGTTTTGTGCTGTGGCTCCGGCTGCATCCCACCGGGATTTTATTTTATCCACGCTCAGAGGCTGCACTGCCAGCTCGGGCTGCATTCCCGGCCCAGGCTGCATCCCTGGCTCCCTCTGGGTGCATTCCCGGCCCAGGCTGCATCCCTGGCTCCCTCTGGGTGCAGTCCCGGCCCAGGCTGCATCCCAGGCTCCCTCTGGGTGCCATCCCGGCCCAGGCTGCATCCCTGGCNCTCTGGGTGCATTCCCGGCTCCCTCTGGGTGCATTCCCGGCTCCCTCTGGGTGCAATCCCGGCCCAGGCTGCATTCCCGGCTCCCTCTGGGTGCATCCCCAGCCCGTGCTGCATCCCCAGCCGTGCCAATGTTCCGAGCTGACAAATCAATAAAAGCAGCCGGTCCCAGCGGAGGGAGGGCTCTGCACCAAGCTGCTCGTGATTCCTGACTCCAGTGGAACCGAGGAGGGGTTCCGGGATCACCTCTCAGCTGCTGATTCCCAATCCCTCCGGAGCGGACCCGCCCCGGGCATTCCAGCACATCCCAGCCCCTCCTTGGCTCTTCCTTAACGCAGCCCTCCCATAAATCCGCGGGTTTAACAGGATCTAACACAGCTCCTCTGAGCCTGGAATTCCCTGCCCTGGGTGAACCTTAGTGGCCCAAACTCCCAAAATCCTTTATAAAACTTGGGGGCTCTGTGGATTCCTGGGGAGTTTCCCTCAGTGCTGGGAACCTCCCGTGGTGGGAACACGAGATCCCGGTGCCAGTGGCGCTCCAGAGGGGCTGGGTGTGGCAGCAGCCGTGTCCTGCTGGGGCTGCCTGTCCCCGAGGCACAGCCCACACCTGGGGAGGGACACCCGGGGAGGGACATTCCAGAGCTGCACTTCCATCCCCTGGCACAGACACGGAACCCCAGGGTGGCTGGGGGGGAAGGGACCTTCAAGACCCCCCAGTGCCATTGGCAGGGACACCTCCCACTGTCCCAGGCTGCTCCCAGCCCCAGTGTCCAGCCTGGACATCCTTGGGCACTGCCAGGGATCCAGGGGCAGCCACAGCTTCTCTGGGCACCCTGTGCCAGGGCCTGCCCACCCTCCCAGGGAACAATTCCTGCCCAATCTCCCATCCATCCCTGCCCTCTGGCAGTGGGAGCCATTCCCTGTGTCCTGTCCCTCCCGCCCGCTGTCTGGGGTCCCTCTGCAGCTCTCCTGGNAGTGGGAGCCATTCCCTGTGTCCTGTCCCTCCGAGCCGCTGTCTGGAGTCCCTCTGCAGCTCTCCTGGAGCCCGTTCGGGCACTGGAGGGGATCTGAGGTGTCCCCGGAATGTTCTCCTTTCCAGATGAACATTCCCACCTCTCCCAGCCCGGCTCCATTCCCTGCGCCGGGATGTGGCCTTGGCTCTGCACGGAAATTCCGACACGGGGGCCCCTGGAACAGAACCGAGAGAAGGGACAGAGACTCCGGAACGGGGACAGGGACATTTCACTGCAGTTCCCAGCAGCCGGTCCCGATCCGCCCTCCCGAGACACATCCAGCACCTCCCGGTGCCCACGGCCGGCGCCGGCGCTGCTCCTCCTCCCAGCACTGACCAAGGGCCACAGTCAAATTTAGCACGTTTTAACCCGTTTTAGCTGCGTTTACCCGGATTTAATGGATTTTAGCCAGTTTGAGCCCGTTTTATCCGGGGCCCGGCCAGTTAAAGCCCCGCCCGTGGCACTGGGCACCGCCCAGGGCGCGCTGAGGGCCGCAGCAGCCGAGCTGGAGCCCCGTTCCCCCGGGATCACCCCGGGATCACCCCGGGATCCCCCCAGGCCGTTCCTCCCCGCTCCGGCGGCGATCGCGCCTGGGCGGCGCCATCTTGGCAGCCGCTCAGGTCACATGACACCTCCGAGATCTCGCGATACTTTTCGCTCGTGAGGGAGACCCTCTCCGGTCCCGGTTTCCCGCGCGCGCGCGCGCCCCGCGGAGCTCTCGCGAGAGCCGCGTGCTGCAGACGGGAAGGACAAGATGGCGGCGACAACGACGATGGCGCTGGTGAGGGGGAGATGGGGCGGCGGGGCCGNGCGGCTCTGAGGGGACGGCGCCGCCTCCCGCCGGCTCTCCTCCGCTTCTGAGCTCCTGTTCCGGCCTTCTCGCCGTGGGGACGGTGTCGGTCTTTCCCCGCCCGGTCCTGAGCTCCGACCCCGCGGATTCTCCTCAGCTCCCGCCTCGCCGGGACAACAATGGGCTCTCCTGGGCCCTGCAGGGAGCGGGCCCGGGCATCCCCCTGCGAGGGACAGCACAGGTCACTGTTCCTGGCCTGGTGTCCCCAAATCCGCTCTTTAAACGCTCCTTTTTGGCCTCCTGTTCCCAAATTCGCCAGTTTAAATGCTCGCTTTTGGGCTAGGTTTCCCAAATCCACTTGTTTGAGTGCTGCTTTTGGCCTCCTGTTCCCGAATCCGCCTGGGTTGCGTTTTTACGGGAGCTCTTTGTGGGTTCTGGGACGTTTTTTAGAGCTTTCCTGGATGTGCTGCGGGTGTGAGAGGACAGGAATTTCCGGTCTGTTGGTTTTCCTGGGATTTGACCGTGAACAGAGCGATGGAGGTGCTTCCCTGGGGCTGCTGGGCTGGTTCTTGGCTCGCTGGGAATTGTTTGAGATGGAGATCGGGAGCCTCGCAGGTGCCAGGGCTCAGGGAAAGAGCCCGGGAGTGCCTGTGGGGGCTCCCCTGGTGAATCCCCGAATCTCATGGAATACTGGGCTGGATCTGCAGTCACTGTGGCACAGCAGGAATTTACTGCTGCGTTTGTTTCCTGTTTCCCCATCGTTGTTTTCGTGGAAAATTCGGGATTTCTCTGAGGAATAGCTGCAATTCCAGAGCTGCCCAGCCTTGCTCGGAGGGGCTGCTGCTGATCCTAGAAGGAATTTGTGTGTCCTGGAGTTCCTTTTGGGAATTCACAGGTGTTGGTGCTCCCATTTGGGGAGTAAATATAAATAACCCTCACTTCGTTTCCTGCCTCATCTTTCCTTAACCCCTTGGATTAGGGAGTTTCCCAGGTGAATGCTGGGAAGGAGGGGCCAGGTCTTGCTTTGTGAGGTTACCTGTGATTCCAGAGGGGATGGGAAGTAAAGACCTGGCCTCAGAGTTCCTGTCTGTCCTCTGGACACACCTGCACAGGGATCTCCAGGTGCTGGGAATCCCTGTGGACACACCTGCACAGGGATCCCCTGTAAGGAATTCCTGTGGACACACCTGCACAGGGATCCCCTGTAAGGAATTCCTGTGGACACACCTGCACAGGGATCTCCTGTAGGGAATCCATGTGGACACACCTGCACAGGGATCTCCAGGTGCTGGGAATCCCTGTGGACACACCTGCACAGGGATCCCCTGTAAGGAATTCCTGTGGACACACCTGCACAGGGATCCCCTGTAAGGAATTCCTGTGGGCACACCTGCACAGGGATCTCCTGTAGGGAATCCCTGTGGGCACACCTGCACAGGGATCTCCAGGTGCTGGGAATCCCTGTGGACACACCTGCACAGGGATCCCCTGTAAGGAATTCCTGTGGGCACACCTGCACAGGGATCTCCTGTAGGGAATCCCTGTGGGCACACCTGCACAGGGATCTCCAGGTGCTGGGAATCCCTGTGGACACACCTGCATAGGGATCTCCAGGTGTGGGGAATCCCTGTGGACACACCTGCACAGGGATCCCCTGTAAGGAATCCATGTGGACACACCTGCACAGGGTGACAGGACAAGAGGAAACAGCATCAAGCTGTGCCAGGGGAGGGTCAGGTTGTACCTCAGGAGGAATTCCTTTGGGCACAGGGGGGTCGGGCCTTGGAAGGGGCTGCCCAGGGAGATGGTGGTGTCCAAGGTTGCCCTCCATCCCTGGAGGTGTCGGGGGAAGGACTGGATGTGGCACTCAGGGCTCTGGGCTGCTGACAGATGGGTCACAGAGTGAATGTGATGGTGTTTTGCAAGCTCAGTGATTCCATGATGCCAGGAGCAATGGAAATCACACAAAGGCAGGTGTGTGCCTGCCTTTCAGATTGAAAATTGGGCTCTGGTGTTTCTGGGGTCCATTTTCACAGCCCTGAGCAGTTGCTGAAGTTCCCTGGGAGGCTGGGGAGGACTGGGGAAAGTCCATTCCACATTCCCTCCTTCCTTCTGACCCAGAGGATTTGGAGAATGTTTGGTGGTCCCTGTGTGATGATGCTTGCTCCAGATCTTCCTTCCAGGATTGCTGCCCCAGGCAGGGGACAGCTGTGCTGTGAGGCAGAGCAGGGCCCAGGCCACTGTGGATGGAATTCTCAGGGAATCTCTGTTCCTGGATGGCACCTTGGTGTTAGTGTTGGCCATGGCATCACCTGTGGAAGCTGATCCAGGCCTTGGTGCCTTGCTGAAGGAATCTTGGCAGTCTGGGACTTTGGTGGCACCGTGTCAGTGCTGGGATCGTGCTCCCCTCATTTGTTGAGTGTTCCCCTCATTTCTGGGCCTGAGACTTTCCCTTGGGTCCTTTTCCTTCACTCTCTCCTGGCACTGGCAATCTTCAGGCTCTCTGCACCCCTGGGAACGGGGACAATGTTTTGGGCACCTCCCCAGTGCCATTTGAGAGAGTGAAACCTCTGCAGGGGGAATTTGGAACATTCCCTGTCACTGTCAGCCCTCATGCCCTCACCTGTGCCAGTGCCTGACTTCCTCCTGCATTCCTGAATCTCAGCTGGGTTGGGTGGGTGGTCCTGCCCTGCAGGGATGTGTGGAATCCGGCAGTGACAGCAGTTTTATCTTGGCTGAGCCGTGCAGTTTGGCTGAAGTCATTTGGGAGTCTGATAGGGTCAGTCATGGAATCATGGAATCACAGCCTGCTCTGGAATGGGAGCAGACTTAAATCGCATCCAGTTCCACCCCCTGCCCCATCCCTGGGAGCGTTCAAGGCCAGACTGAACGGAGCTTGGAGCAACCTGGGATAGGGGAAGGTGTCCCCGCCCATGGAGGGGCGTGGGACTGGCTGGGCTGTGAGGCCTCTTCCCACCCAAACCATTCCATGGTTCTGCAGTTGTGGGAGCCATTTGCTCACAAAACGCTGCAGAAAGGGCCCATTTGGGGAGGTTTTGATTCCTGCCAGTCTCCAGGAGCACATCTGGGAAGTGGTGGAGAAGCTTTGGATGTGCCCCATGCTCTGGATTCTGCACGTGCCAGCAGTAGCTGCCAGCACTGCTGTTCCCAGCTGGGAAAGAGCATTCCATGGGGGTGGGAAAGGAGCTGCTAAAGCCTTTGAGCAGTACTAAAGGTTACTGTGCCCTCAGGACCTTCCAGAGTTCCAGCAGAATCCTCAAGGGCTTAGATGGGAAACAGGGACCAACTACTGAAACGTGGTTGTATCCACCAGGAAGGGCCTTTTCCTGGGTCCTCACCTGTTCTTTCTGGAAAGGGTGGTCAGGCTGGAAGGGGCTGCTGCTTGAGGTTTGAAGTCCTCAGTCCTTGGAGATGTCCAAGGAATGAGTGGATGTGGCACTCAGGACTCTGATGTGGTGATGAGGTGGGAATCAGTCTCAGGTTGGACCCCCTGATCTTGGCATCTTTTCCAACCTCCATGACCCTGGGATTCTGTGCTGCTCAGGCTGTTGCCCCTGATGGGCTCTCAGGTGAGGCTCTTCCAGCCTCTCTGCTGGGGGCAGTGTGAAAGGACTCCGCTGAATTCCTGTTCCAGTTCTTGGTGAGGAAGTGGAGCAGGGAATGGAGCCAAATGCCCTGGCTGTGTGCTTCCTCCTTCCTTTTTGCACTTCTGTCTCCCTGGATATCTGCGTGGTTTGTTGCTTGTGGTTCCCAAATAAATGGGATTCTTTCTGTCCTTTTTGTGTGTTTATGCTTCAGAGAGGTTCTCAGCCCTGTAACAAATTTCCAGGAATGTTTCTGAGTTCTTGAAGTTGAAACCCCCTAAAAGGGCCCAGCCGTGCTCAGATGCCAGAAAAGCAGCAGAAATCCAGTTCCCATTTGTTTCTCTCTGAAGAAGCTCCTGTTCTCCTGCTTCTTCTGCTGGCTTTTCTCGAGTTTTTCTCCCACTTTGCTCGCTCCGTTCTGGCTGTTACAGGATGTGGGAATGAGGTTCCAGGGGAGGAGCCTGGGCACAAAGCCCCAGCTGCTCCTCAGCAGGTGCTGCTTTCTGGCCCCAGGGAGCTGAGCTGAGCCCGTTCCTGGGAGCAGGGTTATCCTGAGGTGCCTGGAAAGAGGAGAGCAGCAGTCCGGGCTCTCTGAGTTTGGGGATGGAGGTTGGGATGGGTTTGCACAATGTGCTGCTTTCCAGGGAGCCCAGAGTGACAGGCTGATGATGTTCTTTGGGGAATGTTCCATGGTGAGGGCTGTATGGTCAGGAATTCCTGTTGGAGCCATGCCAGTGGTCAGCAAAGATCACCCCTGGATCCGTGGGTTCTTCCCATTGGAGGTGTGGTGGCAGAGAACCTGGAGCCAGCAGTGCCTGGGTGTTCCTGGGCACTGCTGTGTCCTTTCAGCTTCACCCTCTATGCTGGAGCTGGGACGTTCTGGAGCAGTTTTTGGAAGCTGTGCCTGTTAATGAGCCCAGATATGTAAATTACATTAAACTAAACGGTGTGTTGGGCTGGGTTTGGAAAAATAACAACAGATTGGGCTCCTGACTTTTTTTATTCTGAATAGTTACATTCGACAGCCCTTCACTCTGTTCTTCTCCTCCCACATCTCAGACCTCCTAAACTGGAATAATTGAGTTTTTAAAGCTGGAGGAGATGGGAGCAGCAGTGGGAAAAGGGATGGCAGACTTTGAAATTGGCTGGGGAGAGCTCTGGACCTGAGTGTCCCATGGCAGACATGGGAGGGGACAGGGACATCTGGTGACGAACAGGGCTTCAGCCCGGTGGGAAAGGACAACAAGGATTTTTAAAATTAATTTATTGGGTATTCCACAATCAAAATTAATCTTGAACAGGAGGGAGCATTCTTTTATAAACAGATCAGCATTTCTGGATTGTATTTGTGGCCAGGTGGAGATGGCATTTGGGGGCCTGATCAGTGCTGGCCTTGGCAGTGCTGGTGACAGTTGAACTCGGTGGGCTGTGAAGGCTTTTCCAGTCTCAACAATTCCATGATTCCATATCGCTTTGCTGGTCTTGTTTCCAGTTTGGGTGTGGCCTGTGCAGTCGAGGCTTTGTGCTCTGGAGTTTGCCAGTTTGCAGCTCCAGCCACCTCTGTTCCCATGTCAGGTGCCTGTTGGTGCCCTGGTGTTCCCATCATCCTTGTGTTGCTTGTGTTCCAGTCCATGGATTTCTGAAGGGACCAGGGAAGCAGCTGCAGCTCTGGATGCAGTCTAGACACCTGGAGAAGAGGATTTTGTGTTGGGAGGGTTTGTCTTCTGTCTGCTCCACTTTCACTGATCCTAGAAAATGCTCACAACCCCTCACAGGGAACTGGAGGCTGCACAAAACCAGGAGGCTCCTTCTTGCTGTAAAATAGAGTCAGATGATTGAGGATGTATCCTAGAATCCTGGAATGGTTGGGGAAGCTGTGGCTGCCCCATCCCTGGAAATGTCCAAGGCCAGGTTGGATGGGACTTGGAACAACCTGGTCTAGGGGAAGATGTCCCTGCCCATGGCAGGGGCTGGAATGGGGTGAGCTCTAAAGTCCCTCCAAATAAAACCATTCCATGATTCTGTGACAATCCAGGAGAAGCTTTGCAGCTGCTAAAGGAAAAGCTTCAAGTCTTGTTTCATGCTCTGAGCAAAGGTTTTTCCATGCTACTTGTCCTGGGAGCAGAGTCTTCCCACAGGAGCGTGTCCAGGAGCACAGGCTGGGGTTTGTCCCCATTGGTTTTTGGGTGGTTAATGGAAAATGTGGAATTGAGAGAAGGAACCAGCTCTGTTCTGATGGATGGTGCTGCCAGAACCCACATGAACACCAAAGGTGGGGCCATGTCCTGCTGCTGGGGGCTGAGCTGGGGGTCCAAACAGCGGGGTCACCATGCTGAAATCATGGTCCAGGCAGTGCCATTGTGATTTGCTGGAATCAGGCATCACCATCCCAGAGTCATGGTTCCAGCAGTGGGATCCATGGTCTGAGCAGTGGGATCACCAGGCTGGTGTCCCAGTCCTGGCAATGGGATCCATGGTCTGAGCAGTGGGATCACCAGGCTGGAGTCATGGTTCCAGCAGTGGAATCCATGGTCTGAGCAGTGGGATCACCAGGCTGGAGTCCCAGTCCTGGCACTGGGATCACTGTGCTGGAGTCAGTCATGGTCCTAGCAGTACAATCCATGGTTCCAGCACTGGGATTGCTGTGCTGGAATCAGTTCCAGAGAGCTGGAGAAGGACTTGAGACGAGAGCTTGGAGTGACAGGAAAAGGGGGAATGGGTTCCCACTGCCAGAGGGTGAGGATAGATGGGATCTTGGGAAGAAATCTTTCCCTTTGAGGGTGGTGAGGCCCTGGCACCAGTTGTCCAGAGAAACTGTGACTGCCCCTGGATCCCTGGAAGTGTTCCAGGCCAGGTTAGACAGGGCTTGGAGCAACATGGGATAGTGGAAGGTGTCCCTGCCAATGGCGGGGGGTGGGACTGCATGAGCTTTAAGGTCCTTCCAAAGCATTCCATGATTCTGTGATTTGGGAAAGTTTCAGAGAAGGTTTTAAAATGAGAACTTGAGAAAGCTGGATCAACAGAGCCAGGAGGAAGAGGTGGGAGGAGAACATTGATGGGGGCATGAGACAGTGGCTCTGTTGAGGGAATGGAGATAATGTGAGCAAAGATTGGGGATTATCTGATTGTCTGTTCATGGAAAATGTGGTTGGAGAACTCTGTAAGTGTCCAACACATCCCTTGGTTTGTACAACTGCTGGGATGGCTCTTCCTGCAGGGAAGGGCAGGAGTATGAACTGGTTTTCCTGACATACAGCTGGGTTTGCAAAGAGTTTTTAGCTAACTGTGGTGTTCTGACATGAAGTGCTTTGGGTTTCTGGGAAGGCACAGGTCACTCCTCTGAGTTTTCCCTGAGCATTTTTTGTTTCCTTAGGGTACGGAGTCCATTAAGATGGAAAACGGGCAAAGCACGGCAGCAAAGCTGGGGCTGCCCCCTCTCACCCCAGAGCAGCAGGAAGCTCTCCAGAAAGTGAGTAAAACTGGTGGGAATTTGCTGTTTGGGGTTGGTGTTGTTCGGGTTTTTAATGAGACTCTGTCACTGGTGGGGCCAAAGGGAACTCACCACCAGATCTCTGAGATCGTGGCCATGCTGGAGGGTCCCACAGTCACACTTGGGCTTAGGAATAAAGTGTTTTGGTTTGGAGTTCATGGACACTTTTGGGAACATGATGGGGAGTTGCTGTTGGGGTGGGTGAGAGTGGTTTTAATTTGAAAAGTAAAGAAGTTCACGGAAATGTCCACCTAAGTCCGATGGGAATTCTCAGCTAGGGTGTGGGTGCCACAAAGTCACTGAGGAGCAGCTGCTGCTCCATGAGGACTGGGATTGGGGTCTGCTCCAGCTGGCCTCTCACTGTCCACACCAGAACTCATCCCAGAATATCCCTGTCCTCAGGATGACAGGGGTAGAGAGCTCTGTCCTCGGGAGGCTCCATGTGGATGTGCCTGTGCTGTCACAGCTATTTCTCTGTGTGTGGTGGTTGCCTCCCAGCCCCATTCCCTCTGGCTTCTCTGAAGCCCATGGATGCAAACTCTCTTGTCCATTTCCAGATTTCTGAAATCCCTGGGTTAGATCCTCCCATTCCCTGGCAGCTCCCAAATCCAGCCGTGGAGACCAGGTGCCCAAGGGATGGCTGAGTGTGTGTCCCAGGGAATGTGCCC
Organism: Drymodes brunneopygia; assembly: GCA_013400955.1. Classification (NCBI taxonomy): domain Eukaryota; kingdom Metazoa; phylum Chordata; class Aves; order Passeriformes; family Petroicidae; genus Drymodes; species Drymodes brunneopygia. Next base: position 18,583 of record VZTZ01012143.1, read on the forward strand.
AGTTGTGGGGATGAGGTTTGCCTTGGCACACTGCTGGAATCTCTGGCTTTGCCAGATTTGGAGAGGACTGAGAGAAACCCCACAAGGAGCCTTGTGTGTGCAGACAGAGGCAGAGGTGCACTGGGGCATTTAGAGAGCAGAGCCAGGGAAGAGCTGGTGTGTTCTGGGAGCAGACCCAGAGCAGGCCGGGTGTGCTGAGAGGGAAGAGCCCAGCCCAAGGGTGGCCATGGGGAGGTGGAGCCCCTTCCCTCCTGTAGCACCTGTCTGTGCAGACGCTCTCTGAGAGGAGAGGACTGAAGGAGGCCGTGCCCCACCCTGGCCCTGCAGGTAAGGGGCTGTGGTGGGCTGCGAGGGCGGAAGAGGGGAATGGCGAGCTCCCGGTGCATGCTGCTTCCCTGCACTGCCCCTCACCACATCCTGCTGTGTCCCAGGGCCTCGAGGTGCTGGGGAGCCGTGGGCAGTGCCGTGGTGCTTAGGGATGGACACCAGCAGGTTCTGGGAGCTGTGGTGTGGAACCAGGCGTCGTTCCCTGCCCCTCTGTGCTGTCCTGCCCCTACAGCCCCTGTTTTCCTTGCAGGCCAAGAAGTACGCGATGGAGCAGAGCATCAAGAGCGTGCTGGTGAAACAAACCATCGCCCACCAGCAGCAGCAGCTCACCAACCTCCAGGTGAGACCCCCCCTCCAAGCTGCTCCCTCTGCCTCGTGCTCCCCCCGACACGGTGGAGTTCTCAGGGCCCTCGGAACCAGAGCACAGCCCTGAGCCTGCAGCTCACCCAGGCACCCCGACTCACCTCACAAATTGCCCGCAAATCTCTTTCATTCCAAGAGAAAACGGTCAAAAATTCCTGTCCTGTTGGACATCCCTTCTTGAGATACAAGAAGCCAGAGACTTTGCCGTGGGTTTTGCTTCTGAGCCATGTTTAAGGTGCTGAAGGCAGAAGGGATCCTGGGAACAGTGTCCTGTCACCATCTCCTCTGCCTGAGGGAGGGTCCCTGTGTCCCCATGTCCCAGTGCTGCCCTGTTTCCCTCCCCTGCGCCCAGGTGCTCTCAGTTTTGTAGAAGTTCTGTTGGCTGTTCCTGCTTGTACTGGAATGCCCATACCAGGAGAACCCTTAACTGGGGTTTGACCTGCCCTCCTTCAGAGGTTTCTGGAACCTGTCTCACTGCCTTTACTGAAAGTCAGGAAGCCCAAAACGAGGGCTTTGCCTGAGGAATCCCTGTGGATGCGTTCTCCCTGCCCAGCAGCTGAGGCCATTTGGGGCTGTGCCTGGTTCTGAGGGTCTGCTCTAGTTGAGGGGCTCCTTTTAAATGCTGGGGGTGAATCAACGACAGTGGTTGCAGAGGTTACTATTGCCTTGAGTCCCCCCTGGGATCCCACCCTGCTTCCCGAGGCAGCGGCAGCAGCACAGCCCCACCCTGGCCTGGTGGGACCGGACTCGGCAGGGTCCTGGCGCCGGACAGTCCTGGGGACCAGGCAGTGAGGGCCGAGGAAGGAGAGGCCTCTCCGCAGGTGCCCCTGTGCCGCCGCTCTGCTTGAGTTTGTACAAACAGCCGTAGTATGCTCAGCTCCAACAGACTGAACTCTGTCTTTACTGTCTTTCAGATGGCAGCAGTGACAATGGGCTTTGGAGATCCTCTCTCACCTTTACAATCGGTCAATAGACATATTCACTTCTTCTGGGGCACTTGTCTTAGTCAGGGCCTAGCGTGGGGACGTTCGTAGTGGTGCCAATGCTCTTGTCCGCGCCCAGCACAGCCCTCCCACATCCCCACCTGTACTGGACACGCCCAGGAGCAGAGCGAGGTGTCACTGCCCCGAGAAGACCCCAGGCTGTGCAGTCTGCGGGGACACTGCCACTCGGGGGCAAAGACAGCTTTAGATTTCCACCAGTTCTGAACACACCCGTGAAATTGTGGGAGCTGCATTTCTAGGGATGCTACAGTTCTGAGGTCCCGACCTAAAACTAACGGCCAAGGTAACTCACCAAGGGGCGATTTCTTGTGGAACGACCTCCCAGCACCCAGAGCCGGCCGGTGCTGGGGAGGGCCGGGGCGCCGGAGGTTGGCAGAACATGGTGTAGCCCAGGCTCAGACTCTCTTTACTGTGCACGGTCCAGACCAGGGCAGTATGGCACGTTCCAAGTGCAGCAGGAGCAGGATGGAAGGGACAGAACTGCAGGACTGATCAGAGAACTTGTGTGAGCCTTTGTGCCCATTCTAATCAGAGGCCACAAAGAGCTGAATGACTTGGCATGATCCATCCCCTCCTTTTTCCTAGATGTGCTGGACAAAGCGTCCTGTGACTCCTCTCTGCACCCAAAAGTTCATTTGTAAATTCATTTGCACATTGGGAAATACCTTTCTGTCTTGCTGGAATATGAGATTTGTGCCTGGTGTAAAACACAGCCGGAGGTTTGAACTCCAAGAAAAAGGGCACTGAAGTGAAATCCCCACTCTCCCTCCTTTGGCAGTGGGTGGTGTGTCAGTGGGGAGCCAGAATGGGTGTTCTGGGGCAGGGGTAGGTTTGGAATGGAGCAGAGCACCCATCTTGGTGTGGATTTGGCAGAGATGGTGTTGGAGCCCTCATGCCCAGGAACTCCCCCCCTCCCTGGAGCTGCTGCCTGAGAGTGAAACTCCAGCAATTTGGCCTAAATGGTTTTTGGCTCATTCTCCCCAGCTGGGCACAGCTGAGTTGGTGGCACAGGAAAGTTTTAATGGCTTATAACCCCCAGGGCACCGGGCTGTGACCCCTTTCCCTCAGCCATTCCTCCCTCGGGAGTCACAGGCGGACACAGCCCAGCAGCAGGAGCCTGGTACAGTTCAGAGCAGTCAGGATATCCCATTCTTGGCAGATGCTTCATCCCAGAGCCCATTCGGAATGCACAAAGTGCAAACAGCCTCCTGTCCAGCACTTTTCCTGTTGCCAGGGTTCCCCAGTTCCTCTGTGGAGGCAGCACAGCCTGAACTCCCTGAGCTCTGGGTCTCAGGGCCCGAGTTAGAGCTTCCCATGGGCTCAGTCCTCCCTCCACGTGTCACAGTATGAGATTCCCACATCTCTTCACCATCCACTGGTGTCACTGTGTCATGGCTGATGCTCGTGGTGAGGGCTGTGCTGTGCAATCCTGCTTTGATTGCAAGAGTACCCCAAGCTGGGGTTTTGGCCTGTCCTTAGAATAACCTCCCAAATCCCTGTAGAGCAGCATTGCACAGCTGCAGGTGGGGGCTGCTGCCTGGCTGAGGCTGCAGGTGCTTTTCCATGTTACAGGAGGAGAAGGAGGCACAGGGGGCAGTGAAAGCAGCCTGGGGGCTGGTGAGAGCAGTGGGATGTCCAGGCAGGAGGCCCTGACACCGACCTGTGCTGAGCTCAGGTGCCCAGGGCACATCCCGGAGTCAGCACGGCCCACCTCAGCTCTGCCTTCTGCAGGTCCAAAATCCCAGGGTCATTAAGGCTCAGAAAGACCTCCAAGGTCATCAAGTCCAACCTGTGCCTGATCCCCACATTGTCACCAGCCCAGAGCACTGAGTGCCATGTCCAGGTGTTCCCTGGACACCTCCAGGGATGGGGACTCCACACCTCCCTGGGCATCCTCTTCCAATGCCTGACCACCCTTTCCAGGAATGAATTCTTGTGCTGTCTGAAAATCCTGAGTCCTCCTCACTCCCCCAGCTCTCCTTTAGGGTCCTGTGGCAGGGCAAGGTGGGGATTTCCTCCTGCAGAGGCTCCTGGGGAGAGGCGCCTCCCTGGGACACCCGGGGGGGACACTGGTGATGGCTAGGACCCCCTGAACGGACACACTGCAGACTGAGGGGCTTTCCTGCACCAAAGCTGGGAATGTGCTGGAGCACCTGGGAGACCAGCCAGCCACTGTCCTGCATGTGCACGTGCCATAGTCCTGCTGGTCACAGCCTGCAGAGTAAAGAGAGCCATGGCCCAGCCGTGCCGGGAAATCCTTGAGCCACGCAAGGGGCAAGCTGGATGTCACCTCAGGAGCAGCAGTTGGGGCTGGATGTCACCTCAGGGGCAGTCTGGGCTGAATGTCACCACAGGAGCAGCAGTTGGGGTTTAATGTCACCTCAGGAGGAGCATCTGGGGCTTGATGTCACCTCAGGAGCAGTAGTTGGGGCTTGATGTCACTTCAGGGACAGAGTCTGGGGTGAGAGCCATCCCTGTTTGCAGTGTCCTGAATGGAATGGCAGGAGTTAAACCCTCCAGGTTGTTTCCTCCTGTGGCCAGTGGCAGTCCTGGTCAGGTGCTGTAGGGAGCAGGAGTCCCTCGGGCACAGGCTGTGTCCATGGTGCTGTGCCTCTCACAGATGAGCTCTCCCTCCTTTTGGGCTGCAACATCCCCAGACAGAACTCCTGTGCTTGTTAGGGCACCCCAAAAATCAGCCTTGAGAAGGTCCTGAGTGCTTTCCCTCTGCCCCAGGGATCCCCAGGCATGGCAGAGCTACTCTGCTCATTAGAGCACCCCAGAAATCATCTCCTGAAGGCCCTGGTTGCAGCCCCTCTGCCCTGGGGGTGCTGGGGAGGGAAGGGGGTGCTCGGAGCTCCCTGCTGTGGTGCTGGGCAAGGCCAGAGGCATCACCTGCTGCTGCTGCATGTGTTCTGCACCAGCCTCTTCCTGCCCCAGGTGTGTCCCACCTGTCCCAGAGCCGTCCCCTCACATGCAGACAGTGACTCCTCCCAAGCCTCATGGTGTGACCACATGTCCAGGGCCACGTCCTTCAGCAGCTCTAGAGCTGCTCTGGGGGTGACAGACACGAAGGACACACTGTGCTCTGCTTTTGGGATCCCTCCTGTAAGGAATGGCTTGATTTGTCTTGAAAATAGGTTTCCAGGCAGACTTAGGACACAGTAGCAGGAACCCTCTGTGCAGCACCCGCACATTGGGGCTGCACCAGTACAGCCAGTGCCGCCAGGCAGGGATGAGTACTGGCACCACACGCTTCCCAGGAGTCCCACTGGGCCATGGAAGTGTTTGGCTTTGCTGTTGAGCTGTGGAAGTGGTGCCCAGTACTGGATCTCGCACTGCCGGGGGTGGGGGGAGGCTCTGGTGCCAGAGGGAGCGGGGGGAGGTTCCCAGTTCCATTCCCAGTTCCAGACCCTTCGCTGCCGGGGAGGACCGGGCGGGGGTGGGAGTGCTGATGGATCTCTGCTGTCGGGGAGGGGGAGCGGGAGGGGTTCTCCCAGTGCCCAGAGCTGAGCCCTTTGCTGCCTGGAGGGGGAAGCTGCCCTAGAGTGAAGGGATTCCCTCCTCCTGCAGGTGTGGCTGGAGATGAGATCAGGCTGGGGGAGACCCGGCCGGAGGGGCCGGAATGTGTCTGCCCAGGACGAGCCGGACTTTATCCGGGAGTGAGCCGGACGGATCCGCTCCAGCGCCCTGTGCAGCGAGCAGGGAAATCCTTCTGATCCAGGCTGTGCCAGAGCTGCCGCCGGGGGTGGCTCCCGGGAGGGAAGCAGGAGGGGGGGAGGAGGCCCCGGTGGCCACGGCGAGCCCGGCACTGACCGGCCAGTCCTTGTCTCGCTACAGATGGCGGCTCAGAGGCAGCGGGCGCTCGCCATCATGTGCCGGGTCTACGTGGGCTCCATCTACTACGAGCTGGGGGAGGACACCATCCGCCAGGCCTTCGCCCCCTTCGGGCCCATCAAGAGCATCGACATGTCCTGGGACTCCGTCACCATGAAGCACAAGGTGGGGTTGGGCTGCCAGGCTGGTGGTGGGAGGTTCCCTGCCTGTGGCATGGGATGGAACTGGATGAGCTTTAAGGTCCTCTCCCATGCTAACCATTGTGGGATTGCCTGGATCTGGCAAAGAGCAGGTGAACTGTCCTGGGAAGGGGTGGAATTCCTTGGGGGCAGCAAGAGCTGGTGCTGATGCCCCGGTGATGAGGTGTTTTGGGGTCTTCTGCAAGGACTTTTCTTCCAGCCGTGTGTCTTAAACACAAAATAGCCAGCTTTGCAGAATTCTGGATGAGATACTGGGAAGGAATTCTTCCCTGTGAGAGTGGTGAGGCCCTGGCACAGATTGCCCAGAGAATCTGTGGCTGCCCCATCCCTGGAAGTCTCCAAGGTCAGGCTAGGTGGGGTTTGGAGCAACCTGGTCTAGTGGAAAGTGTGGGACTGGATGGGCTCTAAGGTCCCTACCCCAAACCTTTCTGTGATTCAATGGCTCTCAGCCCTCAAGGAACATCCTCCTCTCTTCAAGGTTTTCCAGATGCAGCCAGGAGGGGAAGGGGCCTCTATCCCTATGAAGAACAGGCTCCTTTTAGCACTGGGGGTGAATGTTTGCAGCTCCCTGATCTGCTTAGGGCAGGATTCTGTGCTGGGAGCCAGGGGGTGTGTGGGGTGAAGTGCAGGGAATCATGGAATCACTGAGGTTGGAAAAGAACGCCCGGAGCACTGAGTGCTACATTCAGTCATTCCTTGGACATCTCCAGGGATGGGGATGCTGCACCTCCCCGGGGAGCCCCTTCCAATGCCTGACCACCCTGCAATGAAGAAATTCCTCCTGATGTCCTACCTGAAGCTCTGCTGGAAGTGCTGACAAGGCAGCAGCCCTTAGTGAGGTGGGGTTTTGCTGTGGGACCTCAGAATCCGAGAGGCTCCAGAGTCAGGTGCCCTTGGGAGAGCCTCTGCAGGCCGTTTTCTGCCATAACAAAATGCTTCTCTAAGGAATCTTCTTGGGCCACAAGCAGGAATCAGTGTGGTGGGGATCAGTTCCACCTGCAGGGTTCTGGTCCGTGGGAGACCTTGGCTGCATTAGACTGGCACATGTGCAGTGCTTGACAGGTGTCTCCTCCCATGCCAGGGCTTTGCCTTTGTGGAATACGAGGTTCCTGAAGCTGCCCAGCTGGCCCTGGAGCAGATGAATTCTGTCATGCTGGGGGGAAGGAACATCAAGGTGAGTAACGTGCCTGCTCTGGAAATTCCTGCCTCTCTTTTCCTGGGAATAACGGTTTCATGCCTGGAAATGCTCCCCACAGCACTGGGATGGGGTCAGGAACCTAAAGACTATTCCCTGATGGACCTTGATGTCCAACATGGAGCTCATGGTGGCTCCGGGTCCCTCCTCTCTGAGGAGAAGCCCCCAGCCTGTGAGTCCCACCTGAGACTGGCTCCAGGGACTGCACTCAGGCTTTCCCACTCACACATGAAATTCTCTTGAAGACAAAGCAAAGGTGATTCTGTATGTCTTATATAGTGTCTCTGACAGACCCTGAGTGTGTGCAGGGTCCCACTGCCCAGGGATTTTAGGAGCCCCTGAAAGAAAGGGGTAGGAGCACTGTGATTTGCTTGCAGGATCTTTCTCAATCCCTGGAAGTTGGTGTTTGGCAGGTCAGGGATGGTAAATGGGAGAGGTACAGGGAGGAGGGAGCAGAGCCCAGAATCCTGGTAGTGCAGGCTGTTCCTGGAGCTGTTCCTCTGTTGCTGATGGCTCTCTGAGGTGTCCTGTGGTTTGCACAGGCAGGGAGACTCTCCATATCACAGAATAATGGAATTATTCACTGGGGAAAACCCCTCCCAGCTCACCGAGTCCGATCTGTGATCCATCCCCCCCTTGTCACCAGCCCAGAGCACTGAGTGCCATGTCCAGGCATTCCTTTGACATTTCCAGGGATGGGGACTCCACCACCTCCCTGGGCAGCCCCTTCCAATGCCTGAGCACCCTTTCCATGAGGAAATTCCTCCTGATGTCCAGCCTGAGGCCGTTCCCTTTCCTCCTGTCCCTGTTCCCTGGGAGCAGAGCCCGACCCCCCTGGCTGTCCCCTCCTGTCAGGGAGTTGTGCAGAGCCAGAATGTCCCCCTGAGCCTCCTTTTCTCCAGGCTGAGCTCCCTCAGCCCTGCTGGTGCTCCCAACTCCGTTCCCATCCCTGTCCCTGCAGGTGGGCAGGCCCAGCAACATCGGGCAGGCTCAGCCCATCATTGACCAGCTGGCAGAGGAGGCCCGGGCCTTCAACCGCATCTACGTGGCCTCTGTGCACCAGGACCTGTCCGACGATGACATCAAGAGCGTGTTCGAGGCCTTTGGCAAGATCAAATCCTGCACCTTGGCCAGGGACCCCACGACAGGGAAGCACAAAGGCTACGGCTTCATTGGTACAGCTGGCTGGGGCTGGGCCAGGGGGGCAGTGTCCTCTGCTCTTGGGGGTGGCTTTGGGGTTGGGTTTTCCACCCTGGTGAAGGAGTTTCATTAAGTGATGGGAATACACTTGGAGCAGGTCAGGGCTGGATTTAGAAATATAATTGATGGTGGCTGGGGGGAAGGGGTGAGGTCCTGGCTCAGCTGTGGCTGCCCCATCCCTGGCAGGGTCCAAGGCCAGGTTGGATTGGGGCTTGGAGCAACTTGCTCTAGTGGAAGGTGGCAGGGAGTGGGACTGGGTGGTCTTTAGGGTCCCTTCCCACCCAAAGCATTCCATGACTGAACAGCAAAAGGCTCATTTGTGAACGGTCTCTTCCTGCAGAGTATGAGAAGGCCCAGTCCTCCCAGGATGCCGTGTCCTCCATGAACCTCTTTGACCTGGGGGGTCAATACCTGCGGGTGGGCAAGGCTGTGACCCCCCCAATGCCCCTCCTGACCCCAGCCACACCCGGGGGGCTCCCACCTGCAGCTGCTGTCGCTGCTGCCGCCGCCACCGCCAAGATCACAGCACAGGTGAGACATGGGGATGGCACAGGGACACACAGGTGAGACATGGGGATGGCACAGGCACAGCACAGGTGAGACATGGGGATGGCACAGGGACAGCTCAGGGCACAGCACAGGTGAGACATGGGAATGGCACAGCACAGGTGAGACATGGGGATGGCACAGGGACAGCACAGGCACAGCACAGGTGAGACATGGGGATGGCACAGCACAGGTGAGACATGGGGATGGCACAGGGACAGCTCAGAGCACAGCACAGGTGAGACACAGGGACAGCTCAGGGGAGGCACAGGTTGCCCAGAGCAGCTGTGGCTGCCCCATCCCTAGAAGAGTCCAAGGCCAGGTTGGACAGGGCTTGGAGCAACCTGGGACAGTGGAAGGTGTCCCTGCCCGTGGCAGGTGAAACTGAATGAGCTTTAAGGGTCCTTCCAGCACAAACCATTCCAGGATACCATGATTCCAGATGATATTCTGTCCCAGGATTTCACACATGGAGGCTTGTCCCTGGCAGTTGAGGAATTTGAGACACCAGATTTTGGAATGATCTGGCACAGCTGATGAGAGCTTTATTTCAAGAACTGGTCAGGAAGGTTGGAGAGAATTCCTGGTCTGGAAGTCAAACCAGCAGTGAGGGAAAAGGTTGCAGGAGAGGCTGAAAGAAATCAGGGAAGGACATGGAAGGGGCAGAGGGATGAGGACAGGAGCAGTTGTGTGAGCAGCACTCTGGTTGAAGGTCCCCCCTGGAGCAGGGTGGAACAGGCCTGGAGGGCCTTTAGGCTGTTGGGAGGCAGGGAAAGGCAGTGATGGGGTGGGTTGGGTTGATACAGAACTTCAGTTCCCTGATTTTTAGTGTTCCTGAAGTACCAGGAGCTCCTGGGTGGGACCACTGGGCACAGATTCCCATGGCTGTGCCCCCATCCCTGCCTCGGGGAGCAGGATCCCCCTGTGGCACTGTAGCCCGTGGAGAAAGAAAATTCCAGCACTGTTGGGTTTTGGGATTTTCTCAGGCAGGAATTGCTGGTCAGTGCAGCCCCTGGTGCTGCTGCTGCAGAGCTGAGGCTCAGAAAGGCTTTTTGGGGAATGTTGCCCTGAATCAAAGGTGGAGGCAGGAGTGGGAGGAGCTGCCCCTCATGTGGAACTCACAGGTCCCCAGGAAAGATCCCACAGGTCTGGAAACCTCTGCAGTCAAGGGAGGGAGGGAGCTGAGACATGGCTGAAATTACTTGGATGAAAATCACTTTGAGAAAGAACTTTGGATTGTTCTGAAGTGAAATGGTAGAGATGTGCTACAGACATGGATAAATCCTGCTGTTCTGCCCTGATGGGATGGGTTGGATCCCAGAGTTTGGGCATTTATGTGGAGGAGAGTTGGGATATCACAGCAGCTTTGAGTCACAGACCCATGAACATGTGGGAGTGGAGGCACAAAACCTTGGGATCTTCTGCTCTGCCACATCAGGGATTACAGGAGCCCTGAGAATACAAGGAAGAGAAGGATGTGAGCAATTAAATCAGGACCACAATGGCCTGGAAAGCAACAACAACCAAAAACATTGGGATCCTGGGGTGTGTTTTAGGCACATTATTTTTGGTACTTCCATGGAAGTGTTTAGTGTTCAGCTGGGTGTTCCTCCTGAATGTTGTTGGAATTGAGATTCTTCCAAGGAGCTGCAGAGTTTCTGTTTCCCTGCTGGGCTGGGTGGCACCTTTACCTTCCCCAGCAGCTCCTGGGACTGGGAGTGTCTGGCATTTCCCAGGTGCAGGACAGCTGAGCCTGCTGGGATGCTGTGCAGGGGGGTCCCTGGGGCAGGGCTAACCCGAGCCTTTCCCTGTGTCCTGCAGGAGGCCGTGGCAGGAGCAGCAGTGCTGGGCACGCTGGCCACACCGGGGCTCGTGTCCCCTGCCCTGACCCTGGCCCAGCCCCTGGGGGCTCTGCCCCAGGCCGTGATGGCAGCACAGGCCCCCGGTGTCATCACAGGTGGGTGCCCTCCTCCTGGCACCTGTGTGTGCCCCTTGTGTCACCTGTGTGTGTCCCCTCCTCCTGGTACCTGTGTGTGTCCCTTCCTGCTGGCACTTGTGTGTGTGTGTCCCCTCCTCCTGGCACCTGTGTGTGCCCCTTGTGTCACCTGTGTGTGTCCCCTCCTCTTGGCACCTGTGTCTCCTTCCTGCTGGCACCTGTGTCCCCTCTTCCTGGCATCTCTGTGTGTCCCCTTCTGTCACCTGTGTGTGTCCATTCCTCCTGGCACCTGTGTCCCGTTTCTGCAGGCACCTGTGTGTGTCCCTTCCTGCTGGCACTTGTGTGTGTGTGTCCCCTCCTCCTGGCACCTGTGTGTGCCCCTTCTGTCACCTGTGTGTGTCCCCTCCTCTTGGCACCTGTGTCTCCTTACTGCTGGCACCTGTGTCCCCTCTTCCTCCCGTCACCTCTGTGTACCCTTCTGTCACCTGTTTGTCCCCTTCCTCCTGGTACCTGTGTGGCCTCTTCCTTCTGTCACCTGTGTGCTTGTCCTCCTGTCACCTGCATCCTCCTGTCACCCATGTGTGCTCTTCCCTTGTCACCTTTGTGTCCCCTTGCTCCTGTCACCTGTGTGTGCTCTGCCTCTTGTCACCCACGTCCCTTTTCCACAGATGGGACTCTCTGCCTGGGGTCCACTTGGAGCCAGAATGCTGCTCCTGGCCCTGCCTGGGCAAGAACTTGGACGTTTTATGGATTAATTTTGGTGTCCAGTAGATGGGACAGGCCATGGGATCCCAGCAGGAATGCCTGGCATGGGGGGAAAAGCTGGATAATTGGCACTGGTGTCACTGACCACTGCCCAGGTGTCACTGACCATGGCCTGGGTATCACTGAATGTTTCCCAGGTGTCACTGACCATTGCCCAGGTGTCACTGACCATGGCCTGGGTAGCACTGAATGCTTCCCAGGTGTCACTGACCATTGCCCAGGTGTCACTGACCATGGCCTGGGTAGCACTGAATGTTTCCCAGGTGTCACTGACCATTGCCCAGGTGTCACTGACCATGGCCTGGGTAGCACTGAATGTTTCCCAGGTGTCACTGACCATGGCCTGGGTATCCCTGAATGCTTCCCAGGTGTCACTGACCATTGCCCAGGTGTCACTGACCATGACCTGGGTATCACTGAATGCTTCCCAGGTGTCACTGACCATGGCCTGGGTATCACTGAATGTTTCCCAGGTGTCACTGACCACTGCCCAGGTGTCACTGACCCTTGTCCAGATGTCACTGACCACTGCCCAGGTATCACTGACCATGGCCTGGGTATCACTGAATGTTTCCCAGGTGTCACTGACCACTGCCCAAGTGTCATTTGGTCCTTGCCCAGGTGTCACTGACCATGGCCTGGGTATCACTGAATGTTTCCCAGGTGTCACCATTACCCAGGTGTCACTGACCATCCTCCTGTCCCTGTGCTCTCCCAGGTGTGACCCCTGCCCGGCCGCCCATCCCGGTGACCATCCCGCAGGTGGGGGTTGTGAATCCCATCCTGGCCAGTCCCCCGGCCCTGGGGCTGGTGGAGGTCAAGAAGGAGAAGGAGGAGGAGGAGGTGTTCCAGGAGTCGGAGCGGCCGGAGATGCTGAGCGAGCAGGAGCACATGAGCATCTCCGGGAGCAGTGCCCGGCACATGGTCATGCAGAAGCTGCTCCGCAAGCAGGAGGTGAGGCTGGGCAGGTGACAGCTGCCCCAGCTCTGGGGGGGCTCAGGGACACCCTCTGAGCTTGGGGGGCTCAGGGACACCCTCTGAGCTTGGGGGGCTCAGGGACACCTGGCCTTGCTCCTCAGGGTTCCCTTCTGATCTGAGATCCTGAGGGGCTCAGTCATGGGAGGGCTGGGTGCAGATGTGTGACCTACCTGTGTGTCCTGTCGGGAGCAGCCAGAACACCTGGGGAATCCTTCAGCTTTACTGGGAGGGGAGGAAAGGCAAACGACGAGAATTGTGACAGAATTGAGGAATTGTTGAGGAAAAGCCAAAAACACCTGGATGGCAGCAGCACAGGGAAAATGAGAGTGGCGCCCAAGGCTCACTGTGCTTCCAGGGTGTATCCCAGGAAAGCCGAGGGGATGGCACACAGCATTCCCAACCCAGGGGAATTTTGATCCAGGGGCCAGCCCCTCACAGCCAGCAGCAAACAGACGTGGAAACTCAGTAATTGTCCCTGAGAAGCTGAGCCATCAGTCCCACGGGGTGTGCCTGGAAGGGCCAGCCCGGGGATTGGGGTGCTGGGTGTGTCCCCTGCGCGTCTCCAGGCGTTCATTCCCTCATCCCTTCCCTTGCAGTCCACGGTGATGGTGCTGAGGAACATGGTGGATCCCAAGGACATCGATGACGACCTGGAGGGAGAAGTGACGGAAGAGTGCGGGAAGTTCGGGGCTGTCAACAGGGTCATCATCTACCAGGAGAAGCAGGGGGAGGAGGAGGATGCCGAGATCATCGTCAAGATCTTTGTGGAGTTCTCCATGGCCTCAGAGACTCACAAGGCCATCCAGGCGCTCAACGGGCGCTGGTTCGCGGGCAGGAAGGTGGTGGCCGAGGTCTACGATCAGGAGAGGTTCGACAACAGCGACCTCTCAGCATGAACTGCAGCCCGTGCCTGGGCTTGGAGCTGGGAATGGCTCCAGCTCTGATCNGCTGGGCTTGGAGCTGGGAATGAGCCCAGCTCTGATCCCAGGGCTTGGCTGGGTTTGGATCTGATCCCAGGGCTTGGCTGGGCTTGGATCTGGGAATGGCCCCAGCTCTGATCCCAGGGTTTGGCTGGGCTTGGATCTGGGGAATGAGCCCAGCTCTGATCCCAGAGCTTGGCTGGGCTTGGACTCAGGGATCTGGTCCAACTCTGACCCCAGGGCGCAGCTGAGCTCAGATCCAGCGAATTGGTCCAGATTTGATCCCAGGGCCCAGCTGAGTCAGATCCAGGGAATTGGTCCAGATTTGATCCCAGGGCCCAGCTGAGTCAGATCCAGGGAATTGGTCCAACTCTGATCCCAGAGCTTGGCTGAGCTTTGATCCAGGGAATCGGCCCAGCTCAGATCCAGGGAACCAACCCCAGTCTGGTGCCAGGGCTTGTCCAAGTTTGGATCCAGGGAATCAGCCCAGCTCTGATCCCAGTGCTCGGCCAAACTCCAGTCCAAGGAATCAGCCCAGCTCTGTTCCAAGGAATTGGCCAAGCTCTACTCCAGGGACTGGCCCTGCCCCCTCAGCCTCACAGGATTTTTGTAGCCGTGTGTAAAGGACATTCCAGGACATTCCAGGGCGGGCACAGGGATCTGGTGTCTGGGGAGTTGGGATAAAAACACAAAGAAAGCTGATGTCGCTTCTGTGTGTGTGTGAGACAGGGGTGCCACCTCCTCGGCCCAGGCTGGCACCCAGAGGGGTGGCCTGGCCTAAAGAGGTGCTGTGGGTGGCCCTGCCCAGCCCTGGGCTCCCTCCAGCCACATTCAGGACAGGATCCTATGGCACCTTTGGGGCACCTTTGGGGCAGGAGCAGGCGTTTCCCTTTGGGATGGGCCCCAAGGGGTTGGGATGGAGCCAAGGAGGAACTCGGGGTGGGAGGTGGGGGGTTCACCCTTGGGGGCTCCTGTCCTGGTAGAGGGAGGGGCGGGGGGTGCCAGGAGGGAGCCCTGATCCAGAGGAACTGTGAGCTGAGCTCAGAAATTCCACAGAACTGGGGTCCAGCAGGAATCTGCAGAAAATGATCCTTTTAGTTCAGAAATCCAGATCTAAGCAGAATGATCTCCCAGGAGCTGCAGCAGGGAATTCCGAGCCGAGCCTCCCTCTGGGGGGTTGCTGCCAAGCCAGGGCATGTCCTGCAGCAGAGCCTGGGAAACTCCCTCAGGGCTGGAATGGCTCAGCCTGGGGCAGAGCCAGGATGCTGAGTCTTCCCAGCTGGGATGTTGGGATGCCGGGTGTCTGTAGCAGCTGGGATTTTGGGATGCAGGAATTTGGGAATGCTGTGTCTACAGCAGCTGGGAGTTTGGGCCAGGGCCCCCCTAGTCCGTATTTCTGGACTAGATCCATATCCTTGTTCTCCTGTCCCAAGGAGGTAGGTGGTGGCTGCCCCATCCCTGACCGTGTCCAAGGCCAGGTGTGACGGGGCCTGGAGCAGCCTGGTGCAGGGCAGGATGTCCCTGAGCAGCCTGGCCCGGTGGCAGATGTCCCTG
>VZTZ01012148.1:0-17297 GCA_013400955.1 Drymodes brunneopygia
CCACCATTTCAATTTCTTGATGGCGGTCTAGAGGTTTTTCTGCAGGCTCTGTTCTCATACAGCTGCCGAAACCACTTCCTCTAATCCCCTGGGCCGTGTTCCTTAAAAAGTTGACACGGTGATCCTGAGGAATCTTCAGCCTTGCGAACACTTTGTACACAACCATCTCAACCAGCTCTTGGAGCTTTTGGACTTCTGCTGCAGTCATCTTCTCAAAGACAGCTTTGAAGGGGCCGTCAGCAATGTTGTCTGGCTTCCTCTGGGAGTCAGCAGCAGTGCCCAGCTCAGCTCTGGAGGTTTGGCCCTTGTCCAAAGCTGTTTTCCCTGTCAATCTCCCCGATTTCAGGGGGGTCTCTTTGCTCTTCTGTGGACGTGGGCAAGAAGGTTTCTGAGGCTGCAGCTGCTGCTTTGCCCAGCAGGATGTGTTGGTGGTTCCCTGCAGTTTTGGGCCATCCTTTATTTTGGCCCTGGATGGCAGAAGCCCTTTCTGAAAGGTGACACCAGGCTGTGGCTCATGGTGCCTGGACAAGCGCTCGGCCCCTGCACGCTGAGGCTTCCCGCAGCCCATGCCCAGCCCAGCGCCCTGTGCTGGCTCAGCTCCCAGCCTTGGAGTCCTTTCCCCACCTCAGTGCCCAGCCCAGCAGCACAGCCCTGCTCTCTTCTGCACTGACCACGTCTACCACAAGGAAAGCCCCAGCCCTGGGCACTGCCGTCCCATGCCCCTGAACACAATGCTTTGCCTACCTTTTGCTGCCCCAAGATTTTTTCTGACTCCAGCTTGAGCCTGGTCAAGTAGTGCCTGTAGTCATTGAACTCCTTCAGAGTGCAAATCACCTATGGAGGGATGAGGGCAGAATCCCCCAAGCACTGTCAAGCCATGCAGATGGCCTTCCCCAAAACAGCCTGAGCCCAGCAGGAGGGGAGCTGCCCCCAAACCCTCCCCCCATCCCCCGGTGTTGGGACCACTGATGTCCCCCCAGTCAGGGCTGAACTGGCAGCGTGGGGCAGCCTGAGAAGGGCAGGACTGGGATGTGCCAGGGGATGCTGGTGCTGCTTCTGCTCCCAGGGACACCAGTGCACAGCCCTGCCCTCTGGCAGCAGCAGGCGGCTGCAGCAAGGGCTGCGGGAGCCCTGCTTGAAGAGGGCTGTTCTTGATCAGCCCAACACCCAAACCTACCTTCTTGTCACTGGTGATGACACCCTGTTTCTGCAGCATCCGCAGGATGTCCTTGCGCTTGTGGTAGTTGCGAAGGTGGGGGTCATGCAGACAGTTGTATTTCAGGCTGGCTTGGTGCAAGTAGGGATCATCCAGATTGAAAGAAACACACGGCCGGTGAAGCTGTAAGTGTGAGTTTTGGGAGTATGAAGGAGGCAGGAGAGAGCAGCAAAGAGGTGCTGTACTTGTGAAAAGGTGCCTGAAACCAGTGAGTAGACTGACAAATGCTTCTTCTCTGTGTTCCAGAGAGCCTGGAGCTTCCCTCTGCTGCCTTACCCTTTCTGATTGAAGGGCTNTGAGCAGTTCTCCACAGCTCCTTCCAAGAGCTCTCGTGGTGCTGTGATCCTGTGCTGACTGGACTGCTCATGCTCCAGAGGTCTCCCCAGCGATGGGGCATTGTTACATCATGGTGGTGTCACATCACTGCATTGTCACATCGCCGCTCTGGCATTGCATCACACAGGAACTCCCCACCAGAGCCAGGGGGAGGAGCGCCCACCTGGAGGCCCCTTTGGGCAGCCCTGTGAGCCCCCCCATTCCGTGTGACCTGGCTGTGAGAGCTCCTGTTCACAGGCCCCTTCCCCCCTCCTGTCCTGTCATTCTGTGAGGAGAAGTGTCCTCGCCAGCAGGAAGGAATGGGAGGAATTGCCACACCAAAGATGCACAATTTGGGTTCCGCTTTTCCACCTTTCCCTTTTCAGACATTCTTCCCTATCATGGCCAAGCAGCCACAGCTGAGGAATTGCAGCAAACTGGATATTTGGCCCATCCCTGGCAACATCTTACTCCTGGGTCACATCTTAAGAAACAGAAGAGAAGCACAAGCTGAAGGAAAGCCTTCTCCTCCTCTTTCCTCAGGCTCTCCTCCAGCCCAAACACCTTTCTGCCGCCTTACCAGTCTGCCCTGGCTTCTGCTGTTCCTGTCTACACTCACTTCCTACCCCTTCTTGGCTGGATTTGGCGAGGTCTCCAGTGCCTGTTCCTCCACCCCGTCTGTTCCTTGGGGCAGCTTTTACACTGCAGAGCCCTGCCAGCCTCACTCATTGCCCAAAGGCAAGAGACAGGCAGAGCAAACAGTTGGAGGTGCAGTGATTACCACGGGGTTCTTGGGAAGCCATGAGGGGCACAGCCCAAGGACGGCGTTCCTCTCCTCCCAAAGCAGTTTCTGGCACATGCTCCAGTTGCAGTTCTTCTCCAGCTTGGCAAGGGGAGGAGCAACATCGGCTGCACCCCAACTTCCCTGTGCCACATGTCCTGCTCAGCCACGAGGGCCATGTTCACACATGCCCGCACCTGGGTCAGTGCTCAGGCAGCTCTGCAGCTCCAGCCTGTGGTCCCAGGAGGCTGAGGAGGAGGCCCTGTGTGCATTTCCTTGGCAGCTGCAAAGCACAGGTGCTGAGGAATACACATGGTGCAGGTAGCTCAGGGTGCAGCTGCAGTGCCAGCTCCAGGCTGAGCTCTAGCTGGCACAAGCCTGAGGCAAGAGCCCATCACCTGCTGAGCCTTGGCAGGACAAAGGGCCTGGCCACCTGTGGCAAAGCCAGGTCAGTGGACACTCAGAGACAGGGCAGGATGCCAGGCCTAGGGAGGAAGAGCTGAGACTTTGCTGTGCTTGGACTCTGAAGGTGTAAAATTTTGCCCAGGGGTTCAAGGTCCCTCCCTGGATGCAGCGGCTCGAGCTGCTTGTGTTCTGTGAATAAATTGTTTTGTGGAATGAGACACGTGAGACTCTGCAGTGGGAAACCTGGTCTGACTGAGTGAGAGGGGGGGGAGTGGGGGGAGTCAATGGGGGCACCCTTTGGTTCACTTGAGCCACCCACTGCAAAGGGGATTTGGTCCCAGCAGGAACAGTCCACAGGTGGGAGTGTGACTGCCAGAGTGCCTTCAGGATGTTCAGATGGGGAAGTTTCCTGTGGCAGCTGTGGAAGTGACCACTGAGGCCCAAGGGGTAGCAGGAGACCCCAAAGGGAAGAAGGGACCTTGGTGGAGGGCTTNGGGAAGACACATTTAGGCAGTAGCTTGATAAGCCTCCTGCACAGCAGGTGCAAGACAGCACAGGTTCTGAGGCCATAAAGCAGCCCCCCAAGCCCCAGGCTCACCAGCTGAGCCGTGTTTGTCAGCCCAGTGCTCTCCTCCCCCCTAATTCAGCAGTGCCTCTGCCTTTGGCAGAACACCAACAATGAAATGGAGCTCCACGGCTCCTTCCAAGAGCTCTCGTGGTGCTGTGATCCTGTGCTGACTGGACTGCTCATGCTCCAGAGGTCTCCCCAGCGATGGGGCATTGTTACATCATGGTGGTGTCACATCACTGCATTGTCACATCGCCGCTCTGGCATTGCATCACACAGGAACTCCCCACCAGAGCCAGGGGGAGGAGCGCCCACCTGGAGGCCCCTTTGGGCAGCCCTGTGAGCCCCCCCATTCCGTGTGACCTGGCTGTGAGAGCTCCTGTTCACAGGCCCCTTCCCCCCTCCTGTCCTGTCATTCTGTGAGGAGAAGTGTCCTCGCCAGCAGGAAGGAATGGGAGGAATTGCCACACCAAAGATGCACAATTTGGGTTCCGCTTTTCCACCTTTCCCTTTTCAGACATTCTTCCCTATCATGGCCANGAGGCAAGAGCCCATCACCTGCTGAGCCTTGGCAGGACAAAGGGCCTGGCCACCTGTGGCAAAGCCAGGTCAGTGGACACTCAGAGACAGGGCAGGATGCCAGGCCTAGGGAGGAAGAGCTGAGACTTTGCTGTGCTTGGACTCTGAAGGTGTAAAATTTTGCCCAGGGGTTCAAGGTCCCTCCCTGGATGCAGCGGCTCGAGCTGCTTGTGTTCTGTGAATAAATTGTTTTGTGGAATGAGACACGTGAGACTCTGCAGTGGGAAACCTGGTCTGACTGAGTGAGAGGGGGGGGAGTGGGGGGAGTCAATGGGGGCACCCTTTGGTTCACTTGAGCCACCCACTGCAAAGGGGATTTGGTCCCAGCAGGAACAGTCCACAGGTGGGAGTGTGACTGCCAGAGTGCCTTCAGGATGTTCAGACGGGGAAGTTTCCGTAACAATAGGGCTGCTTGAAAGCTGGAGCAGAGCCCAGGCCATGCACCTGCTGGCTCTACCCGTAAGAATCCAGGCAAGGTGCATCAGAGTGCCCTGGGCAGGGGGGGAAGGCAGGCAGGCAGAAAAGGAACAAGTTAAACCTCACCCCCAGTTTTGTCAGACCCCTGTGTCTGCGTGCCCATCTTCTGGGACTTGATCTCGGGGTTTGGGTAGGTGCAGAGCATTGGGAAAGGGGGGGCAAGGCAAGGCAAGGCCACGCTGGAATATGTCTCACGGCTTGGCTCTCGCAGGAGAAAAGCCTAAAGCTGTAATTATTGAGAGCTCCCACTGGATGGCTCCCGAAGCCCAGTGGGGACGGCAATGCTGAGCACAGCCGGCACATTCGACTGAGCTCCAGCCGTTCTCTCGTACCTCAGCCCAGTGTTACCAACCACAGCAGAATGAAAACCTTAGCTCAGAGCCAGGGAGGATGAACATTCCCACGGGAACACACACACCAGGAAGGGTTTTATAAAATGCATCTGTGTGCTCACAGGCAGGAACTCCGAGAGCAAACTGTGACCCACAGCTATTAAATAAATACGAGATGCTTACAACTTTAACACACTCTGCTCAGATCTATTGTTGGCTCCCCCTGCCCGGGACATCCTCTCCATGGCATCCATAGCCTCGGGCTGTGGCAGGGCTGGAGCTGGACATTGACAGCCTCTGGAGAGCAGCTGAGCTGTCCCTCGGGCTGGCTTTTGGGGCAAAGTCACCAGTGCTTTGGAGGGAAAAAGGGAAGAAAAGGGAGAAGGGAAGGGAAGCCCCATTTCTCACTGAACTTTGATCCCTGCTGTGCACTCTTGATCCCTTTGTTTGGTAACATCTCAAGTTCCCATTACTTGTCGCAGGAACTCCTTTGGCCTCAAAAAGGGAAATTGTAAAAGGGCTTGCAATAGCCTCACTGTGCCAGTGAACATAATTTTCTTCTGAAAAAAAATTTATTAAAAAAATATTTGGAATGTCTGTCCCTAGGAGATGTTTGCAAATGCAAACAGCACAAACTGTTACGTTCCTTTACCTGTTTGTAGAACACTCTTTGTGTTCTTTTATTTTGAGCAGCTGTCCTCAGACCAAAGTCACCCACAAGTCTTACTGTTCAGGGATTATTCATTGCTTGTTTGGGCTTCCTTCTCCATACTTCACTCTCTCTCCTTACCTATGTCTTTGTTCTCACATATTCACATTTTGGCCCCAGAAATCATCTCCTTCAAGAAATAATGCTTCATAGATCCTAATTGTCAGCATAAGGTGAGGTTTGACAGCACCAGCTGAATGTGAGATGAACAGATGTTAAAAGGCAGGGAGTAGCCCTGCCCTGAGGAGTTGATCCCATTTCTGACATCCATGAGCTCTTTGTCTTAGCAGAAATCCTTCCATTCAAATGGAGACCAGAGGTGCAGTTACCTCAGGTGGTCATTGCTTCTGGCAGGTCTGGCTCTTGGATGCTTGGGCTGTCTCTCCAGAGGCTGCTGGTCCAGGGATGTCAGTGCCGAGTTAAGGCTCAGAGACTGATCCAGCCTCTGAGTCTCTGCTTCCAGAACAGCAGCTTTGGGCTCCCTGAGCACAGCTGCAAAGGAGCAGGACAGCTCCTGGTGAAGGTCTGACAGCTCCTGGCTGGTCCTTGCACAGCTCTCAATGTAGTTCTGTCGGTGCTGTCGGTCTCGGGCCAGCTGTGACTGCAGCAGGGACACCTGAAAGAGGCACAAGGCCCAGCTCAGACAAGCCCACGCTGGCAGGAGCAGCTGCAGCCCCACAGTTGAGGGTGGGTTGCTGAGGCACACACAGCCTCCAACTCCAGCCCTCACCAACACTCTGCCCTTGGGGAAGGGGAAAGGAACAGGCTCCCAGACAGAACAGAGCTCAGATGATCAACAAGTCCAGTTCATGGCTGGCAAACCCTTCCCTCATACAACCCTCAGGCACCACAGGTCTAGTAGAGAGAGTCCTAACAGCATTTAGGAACCCAACTCTGGTTTCCAAAGCACACATTTGAGCCACTGACCCCTTTCTCCACAGGCTGTGCCTCAGCAGGAGGGCTGCTGCTCCCCTGAGCTACTGGAGGACTCTTCTACCTGAGCTGCTGAACAGGCAGCCAAGGGACAGGGAGCAAACTCTCCCAAACTTCAGAGCATTCCACACAGGACCAGAGCACAATGTGGGCAACAAAGCCCAACAGAATACTAAGCCTCTGGCATTGCCTCAGATCCTTAGATCTCTGCTAAGATGCAAGCTCCATTGATACAGAGTCTAGGGAAAAAGGAAACTAGCAACAAAGGAGAATATCCTGGTCCAGACTGCCCAGAGAAGTAGTGGAATCACTGTCCCTGGAAGTGTTTAGAAAACGTTGCTGTGGTGCTTTGGGCCATGGTTTAGGGTTGGGATTGACAACGCTGCCTTAATAGTTGGACTAGATTATCTCAAAGGGCTTTTCCAACCTTAAGCATTTAATGATTCCACGATTCTGATATTTTCAAGTGACTTCCAGTGTTCTGAATTTCATCCCATCCCTCTCCCTCACTCCCTGATCTTTAGACAAGTCAGAGATGAGACCAAGGTAAAGGATGTTGTTCTGGTTGTTGCCAACAGGTGCATGACTGACAATCCCTGCTGTACTCCCTTCCTGACAGCCAGACACAGCAGCAGGCACAGCTGTGCCCATGAGTACAGCCACAGCAGCCTTTGATGAGAGTTTTCCTACTCCTCACCTGGTTCTGTAACTCAGCTAAGCGCTGATTGCAGTGAGCATGAGACTCCTCCTGTGAAGAAAATAAAAGGATGTTTTTTAGTCTGTTTGGTCATGGCCATGGGCAATATTTGACTTCTCTTAGGTCTCTGCTGCTGCCACTGGGATTTCCCATCACTCCTCTGTATGACCAAAGCCTCATCGCATCAAGGAAAATGCTGTTCTCACCTGTCTAGAAGCGGGCAACTTGTGCTGCTCAGACTCAGAGAGAGAAAATCCAGAGGCATCTGGGAGTGAATGACCCCTAAAACATCTCTTCAGTCTCCTCCGTTCGTATTCCACCTGCACGTTGGATGGGAGAAAGGTTCAGAGAAACCTGCCACCAGACATGGAGCAAAAGGACCTCTGGACATCAAGGCAAGGAGATCTCTGCTCTGAGACCCTGAATTGCAGCAGACAACACTGGAGGCAAAAAGCTCTTGCTGGGGGCTGTGCAAGAGAGGCCAGTGTGTGTCTGGGGACACAGGGTCAGGGAGGGAGGCAGCAGAGTGAAGGTGCCTTTGTGAAAGCCATGGGCTGCCACAACAGAGAGAACAAACAAAAGGGTGTCCCCCACAGCAGAGACAGGGAGAAGCAAGGAAACAAGCAGAGGACTCCAGAGCACTGCCTGGGCAAATGTGTCATGTTCCAGAGGAGCCTGAGGCTCTACGGAGGCAGCAAAAGCCCACTTTACCTGCTCGAGAGTCCTCCTTAGTTCAGTGTTTTGTTGCTTGAGCTCCACCTTTTCATCTTCCAGCTTTGCAACTGCTCGCTGCAGACATTCCAGGCTCTGCAACAGGAGTCTCTTCTCTGAGAGCCATGACAGCTGCTCCTCTTCAGTAACAGCCTGCTGGGCAGAGAGGAGACTTCATGAGCTGCTGCCACAAAAAGGTCAGAAGGATGTCTGAATCAATACATCGGGGAGAGTGACCACAAAAGGAATGGACGTTGCTAAGGTTCTCCTTCTCCTCCTTGTCCACAGGCCAAAACAACACCCCCTCTCTCTAGGGGCCCTCCTCCAAATACCCTTGGGGAACTGAGTAGCTTGTTCTGGATCTGCTTTCCGCTAGTTTTGTTCAGTGTTCCCCATTCTGGTTTTGAGAGACTGGAAGCAGTCACTTCCTATCCAGCCACTTCATGGTTTTACAAAGCTCTGTAGTGTGTCCACCTCCCTCTTCACTCAACCATTTCTTGTTGGTTGTGAAGACTTACACATTTACATCTTCCTCTTAGGGAAGTTATTTACCATCTTTAGCCATCCTCTTTGACTATCACTGTAAATTCTCTTACCTACAGTTCTACTCTCTGTCCTTAGAGTTGTCCTTAGAGCCAACATACAAGATGTGGGTGCAGCACGTATTTCTGCAGTGATGAAACACTACGGTTTTGTTCTCTACATCTATTCTGGCATCAATGGTCCCTGGCTGGAGCCAGGCAGACAGACAAGGCTGCCTGATGGAGCCCAGGCTGCTCTGCCAAGCAGACCTGGACTGACAGGGATATAGAGTCCCACCTCTTTATGGGAAACATCACTGGAATCCTTCAGGGACATTGGAGTGCACTGAAGATCAATGCCAGTGCCTACCTGTTGATGAAATCGGTCTGTGTCTCTCTCTGAAACCATTCTCTGCAGGATGGTTATTTCTTTCTTCAGATTCCCATTGGCCATTTCACTCTTGCTCAGTGCAGCACTCAGGCCTTGAGTGCTCTCCCTCCAGTCATATTCTCTGCTTTCTCTCTGCTTCAAAGCAGCAGCCACACACTCCAGCTCTTCACCATTGGCTTCCCTCTCAGCTTCCAATGGTTGGGCCATTTCCTTCTGCCTTTGCAAGAGATAGTCTCTCTTCTGGAGACTTCTCTCTACTTCCTCTTCCTCCCATTTTTGGAGTTTTTGGATTTGTTTCTTTAGGGTTTCCCCTTCATCTTTCCATCGCAAAGCCAGTATTAATTCTTTCAGGAGTTCACTCTGCCTCCTAAGCTCTTGTTCTCTCTCTATCAGAGTCTTCTTTAAATACTTGATTCTGTCTGTCTGGCACTTTATCTCTTCATCCTTCTTTGTCAGAATCTGCTGAACATGCTGGAGCTCTTCCCGAACAGCTCTTACTTCCTCTTCTAGATGCTTTTGCTCACTTTGAGCCTTGATCTCTCCTTCTCTCTCAGGGAATGCTTCTTCCAAGAGCTCTTGCTCTCTGTCATGTCTAACCCCTTCATTCTTCTCAGTTAGCCTAAGCTGGAGATTCTGCGAAGTCTTAAGTTCTTCTTCCAGGTGCTGGAGTTTTTGCCTAAGAGCATCATTGTCTTCATCTTTCTTCCTCACCACCTCCTCAAGCAGGGTCACTTGCTTCTGGCATGATGTCAGTGCTACTTTCATGCTTTTTTCATGAAACTGGAACATGTTCATTTGCTCTGTCTGCTTGAGGAACTCCAAATGGTTCTTTTGCAACATCTGGCTCACTTTGTCTAGATCCTGTTCTAGACTTTTGGCCTGCTTGCCTGCCAGCTCCTTCTGCTCTTGAAGGTCCTGGACATGCTCCTGCAAAGATACTATCTCTTGATTTCTAGCTTCAAGAGAAGATTCAGCATGTTCTAGTTTTTGCAGTATGGCTTTAGTCTGCACCACTGTCTCTTCCTTCTCTTGTTGAAGCTTTGTGATGGCCTCCTCCAGAGCCCAAATCTTTTCCTCTTTTCCTTTCAGAGTCAGTGTTGTTGCATGGGCATTTCTTTGCTCAGCTTCATGCTTTTCCGCCTTTTCCTTGTATGCCTCACATTGCTTTTTAAGGGACAAAATTTCCTGTTCTTTATCCTTTAGTTCCACTTGAAGACACTGCAGAATTTGCTTCTGCTCTTCAGAATCTTGCTTTTGTTTTTGGAAGGTCTCAATCAGTTCCTTCTGAGACTCAATTATTAAATCCTTTTCTTTTAGTATTGTCCTAGAGGATTTTAAGTCTCTGTGCAAGATGTTCATCTGTTCTTCTGTTTTTTCCTCGTAGCTCCTTGTTTGTTGCTTTTGGATGTCCGTAAGTCTGTCTTTTTCTTTTAAGGTTGCTAAGGTCTGCTCCAGTTGGTCAGAGACAGTCCTTAACTGCATTTCCATGACTTCTTTAACTTCCTGCATTTGCTTTTGTTGTGACTCAAGCTCTTGATCTTTTTCAGATAAAGAAAGTGTCATGATTTGTACTTTACCAAGAAGCTCTTGCAGATGCCTGTCTTGCTGTTCCTTGTGCTGCTGCAAGAGCCTTAACTCTTCCCTTTGAGTGTCACATTCACTCTCTCTGTCCTTAAGAACAGCCCTCAGGTGTTCAAGGCTAGTGTTTAGAGATTTCACATCTTCTCTCTCCTTTTCCAGTTCTTGAATCTGCTGAGTCAGAGAAAGAAGCTCCAACTTTTTCTCCTTCAGGTCTCCTTTCATATCATCAAGCTCCACAAGCAGATTTCTGACTTGTACTGCACCATGCTGTTCTAGAATCAGTATTTTCTCCTCCTGGAATTTGATCTCCAGGTGTCTCTCCTCTAGCTCTTTGCTCACTCTGCTGACAGCAGAGTTCTGCAATTCTAACTGCTTCTCCAGCTCCCTTATCAGTTCTTGCTGGGATCTGATCTCCTGGTCCTTCTCTTCCAGCTCTTCGCTCATTTTGCTTAAAACAATTCTTTGCTTTTCTTGCTGCTTCTCCAGCTCCTGTATCTGTTCCTGCTGGGATTCTGTCTTCTGCTCTTTCTCTGTTATGTCCTTAATAACCTGATTAAGAGCAGTTTTATGCATTTCTTTTTGCTTTTCCAGCATTCTCATCTGCTCCTGGTACAACTTCATTTCTCCCTCCCTCTCTGACAGGATGGCAGTCACATGAGTGAGATGCTCCTGCAAAGCTTTGGTCTCTGCTGCCTCTTTCTGAAGAATCCCCATTTTCTTCCCCTGGTTTTCCACCTCCTCGTTTTTAATTTTTAACGTGGACAGCGCGGTTTGGAGTTCTTGTTCAAGGGAGTGATTCCTGTCTATTGCTGTATTTGCTCGGGTTTCAGAGGCTGTGACTGATTCCTCCAGAAGTTTTATCTCACACTCCAGTTTGTCTTTATCTGCCTGCAGCCTGTCCCGTTCATGCTGCCAAAACAGAGAGAGAAAGGGTCACTCATTCCCTCTCTCCATTTGCTTTTCATACCAGATCTGGGCTCCTGCCACAGGGGCAGGCATGGACTGCCCCTCTCTCTCTGCCTCTCGGGATGCTGCAGACCTTTGCTGGCCCCTCCTTGACATTGCATCTTTCCCAGCTCACTCAGCCTGTCCCAGCTTCCTTTCTGCCCTTCTCCAACCTCTTGCAGCTCCACTCCAGTGTTCCTTTGGGGAAGAGCTGCCAGAACTGCAGCGAGGATTTCAAGTCCACGCCAAGCAGGATTTTGGCAGTGCCACGATGATGTACTCTCCATCAGGGAGGAAGGCAAGAGCAAACACCCCCAACATTTCATTCCCTGGGGTTGGGGTGACAGGAGTGGTTTTTGACCTCTGTGGAGGCCAGCAGGCCTGCTGAGGAGATGTCTGTCAGGGCTCAGCCTGCAGACCTCACTTCTACAAGGGCCAACTGGAGGCACAGCCCCCTAAGGGCTGTGCAACCTTCACCGTCAGGTTGACAGAAGTTAGCTCTCCCACAATGCCCCAGACAGTTATGTAAATATTTCCCTGTTCTGTTACCCTGATTGACCCTTCGGCCTTCCCACCCCTTGTACCCTTGTAAGTAAGTTTTCCAGAAGATTCTCCTCTGTTTGGTACCCCATTGGTTTGTACTCCACAGTCACGCCTTCTGTTCATCCTCATTGGCTCCCCAAACTGTAAGTCATCCTCATACCACCCCTAAGCCCAATTCCTGTTGGATGTTGTTATTCCCACCCTCCTCAGTTTATAATAGCCGGGCTCTCCTTTGTTCCTCATCTTTTGTCCCTGACCCCTTTCAAGCCGAGTTCTGTTCCGGATCCCTCTGGGTGAGGGCAATAAACTTAGTCTTGGAAATCACACAAAAGACCCTTCCCTGCTCCTTGTTTTTGTGTGCCTGTGTCACCCTGCTGTGTGAGTGTGACAGTGTGAGAGTGAGTGGCTGGTGGAGAATCCTGCCAGCAGCTGTGGAGACTCTGTCTGTCACAGCCCTGGGCACACCATCAGCCAGGGACTGTGACAGACCTCTCCTGTGCAGAGTTCCCATGGCACCGTCCCCGAGAGCCCCACTGCCCTCTCTTGGAGCAGCAATGGCCACATCCACTCTGCCATTCTCTGCTGCCACTCGGGACGACTTCTCCCCTTGCAGCCACACGTCCTTATCTGGAGCAGCACTTGGCTTTCCTTTCCTTTCTCCCCACTGGCTGCTCTCAGATGGCCAAGGCCAAACACCTTTCTATTAACAGCAAACTTGGTCTTCTCACTGCTCCTTCCAGGTTCAGATATTTAGAAATCTGAACATGGGTTTGCACACCAGCAATTGCCCAAACCATGCAATGTCAATAGAGATAGTGTGGACACTGAGAACTAAAGCTTCTAGGGCACAAAACTCCAGCATGGAGGAAAATCAGCAGCCTCAGCACTAACTGGCTTTGACATGGCTACATCTTTCCCTCCTTATTCAGAAGAATGAAATCAGGAAGGTTAAACTGGAATGCTCCTTAGAACTATTAAAACAAGATCCAAACATAGCTGGGAAATGGCCCCTTGTGGCATCTGCCATTCTCACCAGCACATCCTTCCTTTCCTTCTCCAGGCTCTCCAATTTCTTCTGCAGAGATGCCACCTCCTGATGAAGAGTCACAGTCTCTTCCTTTTGTGCCATGGCCTCTTCCTTCAGGGCAATTTCTAGAGAGATTTTCTGGTGTTCTGCCCTCCACATTGCTGCAGCAGGGAAGGGGAAGGAGAAGGGAAAAAGCAAAGCAAAGGCTGATGTGCATCCTGCAGAGACAACAGCACTATCTTCTCTGCCTGCCTGTGTTTGCCAGGCCCTAAGCCCACAAGGGCTTCCAAAACTGACACAAATGAAGGAAACTTTCAGGCAGAGATAAAAGCAGGAATGAAAGGGGCAAGGTTCAGAGGAATAGGGAAGTGTGTTTTTTCTTGGGCTTGTGCAGAGTGAGCAATCCAAGGAGACAAAGGAGCGGGGATGCCTGTGCAGCCCTGCTTCAGAGAGGCCAATAGCCTGGAGGCTCTGGCAGGGCCCAGAGTTGGGGGAATTGAGCTGAGGCATCCAGCTACAGTTCCTTAGCACAGACACAGCACCTGAAAGGCACCAGCTGTGCACGGGATCAGCCATAGCACAGTCAGATGGCACTGTCAGCCACAGCATCTTTCTTGAGAAAAAGTTTTCGCTGGCACTTGCATGGATAAATCTCCTGCTGGTTGTTTTCCCCTCTGCCATCTCTGGGCCCTTTTCCTCTACATGGGATCAGAGAACCCCACTGGTGAGACATTATGGGGCAGTGGGTGGGAGAGGAGAAGCTGTACCTGCCCGACTTTCATCTAGCTCCTTCTGCAGCTCCTGATTGCTGGCTCTGAGATGGTCCATCTGAGCCTGCCCCGTGCCCATCTCCAGCTCCAAGACCTGTATCTTCTTCCTTGCATCATTCTGGATGAGGTAAGAGAAGCAGAATCACCTGCCAGTGCCACTGCTGGCAGGAGACAAAGGGCTACAAACACTAAAGCAGAAATAGCTCAGGTGAGAGAAGGCAGCTGGACTGCACTGGTAGATGTGATTGTGATCCTCCTTCCTCCCCCTGCCAGTGAGCCAATCCCTCTACAAGGACTGACACCCATCCTGGCCTGGGCACTCTGCTTGTCCAGCAGCAAGACAGGATTTCTGGGTGCACTGGGCACACATTACCAGATCTTTCTGGGAATGCTCCAGGTGCTGCCGCAGGTCTTGCAGAGCTGCTGCCACTCTGTCCACTGTGAGCTCTGCAGGGACATCCTCAGCCTGAGAAGCACTTAGGCTCACAACATGACCCTCTTCTGGAAAGAGAAGACATTCTGGTTCAAGATTTAATCCAACAGTCTCCAACAAACAAGGCCTGTCTGCCTAGGAGGGGGTGCCTTTGTCATTGTCCCAGAGCTCGCCTTGCAGCAGGACAGGTGTTACAGGCCATTATTCCAAGTCATTATTCCACTCAGGTCATTATTCCAATGACCACTGATGTCAGCACTGCCCCAAAGACAACTGCACGGGTCCTGTGGCTTGACAGGATTTGAGCCCTTCTCACTCCTGACTCTGATCACTTCTCTACATACAAACAAGGACTTGTGTCTCTGCAGGGACATCAAGCTGTCAAGACTTCCCAAGGCCTGAGTCAGCCTAAACTGACAGGTATGAGTGTGTCATACCAGGATGACCAGGAACCACCCCCTTGCTCCACCTGCTCACCCAGCCTCCTACACTTGCCTGAGCTCCAGGTGACCAAGTCTCTGCTGTCCCTGATCATGTGGTGGAGAACCAAGAGCAGTTTGTCCAGGTGGGATTGAGTTTCCTGGTAGGCACCACTGGCCTGTTGACACTGTGTGGCCAAGGCCTCTGCTCTGTTCTCAGAGGTCTGGAGCCTCACATGCAGCTCAGACACCTCAGCCTCCAGCACGTGCACAGAGTCCTTCAAGCGCCGTTCTCCTGCTCGGGACTCCTCCAGCTCCTGCAGCAACTGCTTCTCTCGAGCTGCCTGGGTAGCCTCCATCTGCAGCACTGCCTCCTGCAGGGACTGAATCTGGAAGATGGATGCACAGAGCCTCAGGGACAGGGCTGCTCCTGAGGCAGCAGAGTGGGCAGTAGGGAGAGCAACGAAGGGGAAACTACTTCAGGCAAAAACATGCCAGAAACAGAAGGCACAGAACCAAGGATTCCAATGGAGACAAATGTAGAGAAAACACGGAAAGGGAGGCAATGGGCATCCTTGAGGCTGCAGCTCTGAACACCAGCTGAACTGGCTGAGGTGGAAGTGCCCTCCCCAGCCTGCCCTAGCCACGTCTGTGTCCCCACATTGCTCAGTGCCCGGCACAGGCACCAACGCCATCTGGGACAATGCTCCTAATAGAGGCATGGAGAAGCTCCAAAGGAATCTGCTGCTGCTTCTCCTCCCAGATTTCCTGCTGGGACCCAGGACAGAATGGGGGAAAACATCAGCAGCAGACACCACATCCAGCCTTGGCATCAGGGTGCAGCAGCAGCCCCAGGCAGAACACAGCAGAAGTGGATGCTGCTGGGAGGGGAAAGAGGTTGGGGCCTCCAAGCCAAAGGTGGTGTTGTGTGTCTTTGGAGAAGAGGATGCCAGTGCACAGCTTACCTGGGTGTTGAGCTCCTGCAGTTCTCTTCTATGCTCTGAGTGGAGCTCCTCGGCCTGGTGAAGAGCAGAACGAAGCTCAGCTGCCTGACTGATCTGGGCCAGGTTTTTTTCTTCCAGGGTTCTGAGGCTCAGATCCTTCTCCTCCAGAGACAGAATCAGCCTGCAGAACAAGGCAACAGATGGTCATGAGAGACCTTTGTGTCCCTTGGGTGCCTCAGAGGGGGTGGTGGAGTTGACCACTATGTGAGGCAACACTTGGAACATGTCAAGTTTTGTCTTTGGCTAGATGATGAGCAAGTCCAGAGCTTATCAATCAGAATAAAAGGACAGACAAGTAAGGGTGACATTGCTGTGGGTGTTTGCTTGAGGCCACCTGAACAGGAGGAGAAGGTGATGAGGCTTTCTACAGGCAACATAAAGCAACCTCAAAGTTACAAGCCATGGTTTTTGTGGGGGACTCTAGCTTCCCTGCCATCAGCTAGAGGTGCAACACAGTGCAGGATGTTCCTGGAAAGCATTGATGACAACTTGCTCAGAGCAGGGCCCAGGCTCTGCTCCCTGGGGTGCAGCAATGGCACCAGAGGAATGGGCAGGAACCCATGCCCAGGAAGTTCCACCTGAACATGAGGAAGAAATTCCTTCCTCTGCAGTGACCAAGCACTGAACAGGCTGCCCAGGGAGGCTGTGGAGTCTCCCTCATTGGAGCTATTCCAGAACCATCTGGACGCAATCCTGTTCCACGTGCTCTGGGATGGCCCTGCCAGAGCTGGGAGCTGGGACCAGGTGAGTCACTGTGGTTCCTCCTACCTTACATATTCTGTGAATTTGTTCATCTGGCTTAGATAAAAAATCATGGGTTTAACATGTCTTATGTCAACAAAAGGCATCAGGATGCCAGGCTGATCCAGATCCCAAAAGGCTTCAGCTTACAGGACCCAAGGTGGAGCTGATGGATGTATCCAGCTCCTTACACTGCAGCTTGGGCAGTGTTAACACAGCCACCTAGAGGGAAACAACACAACACCCCTTAGAGGGAAAGAGCTACTCCAAAAGCCTTTGTCTTCAGAAAATCTCTAACTGAAGGCTCAAAAGAAAAAGAGAATGAAACACAACATCCAGACAATGAGATGTGTCTGCATGGAGAGTTCAGAGTCTGCCACTTAGGAAATGCTGCCAGAGCCCCTGGCAGGTGCAAAGATGGCAAAGATGGAATCCATTCACCACAATGCAGAGTCCCACAGGCTTTCATTTACCTGGCTTTTTCCCCCTCCAGGTCCTTCAAGGAAGCCTGCAAGTCTGAATTTTGTTGTGCCACTTCTTCCCATCGACTTCTTTCCCTCTCCAAGTTCTGCAGGTGCACTTGCAGCTCCTTGTTCTGGTGTTCTGCCTCCTCCAGCATCTTCTGGACACGCTCAACCTCTAACAGCTTCTGCCTTGACTCTTCCTGGGCCTCACTCACGTCTTGATGGGCTCTCTGAACAATTGTTTCCTGGGACTCTCTAGAGGCTGCCAGCTGAGATGTCAACTCTCCCACCTCCAGTCAAACAGAACAAAGCAGTCAGAGGCTGCAGCCACAGCCTGTCACTGTCAGCCACAACAGAGGCTGGGAGGAAAGGCGAAGGACAACTTCCCAATTCTCCCTGACCTGAGAGCACCAGATTCACAATGCATATGGACAACTTGTTTCGATCTCTAAGTGGCCCACTAAAGGGACCTGAAAAAGCAGCACCCAAACCAAGGCTAGCAGGAAGAAGCCAACAGGAATCCATGCTGATGGTTGCTGGCCAACAGTCCAGACGACTAGCCTAGCTGCCCAGGGCAGCAGCTGAGATTCAGCAGAGCACTGCATGTCCTTCAGAGCAGCTGCCCTGGAGCCCACAGCACGAGGCAGCCCCAGGGATCAGCCCATCAGCTGCTGCTCTGCCATGGAAATGCAAGAAGGGCACAGAGCCCCTGCTGGATGACCTCCGTGCCACTGT
>VZTZ01012154.1:1704-13142 GCA_013400955.1 Drymodes brunneopygia
TTCTTTTTTTTTTTTTTTTCTTTTTTTTGGTCTAGTTTCACTTCATAATTGCTGTTTGATGGGGCTCCCCTGGCTCCTCTTTAAGAGAGGATGCTACAGTGCTTCTTTTCACTGTCAGATCCCAGCCAGTCACATTGCTCAGGGAACAACAGCCACCAGCCTGGAGCTCAGCAAAGCCTGGTTTGATCCACCACCACATCCCCAAAATAACAGAGGGTGGATAAAGGGGGAGAGTGGGAATGGAGGAATATTCCTAGAGAGCAGAATGAGAATTGCAGCAATAAGTGATGTCCCCAGGAACTCCAGGACGAGGGTGGTGGCCCAGAGCATCACGTTCATCAGCAACCTGTGGACTTGTCCTCCAAGAATTTTTTTCAGCTTTTTTCATGTTTCTGTTCTCCACAGCATGCTGAGGCAGCAAGAGCCACACTTGAGCTCTTCCTGGCTCTTGCCTGGCTGGGGAATGCTGCCCAGCTGCTGGAGTTAGGGGAAGGAGCAAATCCTTCTGCCTCCTCCCCCTGGCCCTGTGGATGCTGTGACCCAGGGGCTGCTCCCCTGCTCAGCTTTCTCTGCTGCAGACAATGGGGACCCAGTCTATTCTTACACTGAAGCCATTCAGGGCCTGGGATTGTTCCTGGTGTTTTTACCTTTTCCAGCACTATTGTGTCCTCCTGAGGTGGGGGATCAGCATTGTCCCCACCACGCAAGGGGTCGAAGCCCAGGGGATTTAGTCTGTGCCACTGTGGGGTTTTTTAAACAATATTCTTCTTGTACAAGCTCTAAACTTCTGTTTGACCTTTTTGACTCTGGCTGAGTGCAGTGATGACATTTCAGTCCTTCCAGGGACCCAAGGATGACACTCTGGGAATGGCTAATTTGGGGTCTGTGTATGCTCAGGCTGCTTTTTTTTTTTTTTCCATGTGCAATCTTTTTTACTTTTCAACATCAAATGTAGGCTGTCCCTTTTCCTGCTCACTTCCTGCAGACAAGGAAGAATACCCTTCAGCAGGTTTTCCTGGTGAGTTTTCAATTGCATAAATATCTGCTGGTTTCATTACTCACCCCCTCTGCCAGATCACCCCTGAACTGTCTGAGTAGAACAAGGCCAGCATCACGACTCTTCTGGGAAAATCAGCCACGCATTCCTGTCCTTTGTTCCCCAGCTTTGAACGTTTAATTAACCCACTGCAGCCTCTGAATGAGGACAGTGGGATGGTCTCTTCAGGAATTGGATCAGTCCCATCAGATTGGATTCTGCCCGTGTGCCAACTCACCCATGTTTTTGACAGGGGCCAGCAGAAGAGGCCAGAAAGCGGCGGGATGGCCTCACTCCTGAGGTTCAGATTGCTGCTTCTTGGTGGCTGTCAGGAAGAATTCCCACAAGAGGCTTTCCTGTGGTTCACATCATCCCATGAGGAGGTGAATGTGCCTAAT
Source organism: Drymodes brunneopygia (assembly GCA_013400955.1). Lineage (NCBI taxonomy): Eukaryota > Metazoa > Chordata > Aves > Passeriformes > Petroicidae > Drymodes > Drymodes brunneopygia. The sequence continues at coordinate 3,139 of VZTZ01012154.1, forward strand.
AGTATGAGGCTCAGGCATTAAGTCATAGAATCAGAGAATGGTTTGGGTTGGAAGGGACCTTTAAAAGGCCTCTGCAATGAGCAGGACACCTTTCACTGGACCAGGTTCCCTGAATGTTTCCAGGGATGGGGCATTTACCACTTCTCTGGACAACCCATGCCAGTATTTTCACCCTTAGAGAAAAAAATTTCTTCCTTAGAGCTAATCTGAATCGACCCTTTTCGTTTAAAACCATCAACCCCTCTCTTATCACAACAGGCCCTGATAAAAAGTTTGTCCCCATCTTTTTTCAGTATTGAAAGGCCACAACAAGGTCTCCCCAGAACCTTCTCACTGAGTCCCCAGAGCTCTGCCTGGATTGATTTTCCCTGGGGGAATCATCTCACCTCATCCCACCAAGCCCACCTGCAGGACACATCCCCAATCCTCCTCCCCTCCTCCATCCCTCTGGCACCAGGAGGAGAAAATGTGCAGGATTTTACATCATGGGGAGCTCTAACTGTGTCCAGGTCTGTTTCCTGGAAAGAATTACGGGGAGCTGACACATCCACACATGATCTGAGGGCTAAAAATAGGGAGTGTCCACCAGGAATGGCCCAGCCCCACCTTGGCGTGCCCATGGAGCATCAGTGGGGTGTGGACAATTCTAAATATAGGGAGAGCTGTTCTTTAGCACAGGGATGTGGGGTGGGACATGTGCTGTGCCAGGAGAATACCAGATGACAACAGTCAAGGGGGAAGAACTCCTTTTATTCCTGGATGCGTGCTGTCTTGGGCCTCTGTGTCCTGCCAGGAGTGACCTCAGGGGATCAGGGAGCTCCTCACCACCTCCTGCTCCTCTCCTTCCCCACTCCTCCTCCTGCTTTGGATTCCCCTGTTTATCATTCTCAGAATGTGCACAAGCACCCTGTAGTGAGAGTCTCTCCCTTTCACTGGCAAATAAATGTCTCATATCAAACCCACAGCACATTGCAGAGGAAAACTCTCTGTGACTAACACACCAGAAGAGGTTTCAGGCTTCCATTTTCCTTCTCACTATTTCCTGTGATTCTTCCCTGCACTTTTTAATGAAGAATGAGCAGCCCAGCCCTGCCTGGTGTCATAGGACCTGGGGAAGCAGATGAGGCAAACTCAGTGATGTCACATCAAAATAGGAAATGAGTGATCCCAGCCTGGGCTGGTCACTGCATTTTGTCTCTCTGGTTCTCACTCATCTGAGGTTCAGCCCTCTAAAAGGACAACTGAGTTAGGAACCCACTCACTCAGTTTTGAGGGTGAGGTCAGACTTGCCATATTTTGGTTTGTTATCTGTTGAAAATGGCCATAGTATTTCCTGTTTTCTATGTTTGCTCTCCTGTGTGCAGAACCAAAGGCTGTTTTGTAATGCCATCACATGCAAACACGTGAAATAGAAAAGAAAACAGAGCTTGGAGAGGACAAACAGACTCTTTCTGGAGAAAATGGCTTTTCTTTTTGTGATTCAGTGTGAACAACAGTATTACAACATCAACCTGTTCTTTAATCCAGCATCTTGAAAAGCAACATTACGAGTCAACATCTGGGTTTGTCATCTGCCCTGTGAATTCAGCAGCTTTGAAGGAGGTGAGGCTCTTCCTGCAGGGGAGATTCTCACGGGACAGGAGTTGTGCTCACAGTCCTTGTTTCAGAGAGGTTTTTCCACATTCTAAAGCAGGAAATTTGTATTGATCCACACGAAGCCTTATACATTAAACAACCGTGTTCCTTAAGTCTGGGCAGGAATTAATTTTGTTCTCAAGATCTTGGAGGCAAAAAGGCTGGGAGTTCTTCCAAGGTTTCCTGACTCTTCCCAGTGTTGCAGCTCCCTTGTCACCTTCGAGAGCCCATCCTGCTCCTTCCACCCTGGCTGCTCCAGGTGCTCCACATGGATGGGCCCCCCTGCCTTCCCTGGTCATCTCAGTGCTTGAGCCCACTGTCCAGAGCCTGAGAAATACAGAAATACTACAGATTTCACTTTTTCCCCATCGACTCAGGATCCTGAATATTTCCAAGTATGAAGGAAATTATTATGGCACTGCCTTCTGGGGCGTGAGGGGATAACTCTGCCTCATCTCACATCAGCCAGAGAAAAAAGTGAGCACCCCTGTTAATCTCTCTCTGTTCATTCCACCCAGGGCAATGGAGGGAAACACCTCCATCATCTCCAGTGACTGGAGAGACCCTACATGGGAGAGACACACTTGAAAAAGTCCAGCTGCTGGTGGCCCAGCAGCCACAGGAACTTTAGAGTGGACGTGGAGCATTTAATAATTGGGTGTGGATTGAGACCAAGCCTTCCCTTTGATTCAGACCAAGATACATAAATAGGGACCAAGAGTATAGACAGACATCAATAGTATAGATTCCAGTTCCCCCCTGCTCTGGGCAGGGTTGGGATCCAGCTCTGATCCTGGAGTTGGTCAATCAGACAAAGCATGGAAAGCACTCCCTCTTCATCCCCTGCTGCCTGATTTTCCAAACCCGTGAGCCTGATCCATCATCCGAGCCACAGGACCTCCTCCAAAATGGTCACTGCTGGTGATGTGCTGAGCTCTAGCTGTTTGCAAGCCTGTTGGGAAGGAATTGCGAGTTTTCTCTGAGTGGATTTGTCATTTTATAGCAGGAAAACCAATCAGGTTCAACCTGGAGAGAGAGGTCAAAGCCTTGTATGATCCTTTTGCATCTTTTGCAGATGTTCTCCTCAGTTCTCCCTCACACACAGGATGCAGCAACATAATGACAATTTCCTTTGGTCCCAGAAATTCAGCAAAGCTTTCCCCAAAATGGGGGCCTTCCCACCATGTTTCTTGCAGGAGCAGGTCCAGCCCAGCCCCCTGTTCTCCCCAGAATTTCCTTTTATTGTTAATCTCAGCAGAGTGAAACACAGAGCACATCTGGAGTGTTCTCCTGGACACTCAGCTTTCCCACCGGCCACTCTGGAGAGAAGAGACCAGGCCACAAACCACAGAATGCTGGGGATTTATTTATTTATTAATTTTCTTCTTTTTCTCTCCACTCTGGCTTTTAAAAAACTCTTTATTATCTTGGTAGAGCTGCAGCCCATCACACTGCAGAGCAGGGGGGAGTGGGGGTGTTTATCTGATGGTGCAATGTAGGGGTGCCCCTTGCAGAGCTCCCTCCTTCAGGATGCTCAAACTCAGAGCCAAAACTGACATTTTTAGGACAAAACAACTCCCCTGCTGTCACCTCCTGCATCTGTGAGCTGAATCCCTGCTCTTGCAGGTAGCAGACAGCTGAGGGAGGGAGCAGGGCTGTATGTGATGTAAAATACCAAGGTGGAGGGTTGTGAAGGCTGCTAATTGTCCTTCACGAAATGTCAGCTCCCCAGGTACCTCATTAACATCCTTAACACAGCCTGGAGGATGTGGCTTTATGCTGTGCTGGGACAGGGATGCTCTCCATGCCTGTTTGCACAGCACTGAGCAAAAGGCAGCTTTTGAATCCATTTGAGCTTCCTTAGCTCAATCTGAGCCACAAGAATGAACAGTAATATTCCTCAGCTCAATAAACCCCATCTCATTTCCAATGTCCCAGGCTAAAAAGAGAATTTCTTTTTCCTGGTAGAGGCTGCAGGCATTCTGCCTCCAGGCTGGCTTGATCTCAAGGGGGTGAAGTGTTTGCACAAGATCTCCTGGCAACAATTTCCCTGTGTCTGGGCAGGAGGTTTGGCTTAAGCTGGATCAACAGTGACTCCACATTTGGGGTGATTTGGGTTGATAACTCCTGCCTATTTTATCCTAGATCTGCATGCCAGAGAAGGAGTAAAAGCCATCACAGATCACCAGTGCCCCACTGCAGCAGGGAAACCACCACAAACCTTCCCCAAGGTCAGCACTTTGCTGGGAGTCTCGGCACCACAAGAGGGGAGGTGATGACAGCATCTCACACCTCCAAAGCCTTTCCTTTCCCAGCTGCCTGGAAAGTTCTGAGATGTCTTTTCTTTTCAAACTCCTTGCAAAAATTGTCGTGCTAGGGGTGCTGCTGGTGTGGGCACCTGCACAGAACTGCAGGAATGGTGAGGAACTGGCTGGATGGAGATTTCCCCCGATACCTCACCTCATTTCCCCTTTTCCCCTGGCTTTTTATTGTGGAGGATTCTTTAGGAGCTGGAGAGGGAGAGATCTTCGGCTGTCTCCTCCTGAAAAGTACTTTGGCCACACATTTTGATGCCAGAGGGATTTCTCCTCTCTCTGCACTTGTCCAGCAGGGAAATTCAGCTCCATCCTTGTCAACCTTGCAACCAATGTCCTTCTGTAATTCCCATTACTGCTGATGAGAGTGACGCATTTCCACTAACTGGGTGAATGTCCCCTAAATTAGTCTTCACTGAAACATGGGAGCAGGGAAATAAAAGGCAGGCAGTGTTTCAATTAGCTCCCAGTTTGTTTTCAGCCTTGTCTTTAAATAGGAGAGCTCCACATAAAGTGTTTAAAAACCCCTCACTATTAAGGAAGAAAAAGAGCAAATGCATTTATCTGTGCAAAGCTTTAGTTCATGGAAATAATAACATTTATTACTTCCACTGCATGTTCTTTCTGTAAATGTCAAAACCTTTCACAGACCCAGCCCACAACCATCCTTGTTGAGATGCAGGATGTAACTTGAAGTTTGTGTTGGGAAACTGAGGAACTGGAAGGGAAAATCACATTTTAAAAACTAAACCAACGTGAGCTTTAGAAATGAGACTTAGGAGTGGGGTTCACCTCATCTGACTGCAAGAAGTGACTCATCTGGCCCAGCTTGGGTTCCCACCATAGAAGGGAATTCCCCTTTCCAAAAGCACCTTTCTCACCCTAATTTACCACAAACAAACGCCAGCATAAGGATGGGAGGTGCTGGGGTGACACGGGGCTCACACCAACTCTGCCATGCTGGTACCCCAGGGAGGGGTTTGGGGTGGAAGGGAACCATCTGAGGTGATTCATGTCTCAGCAACTCATGGTTTGCACCATAAGGGAAGCCATAAGGGAAACTGCTCACGAGGCAGCTGGGAGCACCAGCCCTAGAGTGGACACTGGAGTGGGGAAGAGGAAATGAGATTTTTGATAGTGCTGGAGGAACTGGAGGGATCAACCACCACTCTGGGACATGAGGCTTTCATCTGACCCCTTCTTTCCTCTTTGTATTTAATCCATGTCTAAAAAAGCACAAGGGAATGCAGGAGAACACCAACTGAAACACAGACCAGGACAGGGATAGGGAGACAAAAAAACAGGGATTTGCCCAAGACTACCTGACCCAACCCAACCCTCTGGCCCTCACTCCCAGCCCTCACTGTCCTCCCAAAGCCCCAGCCACATCCTAAATGCTCCATGGAGGGGCTCCACAGAGACAAACCACAACCTCCCACCCATCCCCTTCCCCACTCTGGGCTTGGAGCAATTCCCCTCATCTCTAATAATTCAACGAGCTTTGTTATGACAGGGCAATGCACTTAATGGAGAGTGCAATTGAGGAAGAATGTGTGGAAGTTGCAGCTTTTATCTCTAAAACAAATAGTGAATTCCTCGGGGCTGCTGCAGCCCCAAACAATGATCCGAGCTGCCGGACCTTTGCAGGTTGCCCTGGTAACTTCCAGGCTTTTTTTGGGGCAGATCCTTGCCAGAGGGAAGATGTGGAGTTGGTGTTGGGAGAGCAGTGTGTGCCCAAGTGGCAGGAGATATTCGGGTTGGAGGGGTGTGCTGCACCGAAAGTCATCTTGGCAAATTCCCACTGAATCCAGACTGGGACTTTCAAGGAGTTTCCCTGCTCCATCTTGGGGGAAATATTGCTGATCCCTTGTCCAGCAAAAAGGAGCAAATCCACCTCAAATTTCTTTTAGAGGTCTTGTACTGGTTCTTCACATCCCACAGAGCTCTGAAGGAGTTTGTGGGGAGGATGAGCACAAGGAACTTTGGAGCAGGAGTGATCCACTCTCTGTGGCCTTGGAAAAACAGTTTTGCTCTCTACACCCTCCTGAGGAGGGGAAGGGGAGAGGGAGGTGCTGAGCTCTACTCCCTGATATCCAGTGACAGGACATGTGGGAATGGCTCAAAACTGTGTCAGGAGAGGTTCAGACTGGACACGAGGAAGTCTTTCTTTACCAGGAGGGTGGTTAAACACTGCAACAGGCTCCCTAGAGAGGTGGAGCATGGGCACTGCAGGAAGGTTGGCAGCCTGCTGAAAATGAGATTCCTGGCTTTTTCTCTTAAAAAGTTAAACCCAGAGAATCAGAAATTGCACCTGTCTGATTGGTCAAGTGCAGAGAAAAGTGGAAGAACAGAAGTTCTTCAAAATTGGATCACAGGAGATGATTTCAGAACTGAGGGCTGAATGTTTGTTATAAGTCTTTGTCTAATACCAATTGGATTTTTGCCTCTTCACTCTCAGAAGTTTAGGAAAAGACAGCTGGCATTGTGAGCAGCATCCTGGGCTGTTCTTGGCTTTCTCAAGACAATTCCTGCTCCTGAGGCAAGCTGCATTTTGTTTCCTGCTTTTGGGTCAGGTCCAGGCTAAGGAACAGACCCCCCACATGACACTTCTGCCTCCCCATCTTCTGAAACACAAATACAAACATCAGTCCTCAGGTATTTTTGTCTCTTGATGAAAGGAGGGTAGTTTGGGCTTGGTTGTTTGTTTTTTTTTAACTTTCCTTCCTGGAACAGCCTCTAGTGCTCTTCAGCCTAGGAGCCCACAGGCTGTTGCTGACACTGCTACTCACGTCAGACGTTCCAGCCCTTCATCTTGCCCATCTTAAACCCCAAATTTGAATTCCAAACGTTATTACTTGGTGCCCGGCCGCGCAGGGAGATAGGTGACGACATCCAATAAAATCGGATTACTGGCAAGTTAAATGATCCTAAGCTGGATCTCAGCCCGAGGATTTTTCAAAGCTGCGCAGGCTTCCCTCGGTCATTTTCTGTGAGAAGAGGTAAATATTGCCAGGCTGCCTGGAGACGTCAGTCAAGTGCTGTGACGAATCTGAACACGGCCAAGAAGGAATTACAACGTGCAGAGAAGATAAAACTGTCTTGGGGGATTTATCCCCCTGCACTGCAAAGCACAAGAGCAATTCCTACTTTATGTTTTCTTCTCCTTTTTTTTCCAGTTTACTTCTGAATTGTAGGAACATTTTGAGATTTCCCCCCAACAAGGAAATCTTGTGTCATGTGGAATCTCCCTCCTCCTGAGAGGGTTTCAGCCCAGCTGACTTGCATACCTTGAAACCACTGACTCCCTGTGCTGCTCTTTCACAGCCTTACATAAATATTTGGCTGGAACACACAGACCCAGGTACATGTGAACCTGTGTGCAGCCACATCAATGCCAGGACTGAAAAAACACTCTTGACTCACTTAAGCCTGAGAGATTTTAAATAATCATAATGTCAATAATAAATATTAAAGTGAATTCTTATTTTTGGCTCACACTTCTCAGACAGGTGTGTGGGCTGTTCTCCAAAGGATTTCCCTGCACCTCTAAGTCATTCATGTTTGGAGCTGAAAGCAAAAACCTCCACATAATTTCCTGGCCCAGTAATTTTGGTATTTAGGAAAACCTCCATAGGTGGGCTAGTCATGATAAAGCTCCCACTTATCAATGCTTCATGTCTTGGGGTGTCAAAGACTGTTCACATTTTTCTGGGAAGCACTGATGCCTTTTTGACACCCCCAGAAAATACCCAGTTTCTCAAATTAGGGTTTTTTCCTGGCATTGCCCCCAGCTGGTGGTTGGGATGTGCTTTATCAGACACCCAGATTTTGAAGCAGTCCTGCTAAATATCCCTTTCTTTTTGGCATCAGCTGCTCATGATTCATAGCCTTGATCTGACACCCTCAGTAATTATCCCCTTTGCAGCAGAGGCAGAGTTGGAGCCAGCACGAGTGGGAAGGTGCCTGTACCCTGCAAAGCAGCAGGAATAATGGGAGACTTTCCTGCTGCCCTCCTGGGAAAGGAGGCTTAGCTCCACAGTCCTGGATGAATCAGTTTTTCCAAGTGGAGGCCACTGTGGCAATTGCCAGCAGCCAAGGCTTGAGGGAACAGAAGAACATTGCATCCAACGAGGCTGTTGAGGACTCACAGAACTCCCTGTGTAAGTGCCAGGGTGCCTTTTGTGATAATTAAGAGAAAACCTACATCCCAAATCAGCAGTCTAGAAGGACTTAGATGATCAGGGAGTGAGGCTCCCTCCTCCTTGCCCAAGGCCAAAGGACCAGCACAGCCCAGATCTGCTGATGCAATTCTTCTCCTAACTCTCATTACAAACATCACACAATAAAACCAAATCCAGCCTGATTTTTGAGTGGATTTCAGGCTGTTCTGTTTTCCTTAGGCTGCTGCCAAGGGAGCTCTGTTCTTATCTGTTATTCCCACAGCCCTCACTTAGAGAGGAGACCTAACACACCTTGGGGAAACCCCCATCACCCAGGCAACGAGCCACGGGATATTTCTGCAGTGTTCTGTGTGAACTGGTGCCATAAACAGAGAGTTTGAGGAGCTCAGCATCACCTCCCTCCTCTCCATCCCAAGGTCACTGCTACAATGAAGCAGCTCAGGTTTTTCCCTGGGCTGTCCCAATTCTTGGCAGTTAGCACCAAAAATTGGGAGAGAATGTGTGTGTGAATGGAATCTGTTATTAAAAACACTCCTCGGGGGGAGAAGGAATTGCCTCTCTGATACTGGCAGGATTAATAATGTGCACCAACACATTAATTTCCTTGCTGCAACTCGAGTTTCACAGCTTTTGGGTGCTGTGTAGTGCAGAGCTGTAGCAAGAGGAGGTGAGGCTGGGCTGAGGCTCCTGGAAAATCTCCTGTGACCCAGGAGTTAAATCAGGACGAGAAACCTTTTCTGGGGACAACACACAAAGCAGGGAGCCAGCAAACCTCATCTTCTGGAGGCAACCTTGCTACAAGAATAAAGTCCACCTTTAACTGAAGGCATCAAGAAAACCGTATTTGAAAAGTCCTTTTTGGGGTGAAGGTTACCTTCACCAGGCTGGGAAGGTTCCTGGCTTAGCTGGATCCAGCAGAGCCAGGAGGAGGATTCAGTCCAAAGCCCTGAGCTTATTTTCAGTCTCCTCCCAGCTGCAGCGAGCGCTCCTTGCCTGGACACCACGAAACAACTTTCTGTGCCTCAACACAAAACAACGCCAAGATTTGATCATAATTTTGTCCTTTGTACTTTGGGCACTTGGCTTCCTCTGAGGTATTCTCAAACAGGTGGAAATCTTTCCTAGAAAACGTCCTGTGAAAATGTGCCTTCTCTGGGGGGAAGAGGAGGGGTCAGTGTGTGGTGTATATGCAGAAGGTGATCCCAAATTAATCCCACCTCCAGAGGAAAACCCCAAATAAACCCCCAGCCCTGCTGAGAATCCCAAAATTAACCCAATCTAGATGAAAGTCCCCAAGTAACCCACACCTGGATGTGAATCTGAAATCAAACCCATACCTCCATCCAGATGAAAATCCCAAATCCACCTCCAAATGCCTATCCTGATAAAACCCACACATTTTTGACATGCAGGCAGGAATCCCACCACCCCTCAAGTCCCCATCCCAAAGGAAATCCCAAATCCACTCCTAAATCCAATACAACCCCCAAATCTCCCCATGCAGTTGAGAATACCAAAACCCTTCCACAAATTTCCATGAATCCCCATCTCAATGAAACCCCAAAATCCTCCCCAACCCCCAACTCTAACGAAATCCCCAAATCCCCCTGTGCAATTGAGAACCCCAAACCCCAATCTAAAAAACACCCCTAAACCCTCTCCAATCTCCTAACTCCAAAGAAACACCCAAATCCCCTGAACCCCCTATCCAACAAAACACCCAAATCCTTTCCAACCTCCCAACTCCAACAAAACTCCCAAATCCCTCCATGAGGTTGAGAACCCCAAATCCCACCCATACCCTGATCGTAACGAAACCCCTAAGCCCTCTTCAACCTCCCAGTTCCAATGAAACCCCTAAATTCTCCCCAAC
>VZTZ01012156.1:6796-49502 GCA_013400955.1 Drymodes brunneopygia
CTCTCTGATGCTGTACAGCCAGATGTTGGCACCCTCTCTGATGCTGTACAGCCAGATGTTGTCACCCTCTCAGGCTGCCTCTCTCCCCCACAATCACAGGCCGTGGGATCTCCCTGCCCCTCTCCCCCTAAGGAAACCCCTCCCTCTGGGGCTCTCCAGGGCTGGGGGGGGGCTCTGCCTGGGAAGGGGGTCCCTTTGGACGAGCCCCAGCTCCCAGGCCAGGCTGACTGTGCCCCTGCCCCCAGGCTGCAGCCCGTGGGGAAGCTGAGTGGCCACATCGGGCCCGTGATGTGTCTGACAGTGAACCAGACAGCGAGCAACCACGACCTGGTGGTGACAGGCTCCAAGGATCACTACGTCAAGGTACTCTCCCCCGAGCCCTGGAGGGAATCCCAGGTGTTGGCAACCCCTGACTCTCCTCTCCTCCTTCTCTTGACTCTCCTCTCCTCCTCCTCTTTTCACCTCTGCATGTGAGGTTTTTCTCTTGTTTTCCTCCTCCCAAGTCCTGCCTGTTGCGTGGTGCAGCATGCACTTTTGGAGAAGTTGCATTTCTCACATGCAGCAGGCTCTGGGGCTGGGATTTGCATGTCAGGGCAGACCCAGAGGAGCAGCTCTCCCTGTCCTGCTCAGTGATACCCCCCTGATGAAGATGCTTTGTGCCCCCTGGGTCACAGCCCCAGCCCAGCAGGAGCCTGTCCCTCCCTTTCAGGCTGAGTTAGAGCTGTCACCAGGGGAGTGAGGAGGGCTGGGGAGATGGTGAGAGGGACAGGATCCCACCCAGCTGTCAGCTTGGCTCCTGAGCAGTGTGAAGGTTCACCATGAGCAGAATGCAGCAGACTGGGGCTGTCCCTGCTGGCAGATCCCCTCTGCTCGTGGCAGCCCCAAAAAGCCCCCAGTCCCCTTTCCAGCATCACTCTGGGTGCCCTGAGCCCAAAACACAGAGGGAGGTGGCCAAGCTGGCCAGGAGAGAGGTCCAGCTCTGTCCCCTGTGCCATCTGTGCTCTGTTCCCCGCTGCTCTTCCCCAGGTGTTTGAGATCACAGAGGGCACCGTGGGCAACATTGGCCCCACCCACAACTTCGAGCCCCCTCACTACGATGGCATCGAGTGCCTGGCCATCCAGGGGGATGTCCTCTTCAGTGGCTCCAGGGACAACGGCATCAAGAAGTGGGACCTGGAGCAGCAGGAGCTCATCCAGGTGTGGAGGGGAGCAGAGCACAAGGCCCTGTGGTGGCACAGGGCAGAGGGGGGTGGCTGCTGTGGCCTGGGGGATTGTCCAGGAACCTCAGCAGGGAGGGGATCACCAGCTGTCCTGCAGACAGGCTGTGGCATCAGCTGCACTTGTGGGGGCTTGTGTGCCCTGAATTCTGGGCTGTTGGCTCCTGCCCAGGGGAGAGACCAAGCCATGGCTTTGGCTCCTGAGTGGGCACTGCCAGTTCAGGGTCCCAGTCTGTCCCAGGGGGTCAGTGAGGAGCTGAGCTGTGACACAGTGGGGACCTGAGCTGTGTCACACTGAGGAGCTGAGCTGTGTCACACTGAGGACCTGAGCTGTGTCACAGTGAGGAGCTGAGCTGTGTCACAGTGGGGACCTGAGCTGTGTCACAGTGAGGAGCTGAGCTGTGTCACAGTNTTGTCACAGTGAGGAGTGACACAGTGAGGACCTGAGCTGTGTCACACTGAGGAGCTGAGCTCTGTCACACTGAGGAGCTGAGCTCTGTCACACTGAGGAGCTGAGCTCTGTCACACTGAGGAGCTGAGCTCTGTCACACTGAGGAGCTGAGCTCTGTCACACTGAGGAGCTGAGCTCTGTCACACTGAGGAGCTGAGCTCTGTCACACTGAGGAGCTGAGCTCTGTCACACTGAGGAGCTGAGCTCTGTCACACCGAGGGTGCAGCCACCCAGGCTGGGTGTGTGAGCCTGCCCGTGGCTCTGCAGGGGACGCTGCTCACCACCTCTGCTCTGTGCCTGTGCCCACAGCAAGTCCCCAACGCCCACAAGGACTGGGTTTGTGCCCTGGCCTTCATCCCCGGGCGCCCCATGGTGCTCAGTGCCTGCCGAGGGGGCGTCATCAAAGTCTGGAACGTGGACAACTTCAGCCCCGTCGGGGAGATCAAGGGCCACGAGAGCCCCATCAACGCCATCTGCACCAACTCCAAGCACATCTTCACTGCCTCCAGGTGAGCCCCGGGCCTTCTGCAGCCCCTGGGAAGGGGGAGACCCTGGGTTTGAGCCCCCCGGGCCTGGGTGGGTTTGTGCTGGGGGAGCAGGGAGTGGGGAGGGTCTTGCAGCTTTTTTAGTCCCTCATCTCCTTTTGCCCACCTGTGGTGCCCAGAGCTGTCCCTGGCCATGCCCTGCCCACGCCCTGGTGATGCCCTGGGTTTGTCCCCACGCAGGGACCCCCTCCCTCCCTCCCTCCCTCGGGGCTGGGCGTTGTCTGCTGCTCTCGGGGAGCTCTTGGGCAGCAAGACTCTGATATCCTCTTTTCGACCCTGTCCCTTCTCTCCCTTCCTTTTTCTCTGTCTCTCTCTGCCTCTCCTTGTCCTCCCCTCCCATCTGTGCCACAGTGACTGCCGGGTAAAGTTATGGAATTACGTGCCTGGGCTCACCCCTTGCCTTCCACGACGCGTCCTTGCCATAAAGGGCCGTGCTACTAGTCTGCCTTGACCCTCCTGCTCTCTGCCTCTCTTGCTCATAAAGCTCTTCCTCCTCTGTCTCTCCTTCCCAGTTCTCTCCATCTCTCCCTCCCTCTGTCCCCCCCCCACTGTTGCTTTTGCTCCCCTCTCTCTCTTTTTCCCCCTTTTTTTTCTCTCTGGTCTGAGCTGCTTCTTCACGGTATGAAACTATTCTGAGTTTTTCCCCACTTGATGATAAGTCTTTGTTAGAAAGGACTCTGCCCCCCCTGTCCCAGTCACAGCCCTGCCTTGGTTTCACTTACTTTTTTGGGTTTTTGTTGGTTTTTTTTTTTAACCTTGCCAAGTGCCCACACCTGCTTTGGCAGCTCTGTGGGAAGCCACGGCCTTGCCCGTGCCTTTGCATGGATGGTGGGGTTGGGGAGTCAGCAGGGGCACCCCCAAATCAGCCCCAGGAAGCAGAGCAGCTCCCTGGATATCCCTGCTGGGACCCAGCTGGGAGCTCCTTCAGTCTGTGCAGGAGCCCTGGTGTGGGGTCAGCCCCAGAGGTCACCACTTCCCTTTGTCCCCAGCTGCTGCCAGCGGGGTGAGCTGGAGGCTGAGCCCCACTGGGTTTGCCTTCCCATCAGAAAACCTTTCCTGCCATCAGAAAACCTTTCCTGCCATCAGAAAACCTTTCCTGCCAAGGGAGAAGGGCCTGGAAGGTCGGGGTGGGGAGGAGGGCTGCATGCTGCCCCAGCAGGGGATGGGGGGCCAGCAGAGTGGGGCAGGGTGTGTGGGGCTGCTGCCCCAAGCCCTGGGTCATGCTGTCCCTTTGTTCCTCAGTGACCTGACAGTGAAGCTGTGGAGTGGCAGGAGGCTGCCTGCGGGCTCAAACTAGGACCTGCAGAGAGACTGGAAGGCAGGGGGAAGGTGCAGGGGGGCCTCCCCTGCTGCCAGGACTCACTCACCCACCCACAGGAGCTCGGCCCAGGACAGGGATTTCCTTGGGCCTGACCCAACGGGGTGGACAAAGCTGGATCTGCTTCTCTGAGCTCTGCCAGCTCCTGCAGGAAGCAGCTCTTGAGGGGCACCCCAGCAGCTCCAGCTGCCCTCCCCATGGCTCTGCAGTGAACAGGAAATGTTCCAGCTCTCTCCTCTCTCACCCCCATCCTGCTGTAAGGACTCCTGGGGGGCTCAGAGACCCCTGACTCCTTCTCAGAGACTCCCCAGTCCCCTCCTGCCACCGTGGGCTGGTGTGGCCTCTGCCCTGCCCTGCTGTGCTGCTCCCAGGCTGGTTCCTGCAGGAGGCTCCCTCCACTCCACATCTGGGGACATTTGGTGACATTTGGTGTCTGCTGGCCAGGACCACGGCACAGAGGAGCCATCACTCGTGGGACACCTCTGCTGGAGGGGCTGCAGAAGGATTTCCTGGTGCTGCCAGCCTTCCCTGCCCTCTGTGGACCTGTCCCCAGGGCTTAGAGCATCTCTAAGCTCCTTTGCCACGTCCCATCTCAAGCCTGGGAAGATCTCAATCAGAGCTGCTGCAGTTCTTTGACATTCTCCAAACCCCAGCTGGGAATTCAACTGCTCTGGGCTCTTCCCTTCATGCCCAGCCTGCCCTGCCCTGCTCTGGACACTGTGATCCCCACCAGGGGTTTGTGGTGGGTTCCTGCAGTGAGTTACAGCCCCCTCGAGGTGGAGGAGTGGATCAAGAATGGAGCTCACAGGGCAGAAAGGCCAAGGCTGGGTTTGTCACCCCAGCTGCTGTGGCTCTGTCTGTCCTTCCCTGGGGTTCTGCCCTCAGGCCTGGGCTTGGATTGGAGCTTGCTTAGGCTGGGCCTGCTTGGATCCAGGGATGGAGAGGACTCAGCAAGGTCAGAGCCCAGGAGCAGAGGGAGGAGGGGGTTGCACACCCTGACCTTGCACAAATCCCCTGATTCCCCCTCCCTGCTCCAAGGACAATCCTGCAGTGGATGGATCTTGCACAGCCTCATCCCCTGGAGGCTCTGGGGGCTCCATCCTGGGGTGTTCCCCCAAGGCTGCACATCCTGCAGGCTTCTTCCACCCTCTCTGCTGTGCCAGGGGGGCTGGCAAGGCCCTGGTCTCACACTGGAGCTCCCCTCCACCTCTCCTGTGGCCCACTGGGCCATCCCCTGCTCTGTCCTGCCCTGGGCCACCCAGGGCTCTCCTGGGCTGGCCAGGGAGGCCCCAGGATGGATGTTCTGGCCTCACACTCTCTCCTTGCCCCTTTGTCACTGAAGAAGCAGCACTTGAACTGAGATTTAAGGATTTCTCCGTGTGATCTCCCCCCAGCACTGAGCTGGGATTTTGGGGGCTGCAGGAGCTGCCCCAGCAAGCACAGACCCTTCCCCCTCTGCTCTCTCCAGCCATGGGGACACCTTGAGCAGCCCCAGCTCCTGTGCCAGCAGCCCTGGTTCTGAGTGCTCTGGCTCAGTGTGGGGGTCCCTCTGCATCATGAAAAGACAGGAGCATCTTTATTGATTTGATGGTGGGGTGGGGAGGGGGGGTTGCCTTTTTTTGGGAGAAATTCCATCCTGCTGGCTTGCCTTGTTGGAGGGTAAATGGTACATGTGTGTGTGTGTCTGTCTGTCTGTCTGTGACCCTGCACAGCCAGGACTGATGCCTGTGCTGAGGATTGGAGCCCACCCACCCTGTGGGAGCCAAAAAAAGCACAGGGGCCTCACCTGCCAGCAGCACCCAGAGCTGGGGGGGCTGGAGGAGGTGTCCCCCCACCCCAAACCCTCTCCTGGAGAGGGTTTCTGCCCCCATTCCTCAGCTGATCCATCCTTTGCTTTGCTTGCTGTGTGTCTGGGGTGTCTCTGGGTGTGTGTGGCTGCAGCCAGGGGTCCTGGGTGAATCTCTGAGCTCTCTCAGGGGGGGCTCTGGGGGTCCCAGGGTCCAGCCCTGCCGGGCCTTTTGTCACCAATCCCTTACCTCCAGGGCTGAGGGAGCAGTCCTGGATGATGGGCCAGCCTCTCTTGTGCTGAGGGGTTTTCAGGCTCTCACAGCCCTGGGAAGGAGGGACTGCAGTCCTGAGGCAGGGAGGAGGTTCGAAGTGAGAGGTGTCCTGGTTTAGGAATGGTATTCTCCAATTTAATCCCTCTAAAAACCACTCACAGCCCCATCCCCAGCAGGGGAAGGAGAGGCACAAAATTTGAAGATCACGGGTTGAGATAAGAGCAATTTGCTGGGCACAGCAGTGAGATAAAAACCCAGTAAAACAGCGACAATATTAATGACAAAAGTGTGCAAAAGAGAGTGAATCACAAGCAGAATGCAGTGCAAGGCTCCCTGTTGGGAGGAGATCCCTTCTCCCTGGAAAGGACTCCCTTCCCCCTGCCCCAGCCATGGTGGGAGGTGGTTCAGAAGAACCTCTGGGTTCCCCTCCTGGCTGCTGCAAAAATGAACTCTGTGATGGCTGGGCCCAGGGCAGGGCTGGCTGTGATCCCCTGCCTCTGTGTGTGTGTGTGTGTGTGTGTGTGTGTGTTTTGATGTTCCTCATGCACGAGAGCATTTTTTGGGTGTTGATCTGGTTTAGCTACCTCACGGTGCAAGCTGGGTGCTGTCATTGGTTTTTTTACTGGGGATGGGGTGGGTACTTTGTGCTGTAAGATTTTTTTCCTTTTTTTTTTTTTCTTTTTCCTCTCTAAATTATTGTTATTGTTACGGTTTTGACACTTGAATTCATCCTGGGGATGGGTGGCCTCGCTCCCAACCTTGCTGCAGGTCTGAGCCACCCCCTGTGTCCCCTCCCTGCCTCCCCCTGGGCAGAGCAGCAGGGCTGGAGTCCCCTGGCCTGCCAAGCTCCCACCTTTGCTGGGGGATCCCCCAGCCCAGCTGCAGCACTAGGATTCTGCTCCCATTTCTGGTGGGATTCTTGGTCTGAGGGTCTGTGGTGTTGCCACTGGTTTTTGGGTTGAGTGGATGTGGTTCCTGTGCTGTCCCATGGGAGGGTGCAAAGGGAATTCTGGAAGGCTCAGCCCATCCCATGGCTCTTTCTTTGCTCTCACAGATATTTTTTGGAAGGGTGCAAAGGGAGCTTTGGAAGGCTCAGCTCAGCCCATGGCTCTTCCTTTGCTCTCAGATATTTTCCTGAAGGGTGCAAAGGGAGCTCTGGAAGGTTCAGCTCATGGTTCTTCCTTTGCTCTCACAGATATTTTCTGGAAGGCTCAGCTCAGCTCATGGTTCTTTCTTTGCTCTCAGATATTTTCTGGAAGGGTGCAAAGGGAATTGTGGAAGGCTCAGCCCAGCCCATGGCTCTTTCTTTGCTCTCACAGATATTTTTTGGAAGGGTGCAAAGGGAGCTTTGGAAGGCTCAGCCCAGCCCCTGGCTCTTCCTTTGCTCTCTCAGATATTTTCTGTGGATGTGATGAAGTCCTCGACTGGGAAATGTCAGTGCAAAGCCTGGCATGGGCTGGTTCCAGCCACCATTTCCCAGAGCCTGCAGGGCAGCAGGGACTTGGTGCTGTGAAAGCCTCTGCTCCAGCTGGGGATGGTCTGTGAGCAGCTGACTGTGGTGTGTGATGTTTGATTTTTTTCACTCCCAAAACCTGTAGTTGTGTCTGGATTTGGCACTGAAGAAAACCCAGGGCAGCCCTGGAGCCCCCAGCTCGTCCCTGCCCAGGGGCAGCTCTGAGCCACACTGTCACTTTGGGGTGCAGGTCCTCCCCAAACAGAAAAGCACAAGGTCCCAGGAGCAGCTGGGGCTGGGAGGAGCTGGGCTGGGCTGAGGGCTCTGCCTGCTGAGCTGTCCCATCCCTTTGCACTGCCCTGGCTGCTCCCTGGAGCTCGGGGGCCTGGCTGCACCACTCCAGTCCCCTCTGGTGCTCTCAGAGCCCCTCTGAGAGGGCAAGCACACTTTTGGAGCTGCCTTGGTACCACACACCTCGTTCTCCTTCCCCCTTGGGCGCTGTGCTTTGTGCCCAGGGTGTGACCATGCCTGCACTCCTGCCCCAAACTGCTGGGTTGTGCTTTTTTCCCCTGGCCTAACCCTTGCCACGGGGCTCTCCTCACCCCCTGCAGCCAGGGGCCAGCTCCAGGCTCTGCAGGGCTGCCCCAGAGCTGAGCTTTGCACAACAGGGGAGTGGGACAAGAGTCAGGAGTCCAAAAGCACTGGATCCCCCAAACCCCACTGTGAGCCCCCCTGAGCAGTGTCCCCTCCCTGTCCCCTGCAGCTCTGGTGGCACAGGATCAGCTGTGAGGAGTGGGAGCTCCAGGGTCCCACCCTGTCCCCCCCGAGGTGTTTTGTTCCTGCCCATCACCTCTGAGCACAGCTGCTCTGGGCTCTCAGGTGCTGCCTCCTGCCTTGGTGCTGCAAAAAAAACCCAGTGCCTGCTCCCCAGGGAGCTCCCCCAGTGCCCCACGCTGCAGAGAGCCCAGGTGCCACCCCTGCCAAGCTCAGGGATGTTCCAGCTTGCTTTCTGCAGCCTCCCTGGAGCTCCGTGTCCTTCTGAGCCCCCCCTCACCCTTCTGGGAAGGGACGAGGACCCCCAGACCCCCCCCAGGTGCTGCAGGGTGCTCCAGCTGTAGCTGGGACAGAGGCCAGCACTGAGCCAGCTCCCAGGAAAGCACAGCCCTGCACCTTCCCCCTGCCCCGGGGCTGCTGCCCTCATCCATCCCAGCTCTGTCCCAGTTCCCTCCAGTTGCTCCTGCTGCTCTGGCAGCCCCAGGTCCGGCCCCAGCCGGGGCACTGTCACTGTGTCACCTGCTCCATCACTCCTTTCCGCACAAGGAGCACGACAGCAGATGCCTTTTCACACTCGGAGCTTTTTTCCAGAGGCTTTTCGCAGAGAGGCCAGCTGCTGTGAAGGCTGGCCTTGTGTCCGGAGGGGTTTGTGCAGCCCAGCCCCAGCCCCGGGGCTGGCTTTGTCAGAGCACGAGGTGTGTGCGTGTGTTTTATACCTTGCTGTGTTCCTGTAAATAGTGTAACTTATTGTGCTCTCCTGCTGTACGTTTTTTCAATGGCCGTGTTTGTTTCTCGCCTATTTTTTTTTTTTGTCTTTGCAAATAAAATGTTCTTGACATGAAGGGACGGAGCAGGGAGGTGGCTTTGAGGAGGGGAAGGGGACAGCCAGGAGCCTCCTCTTGCTCCGTGTGCCCGGCCCGGGGGCTGGGGGAGAGGTGGGGAGGGGACACTGTGGCTGCTCCCCTTCTGGCCCTGCCCCGTGGAGTACAAAGTGTCCCCTCCCCACGACAGGGGATTGGACTTGGTGGCTCTCAAAGGTCCCTCGCACCCCAAACCATTCTGTGATTCTGTAACCCTGCTGGCTGGGAGAAGACTGGACAAGAGGAAACAGTCTCAAGTTGTACCAGGGGAAGTTCAGGTTGGCTTTTGGGGGGAAATTTCTGCACCAAAAGGGGGTCAGGCCCTGGCACAGGGCAGGGGTGGAGTCACCGTCCCTGGAAGGGTTCAAAAGTGGCGCTTGGGGACATGGTTTAGTGGTGGGCGTGGCAGTGCTGGGGTGATGCTTGGACTTGATGATGTCAGGGGGCTTTTCCAAACGAAATTCCACGGTTCTAAGGTGACCTGGACCCTGCGGGCAGCAGGTGCTCGGGCAGACGGGGCAGAACTGATCGCAGAGGGGGAAGATTCAGGGGCTGAGGTGGCGGAAGCGAGGCCTCAGCCCGGCTGGGCTGGCCCTGTCCTGGCGAGGAGGAGGAGGAGGAGGAGGGTTCCAAGCAGGCACCGCCAACCCCTGCAGGAGTCAGAGCATCCCTGAGCCTGCGGCATCGCACCGATTTCCCCACCGAGGGGTCCGCAGAGCCNGGGGGGTTCAGGGTCCTGCCGGGAGTGAGGGGGCGCTGGGGGTAAGGGGGTGCAGTACAGGGTCCTGCGGGATTGGGGGGATGTTGGGGGAGTGCAGGGTCCTTTTGGGGAGATTTGGGGGGGGATGCTGGGAGGTGGGGCCGGCAGGGGCCGTGCCAGTGCGGGCTGCGGTGGGGGATGTGTGACACGGTGCCAGCGTGTGGTGCCTGCTGAGCCCCCCCAGCCTCCTCCAGGGTGCCAGGCAGCCACCGGATTCCCCGGCATGGGCAGAGCTGTGGGTGGGCTGCTCATGGTTTGGGTAGGAGACTCCCAAAATGCTGCATGGCCACCTCATCAGCCCTTGGCTTGTGGCCCAGGGGATGGCGCAAGGCTGGCACGTCCCACGCCGCTCCAGGGACAAAAGTGTTGTAGTGCTGGGTGGAAAATCCTTCCCCAGGGGCAGCTTTCCAACCGTGCCCCGTGGGCAGCCAGGTCCCCAGGCACGGGGGAGGGAGCTCTGGGCTCAGTCCCTGGCTGGAGGCATGGCCAGGCTCTGTGTCTGCTCTCACTGGTGGCCCTGGCTTGCCCTGTGGCAGTGACAGACAGGGCAGCTCCCTGGCACACGGGGATGTCCCCGTGGGCTGCTGTGTCCAGGAAACAGAAGGGCCTGGCAGCACCCAGCACTCGTGACTGTGCCGTGGAGGAATGAAGCTGGGGTAGGTGATCAGCTGGTGGCACACGGAGCCTCCTGGCTGGCACTGCCACCCCGGGGCTGGGGGTGGGATGTGACACAGGGGACAGGACATGAGCCACCTCGCCCTCGCTGGTCTGTGTGCCAAGCTGGAGTGTCCTTGTTTGCAACAGTCTGTCACCACAGTGTCACAGGAGATGGTTTGCTGCCAGGTTTGAGGTGACGAGGAGGTGGCTGTGTGGTGCCAGGTGCCCAGCACTGTCTCTGCCTGCAGGCCCAGCAAAGTCCCAGCACCAGGCACAGAGGTGCCCCAGCTTTGGCCGGGCCTGGCCTGGGCTCCTTTGCCAGGACAGGACTAAACCCAGCAGGAACAAACCTCAAAAGGGCCCCAGGTACCCCTGCCCAAGGCCAGGGGGGCAAGAGCCACCAAAGGCCATCCCCCAGATGCATCCCACAGCCCTGCCTTGTCCCCTGGCACCCATCCCTGGTGAGCGTGCACGTCTGCCTGTGCCAGGCGTGTGTGACACGGCAGGGACCGAGCTGTCACAGCCCCCCCGACCTCCCCCAGGCCAAACCCGACCTGTTCTGACACACAGAGCAGCAATTCTCAGGCGCTTGCCTGGTCTCTGCTCCACCCCCACAAAGACCACCTGTCTCCCCCCTGAGTCCTGCTCCCAGCACGTGCCCTGTCCCCAGCATTTGTCCTGCTTGGTCCCTGGGACCCTCTGGGGAAAAGCTGTGGGGAAAGCTGTGCCCGTGCCAGCCAGGGCTGTGCTCCAGGTGTGACCAGGGCACCCACACAGGCTCCTGCTGGCTGCCAGGGCTGGGTGGGTGCCTGGGGCAGTGTCCTGGGCAGTGTCCTGGCTCCTGGCAAACCCCAGGGAGGGATCCAGAAGCCCCAGGGCCACCTCTGACCCCAGGGGTGTTTTTTGGTCGCAGGAGCCGAGTGAACCTTGCTGCTGTGAGCAAACAAACAGCAGCCTGGCAAATGGCAGCAAAGAAAGCAGCCCGTGGAGGCAGTGTGGGTGAAACTCTGGGCACCGGTGGGGCACGGGCTCTGACAATGATTAAACTGGCCAACCCAGATTTCCCGGCAAGGCAGCGCAGGGCTGGGAGCCGGTGGTTCATATTATGCAAATCACCTGGATCTGGGAGCATGAACGTTTGGGGCTGGAATTCCCCTCGGGCTGCCAGATTGTTACGCCGCCCAAGCTATAAAAGCAGAGGCACGGGCAGGGCTTGCCCATCGGCACCGCTAGCCTCCCGGGGCCCATGAGCAGTGGCTAGCGGCCAGCCCGGGCTCCTTCTCCCTGGATTACCCTCCGCTCCTGGACTTGCCACCACAGAAGGTACCAAAGTTCTTTTGTTTTGTTTGTTTTGCCGAGGTCTGGTGACGTCCCCGAGGCCAGGACAGCTGCTTTGCTCTCCTCCCCGTGCGCCTTGGCTCTCACCGGGGGATGCTCTTTGGTCTCTTCTCGCCGCATCTTTGCGCTCCCGCCGCGCCTGGCGGCTCTCGGGGGGCAGCGGGACAGCAGCAGCTCCGTCCAGCCCCCAGGGTTTGGAAAGAGGACAGCTCGGGTTGGCTTTTTGTGAGGGCCGGGCAAGGGCTTGGTCCCCTCCTGGCTGCGGTTACTGGGATGTGCTCACTGCGACTGGTGGAGAGGACTGGAGCTGCTGGTGCTGGAGCCCAGCGGTGGCTGTGCCGTGGGGCTCAGGAGTGGCCGAACCCCCCAGCCACGGAGGGGCTGTGTGGCACTATTCTCTGCCAGCCACCTTCTTGCTGTCACCTCTTGCTGGCTGCCAGCAGGGCGAGGCCGGGCTGCTGGGGACAGGGACGCCACGTCCCCGCTTCGCTCCGGCTCAGCCTCCCTCTCTCCCGGCCCCTGAGGAGCTGGTGAGTCAGGCCCCAGCCCCAGCCAGCAGGTGCTGGGTGCATATTTCTGCAGAAGTGACCTGAGAGGTGACGATGGGTGGAGGGAGGGACAGCCCAGCCCCACCCAGCCTGGCTCCGGGGTGCTGCAGGTGCTGCAGGGGCTGGGGCTCACTGTCCTGTGTGAGGACAGAGCTCCATGGCAGGATCTTGTGAGATCAGCAACATCTTCTCCAACTACATCAGCGCCATGTACCAGCCGGACGAGGTGCAGCCGAGCTTGGACGTGCTGGGACACCTCGGGGATGACAGCAGCCTGGGGCTCGGCCTCCCCACCAGCCAGCCCCCAGCACAGAGCACAGGTAGGACCGGGCCAGTGGCAGTGGTGGCACTGGGGAGCTGGCACATGGGGCAGGTGTGAGGCACTGCTGCTGTCTGGGAAGGTCCTTGTCCCACTGGGACAGGTCAGCAGCTTCCACCGTGCCTCAGTTTCCCCAGGGAAAGAGCAGCAGGCTGTGGGAGCAGACCCTGGGTGGCCCAAGGTGTGGCTGCTGGGAGCACACCTGATTTATACAGGAGATGGGGGAATCATTGTCCTCCTCCTGCAGCACAGCATCGACGACAGGCTGCCAGGGCTCACCAGGAGCAGTTTGGAAGCAGAATCCTGGTGATGGGAGACCATCGAGTGAAGGTGCCCAGGGAGGCATGAGAAACACACGAGCAGAGCAGGGTGGATTGCAGCAAAAATGGGACAAACAGCACCAAAACCAGCAGTGGGGGCAGCGCAGGGTCACTGCTGTCTGTAGGGCAGGGCACTAAGGACATTTCAGCCCCACAACTCCTCGAGGACAGGGCCAGCTGTGTCCCCCAGGATCGCCACTGGACCAGCCCAGCTGTCCAGTGGCCACCAGCAGCCCACAGGAGGCACAGGGTGCTGGCACAGGTCCCCCTCCTGCTCTGAGCCCTGCTCTCCATCCCTTGCAGACAAGCCCGAGTGGTTCAGCGAGCTGCCCTACTTCTGGAGCAAGGTGCAGGTGCTGGAGTGGATCAGTTACCACGTGGAGAAGAACAAGTACGACGCCAGCTCCATCGACTTCTCCTGCTGCAACATGGACGGGCACACGCTGTGCCACTGCAGCAGGGACCAGATGCGCCTCATCTTCGGGCCCCTGGGGGACGAGCTCTACGACCGCCTGCACGAGATCAGTGAGTGCACCAAGGTCTCCTTCACCTGCACGCCTGGCAGCTGGAAGAATGAGAGTTGGAGAGCCCTCCACTAGGCCAGGATCCCCCTGCTTGCCCGGGCACTGCAGTGGGAGGGTGTGGGGGTACAGAAAGAGTCCAGGCGTGGCTGGGCTCAGCTCATGAATATGAATTATTTCCCTTCACATGGAACAGGGCATTGCTAATCCCAGTCCTTCACCCCTTTGTAGCCTCTGATGAGCTGAACTGGATCATTGATTTGCTGGAAAAAGAGGATGCCACTTCCCAGACCTTCCTGAACTCCAGCCACCTGGGTAAGAGAGGGGCCCTGGCCAAGCCTTTTCCCCAGGGATCACATACTGATGGCAGCAAGGCTTTAACCCCTTCTTCCCTTCTCTGCCCCTTCCAGAGCTGGGAAATCCCTGTGCCAAGGACTCCCTGGAGGACTTAAAGCCCACAAACCCTTTCACAGACTTCACCTGCTTGCCAGGTGCCATGTCCCCAGGCAGCTCTGATGTCTCAGGTCAGTGTTTTGACAAGGGTGGCTTTGGGTCTCACAGCAGCCCTGGTGGTTGGGGAAGTGGTGGGAACCAGGGGGAAAAGCCACCAGCTGCTCAGCAGTCTGAGCCCTGATCCTTTGCCTCTCAGGGCCTGTGATGTCCCACAGCCCCAACTCTCAGGACTCCGGTGGAAGTGACCTCGACCTCGACCCTGCAGAATCCAAGCTCTTCCCTGATGGTGAGTTGTTTGCTTCCAGACAGGAGCTGAGGACTGGCTCCCAGGCAGTTCTGCACATTCTACCTGGCAATGATTTAGGGATATCACCTGAACACCCCTCCTCACCCTGGGAAGGAGGGAAAGGTCTCAGGTTTCCCTGAGTGCTCTGCTTCTGTTTCTCTCCACTGAGCAGGGTGATGGGCAGGGCTGGGAGAGCTGGGCAGTGCTGCCAGGGGGGAAGGGGTGGGTGTGAGGACTGCAGCCAGAGATCCTGGGCACAGAAATCAATCAGTGTTCAGTTTGCTCCCAGCTGGTGATGGTACTGGGAACACCAGCAATGCAAGGAAGCAGAAGGGTTTGGGGAAGGAGCAGCATGCTGCCCTAAGCAGAGGGTCAGGGATGAGGGTGGAATTGGGGTGACCTTGCTCTCAGGGGATATTTCCCCGGTACCTGGGCCTGGGTGCTTCTGGTGCCTAGGAGGACAGGGCAGCCCAGCAGGTGCTGCCCAGCCTGACGTGTGCCCCTCTCTGTGTGCACAGAGCACTTCTCAGGCAGCAAAAAAGGGGACAGCAAACACGGCAAGCGGAAACGGGGACGGCCCCGAAAACTCAGCAAGGAGAGCAGAGACTGCCTGGAGAACCGGAAGAGCAAGCACTGTACGTGAGCCCTTCAGCCCAGCAGCCTGGATTCCCCCTCCTGGCTTCACGGGGGATGATGGCAGGAAGGGCCATGGGCTGTGGCAGGGGGCGGTTTAGAGAGATCCAAACCTTTGCAGGAGCTTCCCTCCTTCACAGCTCCATCTCCTCTTTCAGCCCCGAGAGGAACCCACCTGTGGGAGTTCATCCGGGACATCCTGATCCACCCCGAGCTGAACGAGGGGCTGATGAAGTGGGAGGACCGGCGGGAGGGCGTCTTCAAATTCCTGCGCTCGGAGGCGGTGGCTCAGCTCTGGGGCCAGAAAAAGAAAAACAGCAGCATGACCTACGAGAAGCTGAGCAGGGCCATGAGGTAGGAACCCTCCCCTGCCCTGGGGGACCTGCCCCACTGGGGCTCCTCAGTGCCTGGATCTGTGTGCAGAGCCCTGATTGCACCTCCCATCTCCTGCAGGTATTACTACAAACGAGAGATCTTGGAGAGAGTCGACGGGCGGCGGCTGGTGTACAAGTTTGGGAAGAACTCCAGCGGCTGGAAGGAAGAGGAGGTGCTCAACAGGAACAAGGAGCTGTAGGGGGGTCCTGGATGAGCCAGGGGTCTGCTAAAGCCCCTCAGGGCCAGCCCTGAGCAGGGCTCCTTGACAAGGAAACTTTGCAGCTGTGTGTGGAAGCTGCTGCCCCGTGCAGCGTGTGGAACTCCGAGCCCGGCGTGGGCACGCTCGTGTGTGCGGGTGACAGCCAGCACCCAGGTGTTCAGAGCCAAGATTTTTGGCTCCAGTAGGTTTTTGCAAACTGTGGCTTCCCTTGCTGGATCCGTACCTCCGGTTGGAGCCGTGGGGGAGCGTGGCTGTTTCAAAGCCTGAACAGATGCAAAGGGGAAGAGAGAAGATCAAGCCCCACTGTGAGAGCCCAGCAGGTCTCCTGCTGTCACCCACGTCCTGCCTGGGCAGAGGAGCAGCACATCTGTGTCACCTGTGACTGGACAGAGCTTGTCCCAGCTGGGGGGCTCTTCCCTCTCGCTGCTTACACCGTGATGAAGGTGCCCCCTGTCCTGTTCACTGCACCTGGGTTGGGTGAGAGCCCCTTTGGGTAGCAGCTTCTCAGTGTGGCACCTGCTGAGAGAAGATGGCAACATTGTGGAGCTTCACCTGGCCCCAGAAAGCCCTCAGTGAGAAGAGGACGTGGGACAGTAGGGCCACGCTGCATTTCCAGCCCAGCAGCCAGGCTGTGTCTAGAGACAGGGAACAGCCCCAAAAGTAGCTTCTAATTTATGTAAGACCCAAAAAAAAAAAAAAANNNNAAAAAAAAAGCACAGAGTGAATGTACAGATATATTTTTTCATGAGTAAGATGTTGCTGTGTGTGAGAGTGTGCGCTGTGGGGCACACAGGTGTGTGGTGGCAGGTGGTGATGCTCAGCTGGACTGAAGTGATGTCACAGGGCACAGACTGGTGCTGTGCCAGCCACAGGAGGGGACACCAACCCAGCCAGGCACCCACCCAGGTGCACATTGGTTTCCTCCTTTTCAAATGGGAATAGAAGATGAATAAATTGTTGGTTTGTTGGGTTTTTGTACCTACCTGTAATTTTTCTTGTTTTTCTTAAACACGTGGTGAGGACCAGGCTTGTGTCACTTGGGATGTCCCATGGCACCAACCTCATCTGCCACCATCCCCTGCCTGCTGTGGCCTGGACCTGCCTGGTCACCCTGGCACAGGTCACAGGGTCTTCCTCAGGGCGAGGTGGGCTCAAAGCCACCCATGGAGGGGCATCTTACCCCCACTCCCAAACCCTTCTGAGAATTCTTTGGAATTCCAGCCCTGGCACTCACCTTCCCTGCAGGGCTGGCTCCAAGCCAGAGTTCAGCAGCTGCAGCCTGGTGGGATCAAAGCCCTGGGTGCTCTGGGGAGGGATATCTCTGCACCCTCCACATTAATGTCCCAGCCTGTGGGAGCACCTTTAACCTCTCTCTGGCCAGGGACACATGAAGGGACATGAAGAAGCAGCACAGGCACTACAATCTGATTAATTCTTGCTCCTCTTCCAGTTTTCTGGCCTCTTCCAAGGCCTGGGTGGCACAAGGACCTCATTTCAGGAAGGGGGGCTGCAATGACCTGGCCGTGTGAGCAGCCCAAACACATCATGTTCCCCTCCTTGCCCAATGCCACCTTGCCTCCCCCATCCAGCCCAGATGTCTCAGGGGGGCTGAGGTGATCTCTCCAACCCACAGGATATGTCCTGAGGTGGCAGGAAGGAACTCAGGGTGTTGGAGGCCAAGCAGACTCTCAGATGTGTTTCTGCCACGAACGTGGCAAGCAGCAGTGGCTCCTGGTTGGCACACACTGCATTTCACAAGGAGCCTCTCTGAACACTGATGGGCACCACGGGATCTTGGTGCCACCCTGAGCTTCTGCTGGTGCCCAGGACCTGCTGAACGGGGGCACACAGGGCACTGGGCACTGCTCAGTTCCTGCTCGCCCCCAAAGGGAAAAGCCCTGGGACCTCAGCTTGGAGCTGGACCAGGTCTGGGATGCTCAGGCAAAAGCTATGCCACATCCTTCTGGATGGTTTCAGCCACTGCCTGGAGGGACTAAGGATGGAAGCCAGCCCACCAGCAGGAGGGTGTGGGGAGGTTTTGCTGCCTAGAGAGTAAAAGTGCTTTGCAAAGCCTGAGATGTTTTTGGCAGGGGGACCCAGCCATTTTCATAGAATCACAGAATCCTAGAACAGTTTGGGTTGGTAGAGGTCATAAAGCAGGGACAACTTCCACTCTCCCAGGTTGCTCCAAGCCCTGTCCAACCTGGCCTTGGACAGTTCCAGGGACAGGGCAGCCACAGCCTCTCCGGGCACCCTGTGCCAGGCTCTCACCACACCCACAGGGAAGAATTTTTTCCTAATATCTAATCTAAATCTCTCCTCTATTAATTTAAAACCATTCTCCCTGTCCTATCTGCCCATGTTGCCCTACTGTCCTTCATTACTGCCAGAGACGTGGTACCATTCAACATCCCCCATGCAGCACTTGCAAAAGTGGGGACACATTGCAAACGAGAGCAGCAAAGCCATCAGAGATGGTCACACAGAACATCTGGGCTGTCCCCCATGAGCTGAAGCAGCTGGAATTGCTCCCAGTCTGCCTGGCCTCAGCTTGAGTGTGAGGCTGGTGGCTTGAGCATCCTCCTAGAGCTGCTGCAGCAACATCAAGGGCATGACCTACCTGCTCTGCAGGGGCAGAAGGTGCCCATGGGCCAGACCCAACTACTTTTTGGACTGCTGTTTATATGTGGAGTTGCCCAGCTGGTCCACGTGGGATGCCTGGTCTCACATGGAAAACCTCTTTTCCTTGCCTTCCAGTATGCTGGGCTGAAGTTGCCCTGCTCCCAGATACACTCTGGGATGAGGTGACCAGGGCTGCCCCGTGGTGCAAGAAGAGGTCCCAGTCCCTGGGTGTGAACCTGGAGCCAGTCCACAGTCTGGGCTGCAGCCAGACCTCCGTCAGGTTCCTTGCATAACCCTCCCCAGGGAACAGGTTTTCCTGGCTGCTGTCTGCTGGCTTCAGTGAGGGGAGGGTGCTCCAGGTCCACCCCTGACCTCGTGGAGCTCCCACAGAGAGCAGGCAGGAGGGCTGGCAGCAGGGACCGTGTCCATCTCCCTGTGGCACACAGGGGAGGGGACCAGACCAGGCCATCAGCGTGTCCATGAGCAGGCACGGGGAGCAGGGCAAGCTCAAGGCCAGGCTGGGTCTCACAGGAGCTGCCTGAGCTCCTGGCTGCTGTCCCTCAGCTTTGGGGCTGTGGGTGAGGTGTTTATTCTCCGTAAATAGATAACCCCAGCAGGCTGGCAGTGAGAGGGGAGCACTTTGTCACGCAGGCTGGTGCCCTGCCAAGAGCGCCTTGTTTGCTCAGGCAGTTTCATTTCTTTGCCGCTGCAGTTTGTGTTACCTAACTGGCCTGGGACAATGTTTAACCAGCTCCAACAGCAGCAGGGAACCTGTCTGCCTCGCCTGCTGTGCCCCCGTGTCCCCACTGCCCCTCACTGCCACTGCCATTGCTGAGGGGGTGGCACGCCAGGCAGGAGGCTTGGGGCAGAGGCAGGGTCTGTGGGTCAACAAGTCTGAAAAAGGTTTGGGAGACAATTTACAGACCACTGTGGTCCACTCCCTGTAGTCAAGGACACCCTGCACTGTCCCAGCTTGCTCCAAGCCCTGTCCAAGCTGGCCCTGAACATTCCCAGGGATCCAGGGGCAGCCACAGCTTCTCTGGGCACCCTGTGCCAGGGCCTCACCTCCCTCACAGGGAGGAATGCCCTCCTAAAACATAATCTAACCCCACCCTCTGTCAGTGTGAAGCCATTCCCCCTTGTCCCTTGAGGTCCCCCCGGTGTGTGGGTCCCTTGTGAGAGAGAAGGAGGAGGAGGAGGAGGAGGCAGGGGTGTGTGGGCACAGATGTGGGGACCAGATCCTGCAGCCTCTCATGAGATCTGTGTGGGTCTGAGGGATGAAGAGCCAGGGAGGGCTGGAGAGAGAGCAAGGCTGGAGAAATGCACACACAAACACCAACACGTGTGCAACCAGCACACACTCAGGGTAACCCCTGCAGTGACCTCCAAGCCCATACTGAGCCACCCTAGCAGAGCCTCCAGCACACTGGCATGAAAAACAGATGATTTGTTTATTTTTTTAATTCTCTTTGGAGGTGCCTGGATTTTATGGCTGTGGCAAGCCATGACAAGAACCGAGGAAAAAGAGGATTTTCCTCCAAGACAGCCTCCCCTCACACTTTTACTCTGGGGTCTGTTGGGAGACTTTTCCCATCAGGTGGTCCCAAGTTGGACATGCTTCTGGCACACAGTTCCCATGGAAGTATCTTGGGCACCCTTCAAGTCTCAGCATTAAGGTGTGTTTTGTCTCCCTCAAGATTTCCCAAAGGGCCACAGGGGCCATTGCTCAGCCCTGGTCCCAGTTAGGGAAGAGAACAGTTTACCCTGGCCACTGTTTCCCCAGCAGCTGTGGCCAAAAGCAGATTGCTGTGGCTGAAATGTGCTGAGTGGGAACAGAGGAACTGGGTGAGGGGAGAGGTCTCACCTGCAGCAGCAAGAAGGTGTCCAATATCCCACATGGCAGAGCATGAGCTGCCCCTGAGCACAGCAGCATGACTTGATTTTCCAGCCAAGCCAGACTGTGGCCATCGCTGAGCAGATCAGAGCAGATGGGAATGCAGTGGGGATGGGGACAGCTGGTGGGAGGCAGGGACCATCCTTCTGGAGAGGCAGGGACCATCCTTCTGCCTCCCACTGCTCCCTACAAGCTCCCTGCAGTCCCTGCTGGCTCTCACCCTTCCTTACCCTTCTGCCTTTGCATCTGAGGGATGGCAGAGCAGGAAAGCCACCCTGAGCATGGGAACCATGCACACTTTGGGGACCATGGAGGGGAACTGCTGCACAGCATGGGAGAAGAGGGTGTGGAGCAGGTGGAACCACTGCTGAGGAGTCTCATGGATGGAGCTTTAGGGGCTGTGCTGGGGGCTGGAAGGTGAATGTTTGGGGGGCCACGCTGAGAGGGATGGGGGTGTTACACACCTGCACTCCTGCAGGTGGAATTGCAGAGGGGAGGGCTGGTGCCCAGGGGACCCACATCACACAGGAGCTGGGCAGGACAGCGCTGCCAGGGGTTTGCAGCAGGGTGCTGCCATGGCAGGCCCCAACCCTGCCTGCTTTCAGGGCTGGGCTGGCGTGCCCAGGGCTGGGCAGTCCCCCTGGGCTGCATCCCTGCTCCCCAGGGTAGGGGCACTGCCCTGGGCTCCCAGAACAGCCTCCCCCCTGCCTCACAGCCTGACGGTTTCTTTGATAATCACTTCCAGCAGCAGCTGCCAGGGGTGCCTGCTTGGCCAGGGCAGCTGCCTGCTGCCAGGAGCCCGTCTGGCAACCCTGGGCTGTTTGGTTGTTTAACAAGGGAATGGCTGTTCCCACTGGAGGAATGGGGAAGCTGGTGCAGTTGCCTGGAAGCAGAGGCAGCAGGTAGCCAGTGACATTGGGAAGCACCCCCAGAGCACGAGGGTCCCACCCTGGGTAAGCAGGGTCCCACCCTGGGTCACACTACAGCCTCTGCCTGTTCATGCCCATCTTCCCCTCTCCCTGTGCTCAGCACTGCATTTCAACCTGTGCATCCCACCCATCCCTTGCTTCCAGCCAGAGCTCCTGGGGTCTGTACCAGGGCATCCTTTGCTTGTACATGCAGGCTGGCACTGGAGGGTTTCCATCTGCCCAGTGTAGCCCCTGTTGGGCAGGACAGGGCTGGCGGTGCCCCGAGAGCTGCGGGCACACCCGCTGAGCACAAGGCAGGCTTGCGTGTCTCTTGCGTCAGCCCCGCTCTCTGCCAGAGCCCCAGGGCAAAGGTCTGCTCGGGGCTGAGCTGTCAGAGCCCCTCCATCTCTAAGGACAGGAGGAGCCAGGGGGGATGAAGAGCTGAGGATCTAGGCCTGGTCATCCCAACATAAAAACCCTGGAAGATATCGCTTCACACTGAGCTGGCTGGGGGCAGATCCCTCACACAGGGGACTCACCTCCTGGGTGAGTTGCTGCTACAACACCCCAGGGCAAAGTGAGTGTGGCCACAGTGTCCAGGTCATGGATGCCAGCCTCAGCTGGGGTGCATCCAGCTGGCCTAGGGGCTGCCATTGTGTGGCTGCCAGGTGCCAGCTCCTGCGTGATCCTCAGGCTCCCTGGAGAGCTAGCGCTCCTCCAGCCTTTGCCTTCAGGACTGCAGGTGAGCAAGTCCAGACCTGAGCCTGCTCTTGGGCAAAGGGTGGGTCTGACAAGATCTCATCGCTCCAGGCCTTTCTAAAACGAGCTGAGTTTCAGAGCGCTCTTTGTGGGAGCCACAAACACCAGGGCCATTACATAAGGCGTGTTTGGGGGGTGGGCAGCAGGGTGAAATGAGAAGCAGCCCAGTTCCTGGGCCACAGTGGTGGTGTGAAAAACAGGGACTTTGGGGCCAGGTTCTGGGGGATGAGACAGTTGTGTTTTCCCCATGGGATCTGCATTATTCCAGCATCAGGAGGATGAGAGCCTTTCTGAGCTCCAGCAGCACCCAACACAGCGGGCACAGCGTGGCCTGTGCCACTGGGAGCTCTCCCACACCGGCTCCCAGGTGTGCAGATGCCTATCCCAGTTTCCTTCCTTGCATATCCCAGTGTAGCCAGCTGAGCACAGCAAGAGGTGGCTCTGTCTGACACTGGGCTCCAACTGGTGGCATCTGAGGTGCTGGCCTTGTCAGGAGCAGGCAGCAGGTCCACACAGAAAGTGTCTGCCCCCAGCTCTGCTTCTGGCAGTAGCCAGGATGTTCTGTGTAGGACCTACAGGGGCAGATGGACTCGGTGTCCACCCGAGGAGAAGCCCTTCACCTCCTCCACCCCAACAGGCTGGTGGAATCCATGTGCAGGAAAGCCTTCTCCAAAACCAGGACTAAAAGGGAGGGTGCCCTGGCATGTGCCTCAAGGGTTCTTTGAGCACAGCAGGAGAGGAGATGGGCCCATGGAGGAGCTGATTGTCCTTCCCCTCTCCCTGGGCACACGCAGGGAAGCCCTGAGGCTTCCTAGGAACTCTGGTACTGGGAGCCCTTCCCAAGCCATCGCAGGGAGCAGGTCCCAAGGGTCACTTTACCTGTGGGCAGGTCCTCAGCCTTTGTGCAGACCCATCCCTCCCGCATCCTCCCTTCCCAGAAGTGACGGTGGCAGGCGGTGGCAGGTGGCCAGCTCCACCTGTCTGACAGGTAGAGCAAGGGTGGGGGCAGTGCCTGGCACCCGCTGCCTGTCCCAGCCTGCCGGGGTCCTGCCAGGAGTCACCTGCTGCAGGAGCAGGAGGAGTGGTGCCCCCAGCCCCAGTGGCACCGTGCAGGGACAGCTCTGCCCCACCACGGAGGGAAACCGGGAGGTGA
The DNA here is from genome assembly GCA_013400955.1 of Drymodes brunneopygia. Taxonomy (NCBI): domain Eukaryota; kingdom Metazoa; phylum Chordata; class Aves; order Passeriformes; family Petroicidae; genus Drymodes; species Drymodes brunneopygia. Next base: position 29,241 of record VZTZ01012156.1, read on the forward strand.
TGCACTGCTGGGTGAGGATATCCTGAGAAGAGTTGGGGCTGTTCAACCTGGAAAAGAGAAAGCTCCAGGGAGACTTTGGAGTCCCTTCCAGTAGCTAAAAGAGGCTTACAAAACAGGGAGTGAATAACTTTTTACCCAGGAAGGTAGTGACAGGACAAGGGGGAACAATTTTAAACTGAATGAGGAGAGACTTAGATTAGATGTCAGGAAGAAATTCTTCCCTGTGAGGGAGGGGAGGCCCTGGCACAGGGTGCCCAGAGAAGCTGTGGCTGCCCCTGGATCCCTGGAAGTGCCCAAGGCCAGGCTGGAAGGGGCTTGGAGCCACCTGGTCTAGCAGAAGGTGTCCCTGAGCATGGCAGAGGGTGGAACTGGATGACCCTCAAGGCCCCCTCCAAGCCAGGCCTTCCCATGACTTTGTGCCTCTGTGACTCTGTGATCCTGCTCCATGTCAGGTTACCCACAGCACACTCAGCTGCACACACCTGGCCACACACACGGGGAGTCATGGAGTGTCACACACTGCAGACACACAGTCACGGGCACAGACTCAGGGTGTGACACTGGGAACACTCCCAAACAGAGAGACACAACCGATCCAGGCAGAATGTGAAGGTTCCAGACACAGTCACACACAGACACACACGGTGTACTGCACACACACAGGTACAGCAGTGTGTGTGAGCTGCAGGTGTGCACACAGACACACACCATGCACTGCACACACACAGGTACAGCAGTGTGTGTGAGCTGCAGGTGTGCACACAGACACACACACACCATGCACTGCACACACACAGGTACAGCAGTGTGTGTGAGCTGCAGGTGTGCACACAGACACACACACACACCGTGCACTGCACACACACAGGTACAGCAGAGTGTGTGAGCTGCAGGTGTGCACACACACACACACACACCATGCACTGCACACACACAGGTACAGCAGTGTGTGTGAGCTGCAGGTGTGCACACAGACACACACCATGCACTGCACACACACAGGTACAGCAGTGTGTGTGAGCTGCAGGTGTGCACACAGACACAAGCAGAGAGCATTCTGCATCACTCAGGTGTGTCAGCACTTACACACAGGGTTACTCACAAGCAGTTACTCACACAAGTCCCCACAAAACTCCTCACCCACACTCATACACACTCCCTCAGGCAGGCTGCACCCACCATGGTGGTGTGGCCCAAGTCACACACATGTCCCACCTCCATCACCCAGGTGACCCCTCACCCTCAGCCAGCCATACACACCTCAGCCTGTCTCTTTGCTCCCAGCTCCCCAGACTGAGAAGGGCTTTGGGATGGGCAGAAATCCCTGAGGGGTGCTGATGGGACCAAGGAATCCTGGTGGTGTGTCATGCCCTGATCCAGCACAGCTGGAGGCAAACAGGGAAGGGCAGCTGATGATGTAAGGTGAGTGCTGCCTGTTTCGTGGCAGAAGAATCCCCAGCTGTCAGGAGCTGACCCCAAGCCTTGCCTGGTGAAGGTGCAAGCAGACCATGGGTGGACTCTTAGCCACCCCTGGCATTTTATCAGGAGATGGTGAAGACAGGCTTGCCAGCAGCACCCTGCCTGCTCTGGCACCCATCCACCCAAGAGTGTCCCCAGCAGGGGCCGTGAGGGCCCGTTTGGGGCATGGCTGGGCAGTGTCCAAGGCCTGTGTGACCTCACACTGTGTATTTCCCTTGTTTCAGTCCCCACAGATTGACGGCCTGAGAGCTGCAGGGACAGGCTCACCTGGGGTCAGAGACCTCCAGCATTCACAGCACCTCAGCACTAACTGAGAGTCCCAAACACCCTCCCGGATCTGGCTGGGCCACTCCAGCCCTGAGTGACAACCAGCAGCATCTTGCCCAGCCACTTCCAAACAAGCCAAACAGCTTGAGGTCTTGCAAAGGCGCTCTGGACATCGCAACCCCCTCACAAACCCAGCCGAGGTCTGGGCTGTGCCTCTCTCCTCCAGGCAGGGGTGAAAGTGCCATGCAGCTGCCCAGATGCAGAGGTAGGTGGGCACCTCTCTGCCCTGGCAAGCCAACCACAGTGGGTCACACACACCAGCCCAGCTGACTGGTATTTATCTCAGTTTGCCCAGGCAAAAGCCACCAAGTGTCACTGGGGCCGTGGGGTGTGAAGGACACGAGTCCCAGAACACAGGGGTAGGATGATGGAGCTCACTGGGATGAAAGCAGCAATCAGGTCTCCATGAGGCAGACACGCTGGCCAGGGTTCAAAGCAAACTTCTGCAACTGAGGGCGGTCAGGAGGGCTGAGGGTGCAGCACAGCAAGGGGTGACTTGGCACTGTGCAGAACTCCTGGTGCACAGGGCTCTGGGGAGACCAGTTCTTCCTCCAGGATCTAAAACAGCACTTTGGGAATCTCAGAGCAGAGCCTACAGCAGGCTTTAGCCCGGTTCCCCCCCTCCCTTGACCCCAAACAGTGAGCAAATCCCATTTATCCTGAGCAAACAGGCACCTAACATGGGGTGTGCCACAGGGAAAGCTGGCTGGGGAAAGGGCCATCGGCTGCTGCTGCTGCCGCGATGACCCTGTGACTGTCCCACAGTGCCCCCGGGGTGGCGATGAGCTCATTCCGCTGTGGTTACCCTCCGCACTGCATGCCAGCTGCTTTGTCATGAGGCAAGAGGAGGAGGGGGAACAGGTTATTCAAGGTCTGCAGGGCCCAGGGCACGAACAGGGTGAGGGCAGGGGTTGGGGGCAGTAGAGACGGGCCGGCAGGGAGGGTGCAGCCCCCTCCCCTTTCCACAGGAGCTCCAGGGAAGGGGGGGCTCAGGAGGGAGCCAGCGCCAGGCACTGCGGTACAGCCACAGGGCACGAACGGAGGGAGCAGCAGACTTTGCCCCCGCCTACAAGGTGTGGCACAGAGACTGAACAGTCTGCAGGGCATAATTATCATCAAAGCCGGAACAGGTGGGTTGGGATCAGGAGGGGTCAGATTTGGGTCAGGTCAGGAGACCTGACCTGCATGGGATCAACAGGACGCCCCTGTGATGGGTTTTGCAGCATTGACAGCCTCCCTCCATGCCTGGGGCTCCTCAATAGTCAGCGTGTCCCCCACTGTCACATTCCCAGCCTGAGAAACAGCAGGTTCAATGTGCCCAGATGGACCAGAACAATTCCACAGCCCTGGAGCACCCTCCTGCCCTCCCCAGGCTTTGCCACCTGTTCATCAAACTGGGCAAACTCCTTTTGGGGAGGCCACGACCCTGCAAGGCACAGGAGCCCTTTTGCTCTGCCATCCCAGGGCACTGGACCCTCTGGGCACCTTGGAGACCTGGTGATGCTTCACAGAATATTGTTCCTTCACTTCTGCCCCAACCACTGCTTTTCCTGCTGGCAGATGCCACAGCCAGAGCCCCTGAGCCCTGAGAAGAGCAGAGCTGAGGGCACCTGCCCTGGATGGGGGCAGAAGGATGCCCTGTGGAGGGATGACCCCACACACAGAGAGCTTCTGGGCACCAGCCCAGTGCAGAGGGCCTGTCACCAGTGCAAAGAAGAGAGGCTTTGGGAGACCCATACACCTGGGGCACGGCCGGGCACGGCTGAGCTGCACAATGGCTGGACGAGAGGGTACCTGGGTTCCTCCCTGAGCTGGAGGGCAGAGGGGACCCTTCACAGGCCCCCCCGGTCGGTGTGAGCAGGTGGTGTTTGCATTTTGGGAGGTGTGTGTGTGTGTGTGTGTGTGTGCACACGCGTGTGTGTGTGAGTGTACGTGTGGGCAGGGCCCCCGCGCATGGAGCGCGGCGAATGCCGTGGCAGACGGGCTGGGCACCACCCATACATTCATTTTGCAAACAGTCCTGGGGTCATGAGCAACATAAAGGGCAAGTGTGGGTAGCGCCAGCGCCCATGCTGAACCCTGCCTCCTCATCTAGGTCACCCCGGGAGAGCAGGGATGCAGTGGGGCACAGGGAATGGATGGAAGGATGCAGGGAAACTCTTTGCCCTGGGATAAATAAAGCACAGCACCAACCAGCTCATGCAAAACCAACACGAGGGGCTGAGGATTCCCCCAGCCAAGTGCTTGGTGGGTCTGTAACAGCTGGAGCGGCATTCCTGTGCACCTCCCCCAGCACTGGGCACCAGGATCTGGGGTTCATGACCAGCTGGCTGGACTCCCGGCGGAGATGTGGGAAGCCAGGGAGGTTCCTGGCACCCATCCAGATCTCCAGGGCAGCTGGGGATCTTGCAATCCTGCTGGGTCTCCCAGGGCTGCCGAGGGTGGCGAGGCTTTTAGTTCAGTTTAGCTGTGGTGAGCCCAACACCACTTACCTGTTCCATAGTTCAGTGGCCAAAGGCAGGGCTGGATGTTCTGGCTGAGGTGCTCCTGCCCTCTCTGCTCTCCCTGCAGTCCCACGGTGGCTGGGGATCCCACTGTCTGCTATTCCACCTTCCATCCCAGACACCCTGCAGGCAGGCACAGCAGGGCACAGCCCGGGGAGACCCACGCACACCTCATCTGCTTGAACTGCTGGTTTCCCTGAAGAGGGATGTGGAAATCTCCACACAGCTCTGATTCTCCAGCTGCAGATGGCATTTAGGGTGCAGGGGTTGGGTGCTGACTCTGGGGAGCTGTCTCTTTTCAGATATGTGCTGATCCTGAAACCAATTTGCCTTCAAACCTGTTGCTTACAGAAATAAAAGGCAACACTAAAGTAGCTCAGGGGCTCAGCAAGTGCGGCAGAGCTCTCACTCCTTTTATTGCAGGACGGGCTGAGATATCCATGGGGATGATGGCAGCACCTTGCCCCCATTTCCAGGAGAAAGGAAGAGCTGGCAGGGAAGGGAAGGACTGGAGGGACCCTCTGGACTTTGCTCCTGTCTGCCGGGTACCAGGGCAGTTCCTATGGTATCCTGGGGCCCCACAGCCCCAGAGGCACTGCCTGGTGCTGCCCCACACACCGTGGGGTCTGGAGGGCAGTTCCTATGGCACCCTCAGACCCCACAGCCCCACAGGCAGTGCCTGGTGCTGCCCCACACGCACAGTGGGGTTTGGTGGCCTGTCCCCATGGCACTCTCAGACCCCACAGCCCCAGAGGCCCTGCCTGAGGCTGCCCCACAGACACAATGGGATTTGGTGGCCTGTCCCAGCCCCACACCTCGCCACAGGCCCCNGAGCCCAACACCACTTACCTGTTCCATAGTTCAGTGGCCAAAGGCAGGGCTGGATGTTCTGGCTGAGGTGCTCCTGCCCTCTCTGCTCTCCCTGCAGTCCCACGGTGGCTGGGGATCCCACTGTCTGCTATTCCACCTTCCATCCCAGACACCCTGCAGGCAGGCACAGCAGGGCANCAGCGCTGCAAGGCGGAGCTGCCCGCCAACAGTGGCCTCTTTGTCCTGGCCGGGTGCTGTGCTCCTGGGATTGATTGATTGATTGATTGATTTATTGACGGAGGTGAATGCCTGCAGCTTGTTTGAGAGGAAAACACGGCACCTCGGGGTGCGGGCAGCGGTGCCTCCCCACGGTCAGGCCCCGGCACCCAGAGCTGGCCGTGTGTCCTTGATGCCTTAAGTTTTAACTTTTATGTTTTCCAGATCAAGGCTGCTCTGGTGTATGACTCTTAAGACTCCATGAATTGTCAGCTAGTGTTGTGCTAGTGTTATTTAGACGAAACAATTTCTCTCTAAGCCGGAGTTTCAAGGACATACTGTTTCTCCAAAAGCCCAAAATGGAAACGACCATGGACAGCAGTACAGAGAAGAAGGGGACAAACTGGGGATGGGACCTCAGGACCTGAAGTTGTAATTGGACAATGGGTTTCTGATATGCAGATGGACCGAAGGTATATCTGTCCAAAAAACACGTGCTGGGTGTGTCCATTTTGGGTGGAGTCTCTGCGAGACTCTCGCATTGCCCAGAGTGGACCTTGTTTTAATAAACACTTCTTTTATTCTTTTAATTCTGTCTAGCTTCTGTTTCAGGTCAGCCTTTCGTAAGGCATCATCCTGGAGGGTAGGGGAGGCTCAGAGTGACCCAGGTGTCACTCAGCCCCAGGGCAGAGCCCACCCCAGCCCTGCTGCAGGCTTTTTGGGAAAGGGGACACTGAGGCAAGAAGGAAAGGACAGGGAAAGTCCTTGTCTGGGATCCTTCCAGCACTGTCCTGTGGCTAGAACTTGAGGCAAACACCACATGCAGCCCTTCAGGGCTTGTCTGGATGTGCTCCAGCCTTGACACAAGTTCATCCCACACCTGGACCAGTGTATGGAGTGGTCAGCTCCTCCCTGCCTCTGGCTCACAACCATGGTGAAGATGCCACCAGGTTGCCACAGAATGGCTGATGTGACACCTGATGTCCTCTCCCCCAGAACCCCTCTGCTCCTGGCACTGGGGGCAGTGGGCAGGGAAGATCAGGAGCCAGACTTAGTGAGGCTGCAGTTAGGAAAAGGAATGGTCTTGATCAATTTTGGGCTGTCCCGTGGGCAGGGGAGCTGTTTGGTGGCCAGCAGTGCTTTAGGATGAGGTCCAGCAAGTCTGGGAGGCAAGGGGAGATGCAGGAACACCATGACCTACTGCAGCTGCTTCTCTGAGCACAGTGATGCTGGTGATGGGGTGGCCAGACCAGCCTGGACCATCTCCAGCCTTCTCCACACACACTGAGCTGGACTTGGCTGGCCTGGGAATGGCCACAGGAGGGCAATGACCACTCAGGACACCTGGACAGGACTTGTAACAAACTCTATCAATTGAAACCTGTCCTACATGGAGCTGGTGAGCCCACGTAACACTGTGGGCCACCCTCCAAGCACAGAGCTGGGCTGTTTTTTTCTTTTGCTTGTATAGCACAGGCTTTCTTCCAGTTTGGCTTCAGGGCTCACAAGTGACAGAAATGAGCGCATCAACTGTTCCATTTCTGCTGAAAAAAGACACCTGCACGTGTATAACTTTCCTGCAGGCTGAGTCTGGAGAGGTTTTGCTCCGTCAGCAGACTGGTCTGTAGATGTCTCCGTGTTATCCTTCTGAACAAGGAGAAATCATTCCAAACCAGCCCAGCTGTTTGACCAGTGCACTTTCCCAGTGGCCACTGGCCCAGGAGAAGCCCGACAGGTCGTTGGGGTGCTTGAGCTGTCCCCACTCATTAGCTGTGGACAGCCACAAGTCTGCAGCCACCAAACAGGAGATAACAAACCCTAGGACACAAAAGCAGAGTTCAGTGCCCTGTCACGGCTGAGACCATGGGACAGTGATGGCACAGAGGAGGGTACAGGTTCAGGTGTCATGGCTAGACTCGTTCACACCCAGGGTACACCCTTGCTCCCAGCACCCCCCCAGTCAGGGCAAGCTGCCTTTCCCATGCAGAAATTCTTGTGTCATCCCCACGACCATCCCATGGGGGTGACAGCACCTGCAGGGTAATGCAGGCCTGCTCACCCCTGAAAGCAAGCTGGTGAATCCCTCCTGTGCCCCACAACAACCCTGCTGCTCTGGCAGCTGTGCCTTGCCAGCATCCCCCGCCCTGCAGCCTCCCAGCTCAAACTGGATCTGTGTTTTTATTGTGGGGGGAGCAGGGGAGGCAGGCCTGGGGACACGGCCAGGGCTGTCCCTCCCTGCCAGCTGCTGGCTCTCCCCATGAGCTGTTTGCTCAGCCCTGGGTGCTGTGTGAAGGCAAACACGGCTGTGCCGGGAGGAGCACAATCGAGGGCAAACAGAGCCTGTCCCAGTCCTGCAGCCACCGGGCACAGCCAGTGATGTTTGGGGCTTTCCAGGGCACAGCCAAAGCCCACGGCACCCCAGGGCCCCGACAGCCCCTCACCTCCTTCAGTGGTGTGAAAGGGACACTGCCACAGCCCCAGCAGTGTCCCCCTGTCCCCCCAGACTGCTTTCACTGAGTGCAGGTTTGAACTGCGCCCTGTGAACCAGGCAGAACAAAGTCCCCAGGACAGAGAGCTTGGTGGTTCCTGAGGACACAGGGACGGTCCCCATCAGAAGGGTGGTCAATGCCATCACACTAAATTTGCCATCGTTGTGTGCCATCCTGAGAAGCAGAGCCTGGACTGGTCGGTGACCCTGTGCACCATTGGCAGTGTCCCCCCATCCCACAGGCAGTGCCTGTCCGTCCTCTCCAAGCCCCAGGCGTGTCCTCTGCTGTCACCTCTGCAGCCCTGTCCCCGTCCCCTCCCAGCTCCCTTTGGCTGCCCCAGCAGAGGGGAGGGAAGGGAGGAGGTGAAGCATCTTTCCCGTGCTGTTGGGGAAGGACAAGCCAAGTTCAAACCGGCAGCACCTGGGGCAGACAAGGTGCCCTTCTTACCCAAAATGAGACATGGTGGGACCTTGTACATCTGGCTCCTGGGGAGCCTGCAGCCCATGGCCAGAGCTGAGCCCATGCCAGGCCAGGCCCTGGCTGACCCTTGGCTATGGGAGCCTGGGAACAACATAAGTCACCTCCTCCTGCTCTAATTAGCACAGCCATTATCTGGGGAGCTGTGCTAATTGTCTCCTATGACATCTCAGGTCAGGGACAGTCTTAGTTTTCCTCCTAACTCCTGCTGAGCCTGACCTGCTGAGAACAGAGCCCGCTCATCACACGTGTGCTACCACAGCAGGCTTTGCTCTCTGCTGGGCCCACGCAGGAGGGTGCCTGCCCCTGCACTTTGGGAGCCATTTCTACACCTCCAGAAAGGTCCCAAATATAACCCAAAATAACCTCACATCATCTAGCCCACAGGTGGTGAGTGGCAGAGGGGCCACAGTGTCCCTGCCGTGCCAGGAGCCACCCTGATTTCAGCCAGGCTGCACAAAAACAGAGGCATTTCCAGGACCACCTCTGCCAAAGCAAAGCAGAAGGAGAAATCCAGCATTCACAGGCTGATCGTTGCATGCTTGAGGTGTGTCTGCAGATACATTATCTGTCCCGTGGTGGGGTCTGAAGTCCAGGAGATAAGAGGCTGGGGAAAGCACTCTGCAGAACTGCTGCGGGAGAGATTCCAGGCTCTGGCAGAGGGTGTGGAACAGGTTCCCAGTGCACGGTGCTGGTGCTGCCAGGTTGTGCTGGGAAAGGTCAGGTCCCCAGTGGCACCAGTCCAGTGTGGGGCTGGCTGCCTCCTGTCTGGCCAGCTGTGCAGAGGGGCAGGGGAACATCACTGAGATGTGCTGGAGCAGTGGGAACTGCCCAGCCAGGGTGGTGTGAGGTGGGAGAGGGCAAGAGGCATGGCAAGGGCTCACAGCAGGCAGAGGGGAGCAAATGCTGCTCTGCCAAAGCTCCCTGCACCCACCCATCCCCACACAAGAGTCCTTTGTTCCTGCCGTGTCCCTGTCCCCCCTGCTGCTCCACGAGTGAGGGACAAGCCCCATGGCCCTGGTGACTCTGGCAAGCAAAATGAGAATAATTAGAAGGAGGTGCCTTTATTACAGGTGTCTGTGAGGGCCTGCAGAGTCTGACCCGAAGGGCCCTTTGATCTCAGCTTTTGAAATCGTATAGCTTTGCTGACAGAGCTGCTCTGTATTTCCAGGTCACCAGGATGATCATTTCCATCTGGGAACAATGAGGTCTTTATGCTGCCCCGTGTGCTGGACTATCCCTGCGTGGAGTGAGCGGGTGAGCAGGAGGATGTGCTGCTGCACAAGCCCTGTCAGCCTCGACTCCTTCTCTGGGTGGGTGAGGGACAGCAGCAGGAGAGCCCACCCAGCTCAGCATCCTCATTCCCAATGGAAAATTGGGAGGCTCTTAGTGCCAGGAGGTCAAATTTACCCAATGCACAGCCCCAGGATGTACCCAAAACCTTCCTGCCCCCCTGGGGATCCTGCACATCCCCAGCCTCAGTGGCAAACCCCAAGTCCAGCCTCTGGGATGGGTCACACGGGGAGCATGCGCATGGGGGAATTTCTGTGCCTCCCAGAGCTGGGGGCCCAACACTTCACGGCAGGGAGCAGGAAAAGTCAGGGCTCCTGAGCAGGTCCCCGAGCCAGGGCACTGCAGGATGGGCACCTCCTGGCATAGCCCCCAAAGCAGCAGATCCTGGGTCTCCTCAGTGCCCCATGCTCAGGCCCCTGTGCTCTGCTGGCGCCCAGGCAGCAGCAGAAAGCCCTAAGCCTGTATTTCTCAGGGCAACGTGGACTTTGCTGTGGGGAGAGCCACGCTGTAGAGCCTGGAAGCTGGTCAGGTCACCTGGGGACAAGGCAAGGACAGAGAAGCACTTGGGGAGGAGAAAGCTCCTCAATACCCCCTTGTCCCACTTTGAGATTTTGTCAGAACTGAAAAAGCAGCTTCTGGAAAAACGCAGCGTTTTCCTGGTTGATTCAGTCTCTCTGTGCCTCTTCCAGCTCCACAGCCTTCCTCAGCCTGGGGATCTGCAGTGACACCTTCCTCTCCCTTTCCTCTCCTGTCAGGTTCCCTGGGAGTCTGTACCCACCTCCTTCTGGTCCCAGCTTGGCTGGGGCTGCTGGAGGCTGTGGTTTGCTGCTGCCTTTGTCAAAACAAGGCATTGTTTGGTGGCAGCTGCAGGCGTGGGGACCGGTCCTGCCAGTTCCTTTGCTTGGGACAGTTTTTTGATGGGGTACAAGGTAAAATTTCGACTGGATAAGCTCCAAGGTCTGCTCCCTGGGGAACAGGGTGTCCCCACAGGTGCTCTGGGAACACGCACTGGGGACACCCATTGGGTCTAGTCTGGCCCCCTGGGGCTGTGCTTGGGTGATGATTTCATCCCTCTGCGCCTGATGGAGTGTGGCTGTTCCCAGCCTGAGGAATGGAATGAGCTGTCCATGGGGAGTACAGCAGTGTTAGCCAGTCCTCCAAATTCCAACAGCAACTGGCTCCAGTGCCAGAGAGCAGCCCAGCTCTCTCCTGTACCCGTGGAGGCTTGGTAGGCACTGTGGGATGGGCTCTGGAGCCAGAGCACAGATCCTGGTGTGGAGATCTGTGGTGGTGGTGGTGATACCAGCCTGGCTGATTGATCCATGGATAATGGGAACACAGCCAGCAGGGTGCAGCTGCTCTGTGTGCCTGCTGCCCTGTCCATGCCACCTCCTGGTTTTGCAAAGCAAATCCTGGCTGTGCAGGGGCAATGGAGTGGGGACACCTGCTTTTTTGACAGATAAACTCCCCAGGGACCAGAGCTGGAGGCAGCAGTCAGGAGTCTCTGTCAGTGGGGTGTGGGATGTGGGGCACACCCCCCCATACCCTGCTCACTCTCCTCACCACGTTCTAGCAGAGCTGTCTCCAGGAAACCCAGGCAGGGCAAGGAGAGTCTCTCCCCTGCCGAGGTGTGCTGGTGCCACACATGCCTCGCATAGCTGGGTGCAGGCATCACCAGGCACCGGGATCACTAACCCTTTCCTATTCTCCAGGCAGCAACACCAGCTCGGTGCTGGTCTCCCAAGGGTCCCCCTGGCCTCCAGACTCAGTTCCAGCCCCCTGAGGATCCAGCACAGTGTAGGCAGTGCTGGCACCCACCTAGGCAAGGAGCCAAGAGGCTCCGTGGTGCCAAAACTTGGCTTTGCTGCCTCTGCAAGTGTCCCTCCAGCTGCTCTGAGCTCCAGACTCGTGCCATCCTGCTCCCAAGAGCCCTCTAGCCAAAGCTCTAAATGTCACAGGGGTGTAGGGCTGGTCTGGACACCCTCAGCCTCTCTGCTGCCTGAACTCCAGCTCCTCACAAACCTGTACAGCCCTCAGTGGGGCAGGGGGTCTGCAGGATGGGACAAAACCACGGGTGGGATGTTCTGTGCCTGAGACCAGAGAAGCTTGTGTTTGGAAGAGAGAGCGTGAGCATCAGGACAGGCAAGGCTCTCAGGGGGGCTGGGTGTCACACCCACAGCACAAGCAGAGATATTTTGAAGCCCTTGCAAGTGGCACAAAGAAGGAGAGGGGCAGGCCAGCCATGAAGCATCATGAGATCATGCAGGTGCCTCTGGAGGACAGTAAAGGTGAGCTGTGCACAGGCAGCACCCAGCACACACTGTGCTCCAGCTCCTTTGCTTGCTACAAGGGTAGGATGGAGTCTGAGCTACCCAGGGGTGCCAGGAGGTTTTTATTTGTTTCCCAGAGAGATGGATCCCAGGAGACTTGTGGGACTGCCAGCCCAGACTCTCCTTGGCTGTGAGCTCTGCCCACTGGCCCTGTAGCCCAAGAGGCTCTGCCAGGTGGTGGCTGGTCCAGGCTGTGCCAGCCTGAGCACAGCTCTCAGCACCAGCACACTCTGGCTGGTGGGTATTTCACAGGTGATGTCAAGCACACGGGTGGCTGGTCCCTGGGAGCAAGCTGAGCTGATCTGAGCTGGGGACCTGAGTGACAGAGCTCTGCTAAAGTGCTGAGTGCTGGCATGGAGGTGAGCAGGGACAGCCTGGCAAGGAGCTCAGAGCAGCTGGAGCAGACAGCTCTGGCACAGATGCCCTATTTCCATCTCCTCAGGTGTTACTGCTGCTCCAGCATTGCCAGCTCTGGGGTGAAAGGAGTTTAGGGAAACCCCAGCTTGGTAACGAGACCAGATTTAGATCTTGTGGCTAAGGAAGGAAGCGTGCTCCAGGGCATCTTCCAGCACCAGCAGCCAGTCTGGAGCAGGTTTCCAAGCTGGTGGGCACTCTCTTCAGTGCCAGGCAGCGTGGCTCATGCTCAGCAGGGCTGTTCACAGCCACAGGGCAGCCCCACGCTGGGAGAAGCAGTGGGTGGAAGTGCCCAGGGTGATCCACAGCAGCCTGTGCAGAGCCAAGGGATGGGGAGATCCCCGTGGTGTGCAAACCAGCAAAGCAGAGGAGCTGTGGGGTTCACCTGCCTGAGACAGAAATGCCCGGCAGCCCCAGGAGCTGAGCTGAGCTGAGTTGAGCTGAGCTGAGCTGAGCTGAGCCTGCCCACCACCTCCACATCTCCAAACTGGTGGGCTGTGCTTGGAGCAGCTCCAGGCACACAGGAATGAGCCCGTGGCTCACACCAGCCTGCTCCCCTAACATGGCACAAATCCCCTTGGGCCCTGCCAGGTGCGGGGCTGAGCCAGGAGCTGAGAGCTGACACAACCTCAGAGGGTTGCTCACACCTTCCCCATGAGGCTGGGGCTTCCCATTTTCAGGCATGCTGAGGAGGATCTGGGCACTTGGCAGGAGAGGAGACCCACACTGGTGGCACTGCGGAGCGGAGAGGAGAGGGCAGGACGGTGGCGAGAGGAGCAGCCCGGAGTGCGGGATGACTCAGCTGCGATGTGTGCGGGGTGAGGCTCAGCCCTGCCTTTCGCAATGTGTTTACCAGCACGTGGGTGGCCGCTGCCTTCCAGGATGTGCAGCCCATCCTCCTCAGCCCCGAACCTGCTCGCCAGGCTCAGCACAGCTGGGGAGTGACCTGTGTCCCACCCCAGGCTGCCTGGCTCACGGTGGGCAGCTGGACAGGGAGCCTCTGGCCAGCCCTCTGCTCCAGCACTGCCGCTGGCATGCTGCCCCTGCCCAGGGGACAGCAGTGACCCAAACTGAGGTCATGGAGTGTCCTCCCAGGGGCAGCCAAAAACTGCCAGGTGTACCAAAACACAGTCCCAAGCCATGGGAAGCTGGTGGCACGTCAGAGCAGTTATAGCCACATGATGTCAGCCCAGGGAGAAGGACAGAAATTCCCCTGCATTCCTTACACTCCCTGCTGACTGCCAGCCCAGCCACCTGGCCACCTTCTGCCAGCTGCCAGGGTACGTGTCCTGTGTGGGCAGGACAGAGAGTCAGGGGAAAGTCCCTTTGTATGGACAATTTTAGAGCTAAACATGCTGTTTTGAGAAATTTCCCTAGAGGAAAAGTCAAAGGCAACAGATGCAGAAAGTGTTTTACTGCAATTCAGCTTCTTGTGGAGCTTGAGATGGGAAATGCTGGTCAGAAGCAGAAACACCAACATTTCCTTCCACTGGGGAAGGAGGGTGCCAGGCTGCTTTCTGCTCTAGGTTAATTTGTTTTTGTTGCCACAGCACTCCAAGGTGGACACTCAGCACGATGGTCATCAGTGCTCCTGCTGCAGCTGGAAACAACTGAAGAACCCAGTGAAGAACAAGTGAAGAACCCAGACAAGAGGTGCTGGAGCCCGGAGTGGAGATCTTAGAGGCTTTCAGCAGGTCCACTTTGATCCCTGCCACCCTGGCCATGGGGCACTGCAGAGCGATGCCACTGCCTGCTGCATCCTGCTGGCACGTGGCCAGCCCGGACCCTTCGTCACACGGAGCAGATGACCTGTGTGCAGCAGTTAACCTCAAAACACCGTTCCCAGTTAACCTAGTTTGGCTCTGGGCAAGGCTGGGCCTTCTAGAGAAAACCACGTGTGGGCTTGTCTCCTGCTGGCCTCTTTGCTGGCCCCTTTCCATCGCATGATTCACGGCAGTTGCCAGTGCCAACGGCTGGGAAGGAGCCTGTGTCATTGCATTGTCCCTGGGATATTTACTGCCTGCTTACTGATCAAGGTTCAGGCTGGCAGGAGCTGGCACTGCAGGCAGAAACTGGCGTTCCCCAGCCTGGCAGGAGCTGTGGCTGGGTCAGGCCTGGCCGCTCCGTGCAGTGGGGATGGATGGTGGGATGTGCAGTGCCATGGCTTGGCTTGGCAGCTCTCTGGCTGCCTGGGGAGGGCTCAGCCATTCTCGCTGCCCTCCAGGCTCCTGCCAGGCACTTCCTCCACCCTGACAGTGCCCCAGCATTCACCCTGACAGCTTTGCTGCCCCGGCTCCACAGCAGGAACATCAGCGAGGGCAGGGCTCACACATGAAAGAGAAATGTCTTCACCCACCCCATGCCAGGAATATCTGCCCGCAGGCCACGTGCACTCATAGGCATGGCACGTTTTGCCTCAGCTGATTCTCTGATGGGTCCCCAAATGTGCATCCAGCCCAGCCTCTTCCTCTCTGGGGCTGCCCTGCAGCTCCCCTGCTGCAGCAGTGCCTGGCAGGTATCACACTCCTGTCCCCTGCTGCAGCAGTGCCTGGCAGGTATCACACTCCTGTCCCCTGCTGCAGCAGTGCCTGGCAGGTATCACACTCCTGTCCCCTGCTGCAGCAGGGCCTGGCACACATCACACTCCTGTCCCCTGCTGCAGCAATGCCTGGCAGGTATCACACTCCTGTCCCCTGCTGCAGCAGTGCCTGGCAGGTATCACACTCCTGTCCCCTGCTGCAGCAGTGCCTGGCAGGTATCACACTCCTGTCCCCTGCTGCAGCAGTGCCTGGCACACATCACACTCCTGTCCCCTGCTGCAGCAGTGCCTGGCACATGTCACGCTCCTGTCCCCATTCCCGGGTTCAGAGGGTATCCAGGGAGTGGGGAAGGTGCCACATGGCACGCTCAGGAGCCACCCGTGCAGTCAATCAGTAACGAAGCGACAGCTCCTCATGTGCCTGCAGTCTGCAGCCTCTCCCCTTGGCTGGCAGGCAGGAACAGGCCGTGCTGTGGTGCAGCCCAGCCTGCAGCCCCCCAGCTCTTTGCTGCAGTAAGGGCTTCTCACTGGCAGTCCCACTCTGGGCTGGGAGAGCCTCTGCCCCATCCTGTGCTCCTCCAAGCTACGGTGGTGGGTGATGGCAGGTGTCCTCCTCCCCTCGTGTCCAAGGTCACAGAGTACCCGGAGCCGGGCAGGTGTGTCCCTGTCCCCCGTGTCCAAGGTCACAGAGTGCCCGGAGCCAGGCAGGTGTCTCTGTGCCCCTCGTGTCCAAGGTCACAGAGTACCCGGAGCCAGGCAGGTGTCCCCCTGCCCCTCGTGTCCAAGGTCACAGAGTGCTCGCAGCCGGGCAGGTGTCCCTCTGTCCCCCCGTGTCCAAGGTCACAGAGTGTCGAGAGCCGGGCAGGTGTCCCCCTGCCCCTCGTGTCCAGCACCATAGAGGGCCCGGAGCCGGGCAGGTGTCCCCCTGCCCCTCGTGTCCAGGGTCACAGATTGTCCAGAGCCGGGCAGGTGTCCCCCTGCCCCCCCGTGTCCCGGGCCTCAGGTGTGTCCCCCCGGCCTCAGGTGCGGTGACGTCACGGCCGGTGCGGCGCAGGAAAGCCTGACCCCGAGTAACCCCCACAGCGCCACCGCTCCTGATTGGCTGCAGCGCAGAACAGGTGCCTCACAGGGCCAATCAGAACACAGCACCGCGCAGGTGTGGCAGCGACAGGAGGTCTCTGATTGGCTACCGGGCCTCTCCTGAGAGATTATTGGTGACCGCCAGGCGCTGATTGGCTGTGGGGTCGGTGCTGGAGGCTCATTGGTTCCTTGCTGGATGCTATAATGGCAGCTGGGACAGCTCGGGGGCCTGGCGGCGTGAGGGAGGAGGGACAGGCCTTTTTCCCTTCCCCTGGGCATGGGGACACCTTCACTGGGGTCCCCTCTGGGGCACAGCCTGCCCTTGGCTCTCCGCTGTGTTGGACCCCAGCCCTGGCACTCACACCCCACATTCAGGAGGCAGAGCTTACCCCTCTGGCCTTTCCTGTGGTCATCGTCTGCTGGGAATGGCCACCGATGGCCATCAGGGGCCTGGGCCAGGTTTTAAGCATCCGTTCCCAGTCATTCTTGCTCCAGTGTGTGCTCTCCGAACAAGCCCCAGAGCCTGAGAAAACAAAGGGCTACAGGTGGGAAATGAATCCTGGCTGTAGTCTGAGAGCTTTGAACAATATCTGGGGTTCCTTAGGAGAATAGAGGAGAACAGTGGGAATGAGGGGCTCCATCCGTGCAGCAGGGCACAAAGCACATGGGCAGGCAGAGGCACCGAGCAGGGGCAGGGCAGATGGGTGGGAGGCATCACTCATGTTCTTTCCCAGCTTGTGCCTGAATATCCCTTGGTGGCACCACAACTGCCCTTTCCTGCTCTGTCACATGTACAGGAGCTCTGGGCCCCTAACCTGCATCCCTAATCTGGATCCCTATCCCACACCTGGACCCCAACACGGAATTGGACCTGGACCCCTAATATCGACCCCTAACCTGGACCTGGACTCCAAACCTGAGCCCCTAAACTGGGCGCTGACTCTTAATCGGGACCCCTAACCCAGTCCCTGTCCCATAGCCTGGACTCCAAACCTGGGCTTCTAACCTGGGCCCAGACCCCTTACCTAAACCACTAATCTGGAGGCCTAACCCAGATCTGGACCCCTAACCTGGACCTTGACCTCTAGCCTGAGCCCCTAACGCAGAGCTGGACCCCTAGCCCAGGACTAGACCTGGATGCCTAATCTGGACCACTGACACAGACCCAGATGCCTAGCCTGGTCTCCCAACGAGGCCCAGATCCGTAATCTTGTCCCCTAATCTGACCCCCTCACTGTGACCCAGACCCCTAACCGGGCCACAAACCCCTAACCTGGCCCCCAAACCCAGACCGGGACCNGACCGGGACCCCCAAACCCAGAACTGGACCTGAACCCCTAATCTGGATGCCTAACCTAGAACAGGCCCTCTGTGTCACCCTCCAGCCCTCTCTCCTGAGTCCCAGCCCCTCTATGTCACCCTCCAGCCCCCTCCCCTCATGGTAAATGAGGTAATTATGGTAACTGAGGTAATTATGGTAAATGGGGTAATTATGGTAACCGAGTAATTGGGGTAATTACGGTAGGTGGGGTAAATATGGTAAGTGGGGCAATTATGGTAATTGGGGTGAATGTGGTGAGTTAATCACGGTAAAAGGTGTAATATGGTAATTGGGGTAATTATGGTAATTGGGGTAATTATGGAAATTGGGGTAATTATGGTAATGGGGTGAATGCGGTGAGTTAATGACAGTAACTGGAGTCGTACGATAATTGCGGTGAATGGGGCAAATGGGGTGATTATGGTAATTGGGGGTAACTAGGTAATTGGGGCAATTATGGTATTTGGGATGATTACAGAAAATGGGGTAAAATGGTAATTGGGGCAGTACGGTGATTGTGCTAAATAGAGTAAATGGGGTAATTATGGTAATGGGGTAAATACAGTAAATGCAGTAATTATGGTAATTGGAGTAATTATGGGAAATGAGATAATTATGGTAATGGGGTAATTGTGGTAATTATGGCAATTGCGGTAAATACGGTGAACAGGGTAATTATGATAATTGAGGGTAAATATGGTAATGTGGGGTAGATATGGTAATTGGGGTAATTTTATTTAGTGCAGTAAATATGGTAATTAGAGTAAACAGGGTAAGTATGGTAATTGGGGTGATTATGGTAAATTAGTTAGGGTAATTGGGGTGATTTCGATAAATGGGGTAATTGTGGTAATTGTGGTAATTATGGTAAATGTAGTTCCAGCAATGGAGTACTTGGGGTAATTACAGTAAGGGAGTAAATATGATAATTGGGTAATTAGGGTAAATGGGGTGACTGTGGTAATTGGGTGTAATTATGGTAATTGGGGGTAATTATGGTAATTAGGGTGAATGCGGTGAGTTAGTGACGGTAACTGGGGTAGTACGGTAATTGCGGTAAGTGGGGCAAATGGGGCTGATTATGGTAATTGGTGGTAACTATGGTAATTGGGGCAATTATGGTATTTGGGGTGATTACAGAAAATGGGGTAAAATGGTAATTGGGGCAGTACGGTGATTGTGCTAAATAGAGTAAATGGGGCAATTATGGTAATTGTGGTAAATACAGTAAATGCATTAATTATGGTCATTGTGGTAGTGCAGTGAATGCAGTAATTATGATAACTGGGGTAATTATGGGAAATGAGGTAATTATGGTAACTGTGGTAATTATGGT
This sequence comes from Drymodes brunneopygia, assembly GCA_013400955.1. NCBI lineage: Eukaryota > Metazoa > Chordata > Aves > Passeriformes > Petroicidae > Drymodes > Drymodes brunneopygia. Next base: position 47,856 of record VZTZ01012156.1, read on the forward strand.
AACTGGGGTAATTGTGGTAATTATGGTAATTGGGATAACTATGGTAAACGGGGTAATTATGGTAATTGGGAGTAAATATGATAATGTGGGGTAGATATGGTAAATGGGGTAATTACGTTAAGTGGGGTAAATATGGTAATTAGGGTGAACAGGGTAATTATGGTAATTGGGGTGATTATGGTAAATTAGGGTAATTGGGTTGATTATGATAAATGGGGTAATTGTGGTAATTGGTGTAATTATGGCAAATGTAGTTCCAGCAATGGAGTACTTGGGGTAATTACAGTAAGGGAGTAAATATGATAATTGGGTAATTAGGGTAAATGGGGTGACTGTGGTAATTGGGTGTAATTATGGTAATTGGGGGTAATTATGGTAATTAGGGTGAATGCGGTGAGTTAGTGACGGTAACTGGGGTAGTACGGTAATTGCGGTAAGTGGGGCAAATGGGGCTGATTATGGTAATTGGTGGTAACTATGGTAATTGGGGCAATTATGGTATTTGGGGTGATTACAGAAAATGGGGTAAAATGGTAATTGGGGCAGTACGGTGATTGTGCTAAATAGAGTAAATGGGGCAATTATGGTAATTGGGGTGATTACAGTAAATGTAGTAATTATGATAACTGTGGTAATTATGGAAAATGAGGTAATTATGCTAACTGGGGTAATTGTGGTAACTGTGGTAATGATGGTAGTGGGGTAATTGTGGTAATTATGGCAATTGGGGTAACTACGGTAAACGGGGTAATTATGGTAATTGAGGGTAAATACGGTAATGTGGGGTAGATATGGTAAATGGGGTAATTACGTTAAGTGGGGTAAATATGGTAATTAGGGTGAACAGGGTAATTATGGTAATTGGGGTGATTATGGTAAATTAGGGTAATTGGGTTGATTATGATAAATGGGGTAATTGTGGTAATTGGTGTAATTATGGCAAATGTAGTTCCAGCAATGGAGTACTTGGGGTAATTACAATAAGGGAGTAAATATGATAATTGGGTAATTAGGGTAAATGGGGTGACTGTGGTAATTGGGTGTAAATATGGTAATTGTAATTGCAGTGATGGAGTAAGTGGGATAAGGACAGTAAGGGAGTATATACACTGATTGGTTAATTGGGGTAAATGGGGTGATTATGATAATTGAGGTAATTGTGGGTTGTTATGATAATTGGGGTAAACACAGTAAATGGGGTAATTACAGTAATTTGGATAAATAACGGTAAAATGGATATTTATAGTAATTCGGGTAAATAAGGTAATTTAGGTAATTAGGGCAAGCTGGGTGATTTGCGCAATTGCGGTAATTTGGGTGAACAGGGTAATTGCGACAATTCGGGTAATTGAGCTAACTTGAGTAATTATGGTGATCACGAAAACTCAGGCAATTAATGTTTTATGGTTATTATGCCCGAGTGTGCAGTGTTATGGTAATTACCATAGAATGTGCAATTTTCAGGGAATCGGGTAAAGTGCCTGCATACTCGGGTAATTACAGTAGAGTGCATTTATACTAGGGTGCTTATGGCAGAGTGCGCTTCTATTCGGGCAATTACGGTAAAGTGCGCTTCTATTCGAATAATTACGGTAGAGTGCGCTTCTATTANCTGTAATTAAGGTAGAGTGCGCTTCTATTCGGGTA
>VZTZ01012159.1:0-17153 GCA_013400955.1 Drymodes brunneopygia
GCCAGCAGGACTAGGAAAGGGATTGTCCCCCTGTATTTCGCCCTGATGAAGCTGTGCTTTGTTTTTTTGCCCCTCACACCAAGGACACTGAGAGGCTGGAGTGAGTCCAGAAAAGGGCAACAGAGCTGGTGAAGGGCCTGGAACACAAGTCCAGAACTTGAGGAGCAGCTGAGGGAGCTGAGGCTGTTTAGCCTGGAGAAAAAAGGCTCAGGGACAATCTTCTCACTCTCTACAACTGCCTGACAGGAGGGTGCAGCCAGGTGGGGATTGGTGTCTTCTCCCAGGCAACCAGTGACAGGACAAGAGGTAATGGCCTCAAATTGCTCCAGGGGAGGGTTAGATTAGATATCAGTAAAAATTCCTTCACTGGATGGGTTGTCAAGCATTGGAACAGGTTACCCAAGGAAGTGGTTCAGTCACCATTCTTGGATGCATTTAAAACACATGCAGATGTGGAACTTAGGGGCATGGTCTAGTGGTGGACTTGGCAATGCTGGATGAATGTTTGGACCCAATGATCTTAAGGACCTTTTCCAACTAGAATGACTCTATGATTCTAAGTAAGCATTGTTTCATATTTTAGGGTTAGGATTAAGGGTTAGGGATTATGAACTATGGTTTAGGGTGTTACAGTTTTGTGTTTGGGGTTATTAGGGTTGGTTTACATTTCCTTGTATTATGCTTTATGTTTTTATAATCACCTATTTAAAAGTTCCAAGTGAGTGTAGAGAAACAGTATAAGACACTTCAGTTTAAAAATGCAATTTAAAAAAGTATAAATGGAAATGAATTTATAGTTCAAGAAAAAAACCCAGAAAGAATATGAGATAAAGTAGCATGAGCAGTGTACAAAACAGTAAAGTCAGAAACTGGAAGACAGGATTACATTATTGGTAAGGCTTCTTTGGGATTAAGATTTTTGTTCTTACCAATATAAAGAGTTCTGTGTATTTATGTCTCTAACATAATGAAGATTTTCCTTAGACTAGCTCTATCTATCCTCACTGAATTTATCAAAAAGGTCTTTCAAACAGTACTATAATTGCCACTTCATGTAGCTTTGCTACGAATTCTAAATGATTATTAATTAATATTGTGATGATTAATGCTACTTACAAATATTCAGTTGATGTTTTAAATCAGTTTTCATATATAAATTGTGTAGAGATTTTTGTTTGCTGGGTTCTTTGGTGCTGTTTTTACAGTTTAAGTAGTACTAATGATATGTGGATTATGGGATTAACTGTACTTGTATTAGAGACTGTGCACATACCAGATTTTTTAAAAATAGATTAACCTGAGTAAGGTTTGTGTGTAACAGAAAAGAGTAAGAATTTAAGAAAACTAGGAATAGATATTTTATTGAAAAAACAGTTTTTCTTTGAACATAAGTGTTGCAGTACCTGAATCAGAGATGGTAGACAAGAACTAAAATTGAACAACATTTTATATTCACTAAAAGCTTTGATGTAGGCATAGTCTGATTATCTCATTTTCTTGATTTCCAATAAGGGACTATTAAGTGCAAAGATACAACCTCTGGCTGAGGATGTCCACAAGCCTAACACTGCTGAAAGAATCCAGGAGGTAACACTTTACCTGTGCCATGCTATCCTTCATACCTAGTACTAGACATTTGCAGAGACAAAATACTATACTACATGGGTTATTGATATCAATCTTTACAGACTTCCTTTATTGTTGGTTATATATTAAAAAAGCACTAAAAATTTCATGCAGTTGCCCTACTATTCCACCCTAAGTTAATATTTGAATATTTGTGTATGAGTGTGTTTTGTTTACAAATGGTTTTCTATGCACTGCAAGTGTGGAAAATCACATTTTGTGTTTACCGTACCATTTATATACTTTAGTAATATATTCTGAGAACTCATTAGGATACATGGATTGAAAATTCTCCTTTAAAGTCAAATAGTTGTTTAGCAACTTTAAAATTTAATTAGAACCCTTTCCTGCATTTCATTATGATATCATTTCATAATTACTTAGCAGGTCCTACCTATTTACTAATGCAGAAATGACAACACATGACACTGCTGAATTACAACTGCACAGCTGGAGAAGGTACTTTGAGAAATAAAGAACAGATCAATGCATTGTTTAAAAAACAGCAGGGAAAAAATCAGCATTGAGAATCCTTCCTCACACTTCACCCATACTCCCCCCTACTTTAGTAAATAGTGCAACCAAATTCAGCATGGTTCTCTGTATTCTAATTAGAACCTGTTCTTTCTTTACTTATGCAGCTTAGAGGAATTGGGATATTGGTACCCAGAAGAAAGCTATGCCCCTAAACCAGTGGAAGGATGAGCAAAGCGCTGTAACACACCCTGTACTCACCGCATTGAGTTTAGTCCGGTGAGTGAACAGGATGGTGTGGAATTGGGTTCAAAATATACTAAGACACACCACATTTGGGGTTTTTTTGCGAGTGAAGTCCTAAAGATACAATTCTTTTTGCTTGTGTGATACCTGCATTGCATGCCTCTCTGAATCCTGACAGGAAAAATTAAGTTAGCACTATGATTCAAGACTATTTAAAGGCTTATTAAAAGTAATGTTTTATTACATTAACAGTTGGACTGATGATCTTAGAGACATTTTCCAACCTAAAAAATTCTATGATTCTGTGTTGCCACATCTCAAAAAGACAAACGTATTATTATTGTTATTGTTACATTATTTTTGTACTCATTCACAGAAGTGCAGTATATTCTTTAACAAGTCCAGATGTACTAAATTAAAGTTCAGTGGAATACTTATGAGAAAATAATGATTCATTGTGCCTTCCTTTCTCTTTTGACAGGAAAATTTCAACAAGAAACATACGGTAAATACTAAGCCCCCTCAAACTGAGCAATTTATTCCAATTATTTTGTATATCTTCACTGGTAGCTTTAATCAGTATTAATACGTATGATTTTTAATTTTAGCTGCTTCTGAGGTTGAATTGGGCTTTCTACAATCACTTGGAGTTTTCAATATCACAGAAAGCTTTGATTTTCCCTTTTTCCATCCTTCTTTGTCCATTATTCTTTACTGCTCCTAATTAAGACGTTACTTGGTTCATTAAAGAAATCAAAGGATACAGTAAGCTTTTACTCAGTTTGATATTTAGAGCTCTACCTCTTAGCTTCCTTCCCTTCTGTTCTTGACTTCCCTCTTCATATATTTTCATCCTATTTTCCTCCTGCTGACTCCAAAGGATTGCCTGTTGCTATCCTTCAGCAGAACAGTGGCTACGGATGCACACACAATAAACTGGCATATGCACTCTCCATGTCCCTCCCCCTGCTTCTTTCCACCCCTGCAGCATTTCCTCCTTTGTACCTCAGGGAACTGATTCAAGCGAAAATCCAGCCCAACAACTACCGAGAATTTTTAACCCCGTGGCTAATGGTGATGGTTTTGATTGTTTTCAATGCAGCCATAGAAGACGGTATGCAAGCATGAAAACAGGGCCAGTATGGTTTATACAGACCTAAAGCAAATGCAGAACTAAGATATGAAGTGATCAAGTCCTTAATCTTTTTCCATTCAGCCAAATCATACTAAAATTTTAGGTGCAACATGGGCGTTATTTTATTAACTGAGGTTATTACACAGCTTTCTGCAAAATGACACAAATTATATCAGCTTAAGCATCTTTATACCAATACCACAATGTCCAACAATTGTCAGTCTGTGTCAATTGTACCACAAATAATTAATTGCACTGAACCTGTTCCCCATAAAGCCCGAACAAATTCACTTCCTGTGCCTGAAAAGCATCTGAGAGGTTTGCAGGCTTCTTCTGTAGAACTAATATATAAGGGTTTACTTTCAACAACATTCCAAATGAGACAGAATGGTAAAAAAAAAATAGAGCAGCCTGAAGCTTTTGGCAGATGAGTTCTGCTATGAGAGTGTCCAATAAAAGTTTTGCTAATAGTTGGTTTTTGCATACCACTAGAGCAACACCAAGCACACTATATGTGTAAAGCACATTGCTTCCTTGCCTTAGTTTATTTAAATAGACAGCAGCCTTAGTTTATTTGAATAGACTTTTCTACAGAAACCAAATTAAATTAAAACTAGTATATGATGCTTGGCTTTTTAAAAAGTTGTTTTATTTAAGCTTTTCCTTTTTTCCCCTCCACTCAAGTAAGGAAACACCTTGCTAAAATACACTTCCTTTAAGATACCTGACTTTCTCTGCAACTACTCTTTCTTTTTCCACTAACAATTTCTCCTCCTCTAACAATATCTGACAGTCCCAAAATGAAGTCAGAAACAGACACCATTTCCCAATAGGATAATATTTTTCTGTCATGATAAAAATTTGTTTTGCTTACTTCCATCACAAAATATCTTTCTTAAGCATTCAAATCCTTGGTATAATACAATATGAAAGCATTGGAAGTATTTCTCAGGAAGATGTAAAGTAGTAAATTACACTGAAGACATAATATTGGATTTTTAGATTCAAAACTATTCACTTCACAAAATAATGAGTGAATTTAAATTTAAATCAGTTTGTTAAGATTATCAGAACATTAATATTTTTCCTTAGCACACATTTTCATGTATCTTCAGATGAAAAAATACTTCTATAAAGAAAGCTTCTCTCTACAAAGAAGCAGCAACAGAGGCCTTAGTATTTAATTTACAAGATAGTGGTTTTGTAAAAGCTCCATCAATATATAGTATATGGCTGAAGCATAGCAGATTCTGCATCAGATGGATAAATTACCACTAAAAAATATGGAAAACATAAATATGTAGACCTGCTGCATTTTGTGTATTTGTTTCTGTCTTTGCAGAGTGATTAACAACACTCATATATGGAGAAACAGTACTGAGCTGTCAATATTCACAATTATTTTTGCACATGTACCCAGGGCCTAATTCACTGATTATTGTAAAGGCCATTATGAAGATTTCATTAGATCAAACTAACTCCCAATTCTATTTTTCAAATAATAGAAATGAAAGAATGGTCACTGAATCAGGAGTTTTAAATGCAATGGGGAAAACAACAATCACCTAACCAGTGTCACCTGATAGAAAAAACCCAAAATTTTAGGGCTTTTTGGTCTCTCAATTAGTTATCAACCATCATCAATATTAGACAGTAGATAAAGTACTTGGCTAGAAATAGAGCATTATTTCACACTGTCCTCTCTAATTTTACATTAAAAGATTATAACTCGTATTTTATGACATTGGTATTAGAAAATAAGAAGGCCATAGATAAAAGATGATGTTTATTTTAAAAATATCATAAGCATCAGCCTCATGCTCTTTCATGAATAGCCAAAAGACACCTACTTTTCTCCTATTTTGTCTTTGCCTACAGTATCCAATGTGATCCCATAGCACTTTAGAGCTGATGCTTGCCTTTGTATCTGACCACCTCTAAACAAAAAAGTAAAACCTATTTCAGTGCTCTTCCCTACAATAACATTTATTTTAAAGTAATATCATATTTATATAGGCCCTTACTGCACATATGCTTGACAGAATATTCTTGGCAGCTCAAAAAAGTTCGAGTTACCCATTTGTAAATAAAAGGTTTAAGACAAAAGACATTTTCATAGAAAGGTATCTAATGAAAGATTATTTACACTTTCTATTTAATGGCATTTTCTAGTTTGGAGAAACTGTATGAGGGAATTACACTAATAGTTGGTGCAAAGAGGTAAATTATCTAAGCATGTGCTTAGGCAGCCAGCAGCATTAGGGTTGCTGTTTTTCTTTACAATAAATGATAGATTTGTTGTTTAATAGCAAAAATACTTGCCCAAATTTTATATATAGTACATATCTGTTAAATTGTGATTGTGCTGTAATTGTAAATATAAAAATAAATTGTCCTAGGAGCAGGAAAGTCAGCTGTGACTCTTTAGGTTGGAATTACATTTATTTCCTAAATGCTGTTAGTGGAGCACAACACTTCCTCTTAATTACCACAAATTACATATTTTTCCATCACAGGTTCTTTGAACAAACGTATATTTTCATCTTAGCATTTTAATGTTTTTGTTACTTTGAAAGAATGCTTTGTCAAGGTTGCGATTCTGTCAATACTTTAAAAGTGAGACGAGACTTTCATCTTCTCCAGTTAGTGCTACCATTGCCTCATTCTTGGACTGTGATTATCAACATCAATAAAAGAAATCCTTGATCCTTTAAGTGGAAATAATAATCTGCTTTTTGTAGAATAACGATAGAATTATCAAGGTTGGAAGAAATCTTTCAGATCACCCAGTCCCACCGCCCAGCATTATCACTGTAATGCTTAAATCACTAAACCACACCACCCAGCAATAGATCCAGACTCCTCTTAAGCACCTCCAGTGATGGTGACTCCACCATATCCCTAGGCAACCTATTCCAATGCCCGATCATCCTAACATTGAAAAATGTCACGATGGTCTATACTAGTTAAATTAATGGTATTGGGTATCTCTGAAGCTTATACAAGGGATTAAGCTAAAAAATCTAAGCCAGTGTGCAGGGAGATGCTCATTAGCTACTAAGAAGCATTAAGTACCGAATGTCCCCCAGCTCCAATCTCCACCTACCCATAAAGGTGCTCAACAGGGCTGAAAATTAGATGCTCTCTCAGTCAATCAGATTGGAATTCCTACTGGTTTTTGAATAACCACAGAATTGACACAAATTTTCTTTGCCACGATGACTCTGTGTGAGCTCCCCTGGTAAACAGGGAAATACCCTTAGACTGAAAGGCCTCTAATCTGTAACTCCTTCTATGAATATCTCTCTCAGTTCACCCAAATCAGATCACCTCTCTGGTTTATGCTGTATTACCAATTCAGGTTGTATTTGTGAAGCCTGAATTTTACCCTTTTTTATATTAACAGAACTTTGCTGAAATCAATGTTAGTTTTGTCCATGGAAACAACACAAAAGATGTTTTGGTATTCACCTGCCACAAAGCAGTAAGTTATATACCATGGTTTTTAAACAGCATTATCTAGTCAAAGTTCTTCCGCTATCTGCACTGCCACTACAGTAAAACTATTTTAAAGCCAGCATTAACTATGACTTGTTTTACAGAACGAAACCTGTGATACAGCCTAAATAACTTACGGCTTATACAGGCAACACCGATACCCAAATGTCCTGGGGTGATGTTATTATGCTCCTTTATTCCTTGACCGTCTGCTTAGTGCCCAAAATGTCTGTACCTTTAAGGAGGATCCGGGGGGTGGAGCTGGAGCTGCGGGACCCCGAGTGCAGGTCAGCTCAATGGCTCAGCTCAATGGCTCGGCCCAATGGCCCTGGGGCAAGGGCTCTCGGGAGCGCACCGGCCACGCTGCGCTGCTCTCTTTCTGTCTTGGGTTTTATTTGTTCTTGAGGCTCAGAAAAAGGTTTTGTTTGTTCCCGCTTTTTTCTCCCCCTGACCTCCCTGCTTTCCTTCCCTTATCTCCGGCCCGGGGGATTGGGGGGGCGGGCTGTGGGGTGGCCCCGCCGGTCCGAACCCCGAGGAAGATCAGACCGGTGAGCAGCGGGACACAGAGATCCACCAGCATTGCCTGCTGTGAGGAAGAGAACCGGCGCCGAAGACGAGTTAAAAGGTTTCGTTCCATCTGCCCTTCTCCAGCAGCCTGCTGTGTAGACTGCCCTTTCCCTTCCAGGAGACAGGGGACCAGTTACCGGTTCCTCATGGGCATCCTTTCCCTTTTTTTTCCCCTTCTGTTTTCCCAGTTTTGTTTTGTGTCAATAAATACTTAGGTTTCTTTTCCACTTTCATTACATTTGTTAATTTTTCTCACTGGTGGAGGAAAGGGGGAGGCCCTTTTCCCTTGGGGGGAGGCGCTCATTCCAGAGTGTTTCCTCTTAAAATTTTTTTCTCTAAAACCAGGACACCAAAGAAGCAGGTGATCCATGAGCAGATGACAAGAAATCTTCTAACTTTCCCAAGCCTACTAACAGTATCTGTAGAAAAGTAGTACAGCCCACTGCAAGTAATGCGACAGGGAATGCAGTGATGCTGACCAGATGATCACGTGTTGAGGGCTCAGTGACCCACATCATGTCATGGCTAACCTGAGCAGCCACAGGTCTGTGCTGTGCACAGCCAGTGTGGCCTTCAGGCTGTCTTGGGCTGTGGAAATCTCTTGGTGGTGGGACAAGCTCAGGCAGAAGAGTGTTGGAGGAGCCAGCAGGCAGCTGCCAGGTGTACCAGAACTTATGCCACCTGCATGGCCTTGCCTTTATCTGAAAGTGTGTGTTCTAATAACTAGTGTTTTAAATGGTATTTTACAGTCAGTGTCTTTTGTTACTGAGATCATATGTACTAGCACTTCCTTGTAGCAACAGACTACTTTACCCAGCAGACACATACAACTCCCCATGGGACCAGAGAGGGTGTGCTGAGGGTGCTGGCTGATGTCCCACAAGGACATTCCTGATGACACTGGAAAGCTTACAGCGGTACCTGATGAGGGGTAAAGGGCAGGTGCCACACCCATGTTCAGGGAGGAGGATCCAGGGAATTACCAACTCGGCAGTCTGACCTCAGTCCCAGAGGTTAGAGCAAATCCTCTCTGAACCCATACCTAGGTACATGAAGGTGATGGTAGTTTGAAACAGTCAGCACAGGCCTACAATGTCAAGTCAAGTCTGCCCAACCTAATTCCCTCTAGAAAGAGGTTTCTAATTGTGTAGATAAGGAGCAAGTGGTAGGGAAGCTTCCACACGTGGCAGGGAGGGGTAAGCAAAGAAAGCGATTAGAGACAGAGAACCAGTACAGCACTGGTCAGACATGTGGACTTGTAGAAACTTAAGTTCGACAAAGACAAATGCAAATTCCCTCACCCTTGCAGAAATAACTCCATGCAATAGTATGGGCTGGGAACCAACTGGTTAGGAAGCTTTAGAGTAAGAGCCGTGTGCACTTGTGTGCAGCTTGAACAGAAGCCAGCAGTATGACCAAGTGGTGGAAATGACCATCAGAGCCAGCAAGCAGGTCCCAGAGAGCAAGCTGCCTTCTGCTTTCAGCACTTGTGAGACTGCATGTGGAGTGTTGTGTCCTATTTAGCATTGCCTAGCACAAGAAAGCCACTGACAGTGAAGCAGGTGAGCAGCAGACACTGCCAAGATGGTCAAGGAGATGGAGCACATGCCATTTCCTGGTAAGGATGAGAGAACCAGGTTCTTTTAGCCTTAAGAAAAGAATCAGAAGCTGGGCAGATTCTAACAGCCACACACTGCAATTTCACCCTGTTAGAAAACACAGTACAATAAGGAAAGAAGTCCTTAAGGAAAAAAGTGACAGACCGATGCACAAGTCTGTCATACACATATGTTTAGATGAGCAGCTGATTTGTAAGAAACTTTTGCCTCTTCTGTTGAATTCAGAGTTGCAATGTCAGTTTACCTTTATCCTCTCATTTGCTGTTATTACTATTAGTATTCTGTTCCTTCTGGGACTGTAACACCAGAGAATTGGATCTAAAATGAGAGGTGTTACCTACATTTTAAAGTCCTTTTTGCCTTTTCCTCTCAGATAAATACATTTAATTTTCCTTGCCACCAGATAATTCAGAAACACTGTACTATGTGGAATTTTTTCCTCCCTAGAGCAAAAACCTTAAAGTTATTACCTTTTTATTCAAAACAGAAATGTTTGACAACATTACAGCGAGACATCAAGAAATAGGCCTTTGTATTTAGAACTAAATATTCTAAAACATCTAATTTTCCATTACCGTGAAAATTTCTGCTTTTGATATGACCTGAAATACATCATTCTTCTGCTGTGAACTCACATTACTGAGCAGTCCAGAATACCTTTTAGGAAATCCCTCAACATTCTTCACTCACACTTTGAAATACATTATCTCAACTAGCTGTTGCTTCCTTAGAACACTGGCTGCATTCAATGAGAAGGAAGTTGCTGAGTTATAATGACATGCATATTTGTGGCCAAACTAATATCCAGTAGGATTAGACTAGTCCTCAAGCTGTTCTTGCCAGCCTAGTTTATTTGGAAACCTTCCATATTTCTTGGACTAGCCATGACCTTTTTCTACAGCTGGAGAGTGAATACCTTGAAAAGAACTAGGATACAGCAAAGTTTCTGGGAGCCTTCTGTTTTCTACTAGCTTGCTGTAGTGACAGAGCTTCTAAAGGATATTCTGCAGGTACCTGGCACTGCCATAGCACATTCATTGGTTTCCTTTTTTATAATAACTGGAAGAAAGGCAAGAACCAAGTTTCATTGTTAACTGAGTAACATCTATGTTCCTGTGTGAGAATATTGAAGGTTTCATATATTGAAACTGAATTAGTTGGAAGTTTTCACTGTAACCAGCAACAAAAAAGGAGCTTATTTTTCCCTTTAAAAGGAAAACATTCCTGTAGAACATGGATTCTGAAACTGCAATCAGATACACTCTACGTGCAGAAGTCTACTTAGCACCTGAAACAAAGAAAACAGCAAGAAGAAGTTAGTTTGTGATATAGTGTAGACAGTAGACGACAGAAAGTGCAAAAGCTGCTTTCTGCCAGAAGGCTACATGTAACTTGTGATAGCAGCTGCCATGACAAATGCCTTCAGCAGGTGCTACAGGAGTTCTGTTGCACTCTCCAGAAAGGTGGCCACAGCTCTGCTGGGGTTGCAGCCTGTGCTCTGAATTCAGCCTGTAAGAACAGAGGTTGTCTGAAGGGCTCTGACACACACCACTGCCAGGTACGGTGAGGCAATACATGCACACCATGCATACACACGGCACCAAAACATTAAGACTGTTAAGAGAAAAGTTGATTCTGAGAGCAAATAAAATGGATAAGGCAAGAACCAATGACTGGTACGCACAGCCACATAAACCATTTTCTGTTTGACATCAGCTCTTAACTAAGCATGCTTGCTCAATAACACTAATTTCATTCCTTTTCTTGTTGGAAAAACTGTGCAATATTTCTTATTAATTCTAAAAGCTAGAACACAGATCTGGAAACCTGATATACCAAAAAATTGCACTGAAATATCTGCAGAGCAGTCATGCTTTACAGCTTTATTGAGATCTTCTTGCTTGCACTGGACCACAGGCATGAGAATGGCTTTCCAGAAAGCACATGTTGAAAATGAAGACAAGGACAATGAGGGGGTGGGGAGAAGAAAATGCCAGACAAATAATATTGCCTTTAAGGTGGGAAGGTGGGGGAGGGAGGAAGAGAACAGGAAACACATGCAATTATTGTAGCAGAGATGGCTAAACATTAACCCAAATGCAAAAAAGGAGGGGCAGATGTGACTTCATCATCTAAACCAAACATAACACTTAATTAGATTTTGCAGTTTGAATAAAATTACTTTCTTTGCATAAGCAGAATAAAATCTGTGGATTATTCATGCCGTTTGAAGTTTAGACTCCTATCCTTTTACATGCTAAGGCAAAAACTTCAAGGGAAGTTTCTGAACTCATGATAGGAGAAATATTTCCATTAAATGGCACTAAAAGTTTACAGTCAACTCTATTAACTTCTTCAAGGATTATATGAAATGAAGCTTGATCAATTTCCTACTAGCAAGCAATTTTTTCTGAAACTGTAAGTCAAGAACCAGTAATGCAGGTTCTAGATAGGCAAAAGCTTTTGCCGTTATGGTTCTAAACAATGTAGAAAATAAACCCAGAGGTGGCTCACAGGGTTATAAATTGTTCAGATTGTCTTCACGGGGGGGGGGGCAAGGAAAGAAAAGGACACAGGGATGTTTGTTTCCAAAAATGTACAAAATAAAGCCTCAAACCCCTCATGCCTCAAGCATGAAAACCCTCAAGATGTCCCACATTCCAGTTTCCTCCATTTCTACCTTAGCAAATGACCTCTAGTTTTCTTTGGACTCTTCAAGCATGCTTCTCAATTTGGGACGGAGCAGTAAGGCTGTACTGACAATCTGTCACAGCAAATCTCAGTGACCTAACATTGTTCAGAGAAAGAAAAGTTTTGAAAAAAGATACTGACCGGTCAATTAAAAAAAAAATCCCTCTCCTAGCCACCGATTTTACATTCCTGTCAAACACTACCAACACTAGGCAGACTGCTCTTGCCACTGGTTCCCCTACTCCTGGCAGAATATTAATTCTTCTAAATTCACAGGGAAACAACCCAACTCAAACCAATCAACCAAAGGAAAACACAAACATACAAAAAACCAAGCCAAAACAACAAAAAGCAAACAAACAAACAAAAAGAACAACAAACAGTAACAGGAAAACAACCAAAAACCCCCCAAAATCCACAAAACCAAAATACAAGAGAAGGGGAAAGGATGGGAAGAAGAAAAAAAGAAGAGAAAACTTAATCAAAAAATATCTCATACTCTATAAACTCAACAAAGTATATATTTTTCTTTCAAAGTGACTAAGCAGAGTACACCAAAATTTAAATGAAAACTTTAATATATTATTGTAGAAGCAGAAATTTAAAAAAACAATCAAAAGTAAGACTAACATTAAACATTAAATAAAAATGAAACATGTAGAACATGTGTGCAGCACAAGTATTTAACTACTCTGTAAAAAGGTTAGTGAAGTAACCACAAGAGTTAAAGAATGAGTTCGCCTCTAGTTTCAAAACTACTACCAATGATTAACATTAACATGACAAAAAAATAGAACCCCCATATGTTATAATAATTTTCTGCTAATAAAGATTTGAATACACTTGGCTTTCTTTTTAATTATTTGTAAAAATATAGAGTTTTTTTTAATCTCCTTTTTGTATAGGATTGTATTTTTTTCCTCACACCTGAACATTTAGAAGACAATCTTTCATTTCTCTATAGGTTCTTGCCCAGTGAATATAGATTTGAGTCTTCAGATTTGCATAGTTAGAACAGACTGTATTTAAACAATAATTTATTATTTAAATTTATCAACTGATTTCCTCCAAGGAAAAAACTTATAGTCTCCTTTACGTTCCTTTTAAAAGTCTGGTAAGCACTTGAAAAAGTAAAATAACAAGATTGTTCGTTCATTGTTATACATTTCCTGACAAATTTTGCTACTTGGGATTACCACTCTAGAACACGCAGGATTTTGCAGAACAAAAAAATCAAGATAGAAATATTTGAAATTTTATTCCAATACTGTCACCATAAGAAACAAACTGCCCAGTTTTGCTCCAACGAGTAATCTTGTCTCACTTTTAGATTATAATTTCTGATAAAAGACACACCACTTAACTTTAACTTTCAAGAGTCCTTCAAGGGAAATCTGACTTAAACATTTCCCAATACATAGTCTACAATTTTGCACATGTTATTTATTCAAACGTTTCTTCAATTGTTCTAGATGCTGAGCATCAACATCCTGGAGAATTAATACAGTAGCTTTAGACTGAAATGGATTAAACTCAATAGTCATCAAACAACAGAGATCTATCAGTTGTTTTTGACATTTCTCTAGACCATCCTTAAGTTTTAGATGTAAAGCTGGATCCTTTTTCAGCTTATTCATTTCAGGCACTGAAAAGCCAATTAAACTTGTTAGAATATCATCAGCAAAATCTACTTCAAGATAAGCAGAGCCATCAGAAATTTTTGCCTTTATACCCCAGGACCTATTGCTTTTAGTGAGGTTTCCAGTGAGAGTGACAATAAAACATTTAACTTTCAGAATTGTAACAGTTTCTGGTTTTTTTGCAAGGAGAAGGGAAATATATGTGAAAGGTGGAGAATCTAAATCTAAATGTCCCTCTACTTCCTTGCAAGGAAAGATCTGTGAAACATGTTTCTGCTGATCTCCATCTGGATCCATTTTTAAGGAATATACAGGATCATCATCTAATGCACGGCTGTCAGAAGTGTGCTGGTATTTACATCTGCTCTCATCTAGGTCTGTATAATTCTGCCTTTCCTCAGGAGGATTTTCCAAAGAAAAATCTGATGAACTGCAGGTCTGACGTAAGGCCTTGTGATGCAAAAGGTTATTCATGCTATTTCCATCTTCATCAGGTATCGTTCTTCTCACATTCTTTTCCTTGCTGATAGCTTCCCTGGGCTTATCTCTTTCATTCACATTGTCTTCTTCACGGGTGCCATTTAAAGATGAATTGTAGGAGCTTCTAGATGTATGTGGAAGTCTGTCAGTACTCAAACCTATGTTTCTGTTCAAGTCCATTGGTGGCATTCCTTCCATCTCTCTTTGCATCTCTTCTTCCAGAAGAAAGTCATCTTCTAAAGGAAAGTCATTCAAAAAGCCATCAGCATATTCTATGGGAGGTGAAACTGGTTCATCTGAGTGAGGCAAAGGACTTACAGAATTTTGTAGCAAAACATTTCCATTGTGTGCAGTCAGTGAACCTGAGGCTGTATTAAAATTGTTGCTTCTACTACAGTATCCACTTTCTAAAGATGTTCTGTTGTTTAAAGTAAATTCATTATTTTCATCAAGGCTGGCTAAAAGCTCCTCGTCTGAAGGGCCAAGAGTTTGTTCTAATTCATCCACAGGCCTTGATAAAATCTGTTCATGTCCAGCTTGTCCAACAGGATTAGGGTTTTCAGTTTCTCCAATTAATCTAGCAAGGACCCTTTCCTGACAATAATCCTCAAGAAGAGCATCAACTTCACCCCCCAAGAGTTTCACATTTTCTGGTTTAAGCAGAAGAACTCCAAGACGATATGCAATATTGCCCTGTACGGTGATTTTTGTTCCAGGAGGAAGATTACTGCAGAGAACAGGCACTGGTTGATACTCCATGCCCTGAATTTGATGTATGCCATCTGTTAGCTGTAGCATCAGCATTCGAGTAGGCTTTGCTTCCCAGGGCTTCTGAAATGCCTGAGTACTGGCTGTTACTTCTTCATTCACAGTGCTTTTCCCTCTTAGCTTCTGCAGCTGAGAATATGCTGGCTGGCTAACATCCACCAGTGAATCAATCTGTATGGAGTAGAAGCCTGATAACTCTCCTTTGGGAGTATCTAAGATGCAGTTAGGCAAAATGGGATATTCCAAGTCTCTCAGATCGGTAAGAAGCCATTGTTCAAATACCTGCTTGTTAATCTGAGCTTGACTTAAATTACTACCATTATTTTCTTCCTGTATCCAATTAATACATGCTTCCAGCCATGTCAAAGGAACTTTAACATGCCATGTGGATGAAAGCCAGGTTTCCACTCTTGCTACAATGCTAGATGAAGACATTTTCTTCTATGGTAGGAGACTGAATTCCCTAAAATGGAATTCAAAAAGACATATTTAGCTTCTGACAAAACCTAAAATTATTACAAGTTTCATGCTCATATGCTATAAAAAAAATAAATTAAAAACACTTCTACCGACAATAAAATTCACATGCATTTCCAGCATTTAACATTTCAACCAGAATAAAATGTATGCACAATTATCAGCATAAAAGGTATGTGCAAAATATAAGAACTGTATGAAGACTTATACAAGCAATCATGCTTTTTTTCTGTTGATTCAATTAGAAACATATAACTGAAATCCTTTTCTTACAGATGGAAAGTGAATGGACAGAAATAACCCAAACCAAAACAGCAGTAGGTTTTTAAATATATTTCCTCTTTTTTTATGGTTTTCTTTCTGCTAACACCCAGTTTACCTGAGAATTTGACCTGAGATGTTATTCTCCCACTTCACTAGCACTGTTATGAAGAGGAGTATCTACAGAGCCAAGGTGTGGTCTATCAATACTTACATCAGAGGGGTGACTTTCAGTCTGTGACTGAAAGCTTTGTACCCCACAACAGAAAGCTGGCTTGAAACATTGTTATCTAGAGACAGTGCAGGATTTGGCTGCAACAGCACAAAATCTTGGCAGCTATCATCTCAACGACATCCATGGCGAATAAACTCTAACTTCTTCTAAGTTTAGGAAATAGCTCTGCACAAAACGAGTAGAAGAGAAGTATTTCAGTTGGAAGGGACTTTGAATGATCATGGCCAATTCAGGGCTGACCGAAAGTAAAGGTACATTACTAAAAATACAGTCCAGATACATCTTAAACACTAACAGGTTTAGGGCATCAGTCACCTCTATAGGAAGCCTCTTCCAGTGTTTAATCATGCTCTTAGAATTAGAATAATTCAGGTGGGAAAAGACTTCAAAGATCATTGAGTTCAACTTTTGAATGAACACCACCATGCCAAATAAATCACAGTACCAAGTGCCACATCCAATCACTTCTTGAACAATTCCAGGGACGATGACTCCACTGTCTCCCTGGGCAGCTCACTCAATGCTTAAACACATTTTCTGTGAAATTCTCCTGATGTCCAACCTGAACCTGACTTGGCACATCTTGAGGTCAGTCTCAGATACTAACCCCTACAATTGCAACAATTGTTGCAACAATTTCCTTTCCAGTACTTGTGGAGAGCAATAACATCTCTCCTGAGCTTCCGTTTCTCAGCCCTGCTCCCTCAGCCACTCCTAATACCACTCTAGGCCTTTCACTAGCTTTGTTGTCCTTGGCAAAGAAATTATTCCTGTTGTCAAATCTGTGCCTCTCCGATGCAGCTTTGAACCATTCCCNCAGCCCTCTGCAAGACTCTTGTGCCTTGAGAGTCAGCAGCACCTCTCAGGCTGGTATCATCAGCACACTTGCTAATGGTGCATTCAACTCCTGCATCCAGATGACTAATACAAACATTCAAAAGATGTTAGGTTGCCTATCTATGCATGGATCGTGTTCAGTCCCTTAGAAAGGGCGACCGAGGAGCTCAATCTTTCTGCAGAACTCAATGAAGACAAAACCTACCGCAAGAATATTTAAGAAACACCAGGTATGGGTTTTGATGGGGTTTTTGTTTGTTTTCTTTTTTTTTTTTTGTTTTTTATTTTGCCATTATAGCCTTCAGTGCGAACAAAAGAACACCCTGCGCCCAAGCCCTCCCTAAAAAACAGACTGCTCGGAAGATACCGCGTAGTTACTTAACCCAAGTGAAGCACCAGCTTTCAGCAGGGGAGGTGAAGGGGGTGAAGGGAGGCGGGAAGCAGAGGCGGAAGGAAGAGGAGGAAGCTGAAAATGAGGACAGGCCGCACCTCGCAGCCCCTCGGAGGGACCGAGAGCTCCAACTCACCGGAGCAATGGGCGGTGGCGGCGGGGCGGCTCCAGCTCCCGCCGGCCTGAGGGACGGGGCAGTGCCCGGCCC
>VZTZ01012159.1:18722-38531 GCA_013400955.1 Drymodes brunneopygia
CGCTTACGCCGTGGAGGCGCTCTGGCGTTCCTCAGCTCTTAGGTCTGTGGTCGCTGGTCCCGCCTCTAGTGTCCGCTTTAGCCCTTCGGTGTTCATAAGAAACCTGATTGTATTAGTAATGTGAATGTCCTCAATTTACCTAGGTGAGCGAGGTTACTGAGAACACATGAGGAGGTTTGAATAGGGGAGACTAAGCCGTGAATTGTAACTGTAACTGATAACAGTTCACTCCCCGCTGCCTTAAAATTCTTGGGATAGTTGGAAATAGATTAACCGGGGTCTGAAAGGGCTCTTACACCTTGTCCGGTTTTTCCTTACTGTGTGTCCGCATAACAGCGCGATTTTGGCAATGTCTGCCTGAGATGCCACTATTACTAAACTTGTGCAAGCCTGTTAGCCCGCTTCCAGTGCCTAGAAATACCAACATGTGTTGAGTAGGCAGCGCCTGCTCTTAGCCCCTACAAGCCGGACAACAATTACCTAGCTGTCTGAGAGTGCATTTAGTAAGTTAGAATCATCTTCTTCCCCATCCCTCTCCCCCGATTGTGGATACCAGAATGAGTGCCTACTATTAGTTGAAGGAGTGGAAGTTAATTCAATGCAATGGGATGTGATTGTTTGGCTGTGTCTGTAAATCACATTTTTAATGATAGTAAGATGCAAATTGTTTCTTTTATGTACGCTTCTCGCTAATGTGACTTAGTAACTAAAAGCTGGTCGCAGTGTATTTCAGAAAATCGTACTGAAGTTGAGTTGCTTTTGGCAGTTTTGGGGGTGTGTGCATGCAGTGGATTGTATGTAACTACAGAGGGTGGTATTTTTAAAAAGTTATTTTAGTGTAGTTGGAAGTTGTAACTTTTATTTGTCAATTAAATTTGAGAGAAGTACATACTCAAATGTGTGCTAGTACATTGGTGGAGAATTTGTAGAACAAATGCTGATGATTGCCCTAACAGGACGTTTTACTAAGTTTGAGTTGTGTTGACTTAAACAGCAGGACCAGGTTCCGGTGTAGTGTCCTATAGAAAATGAAACCAAGGCACATAGCATATACTGTTGAGAATATGTGCTTACTTAAAACTAGCATGTGCCCAAAAACTGTAATTCAGACATCATGAATCATGAGTTCATGTAATTCTACAGATCTGGCCTTTTTCTTCTCTTAATGGCATGTGTTTGGCTTGGCTATTCTTTTGCTTTTGTAGAGAAAGAATTTGCAATGGTAGCTTAGGTCAGTCCTTTGGTTTGTGGCTGTAGTGAGAATCAGAGCTGTTACGTGGAGAGACTCACAATTGATATATGCTGTTTTCATAGGCTCTTGAAGCAATAGGCTGTTGGATTTTGATCCCGCCCAGAATACTTGAGTTTTTATCAGCAAGGATATAAAACAGCGGTAAGTTCTAGCAGCAGGCATTTATTTTTGTTATTTTTTTCACTTTAGCATGATGTACAATTTGTCTTTTGACAAAAAAATGCACCGTCTTTATTTTTCAACAGGTTTTGCTTGTCTGCATAGGAAAAAAAGGCGATGGAGACTGAACAGCAGGAGGAGACCTTTACCAACACAGAGACAAATGGTAAGTTTTTTAAAGGACTATTCCTTTTTAGAAAGAACTTCTCAAAAAATTTAGTATTTCAAAGAATTTTGTAATGATTTAACTTTGCCATATGTTTGCATCAGCAATAATATTGTGTTCTGCATTAAATATCTTCATTAAATATCTTCATTCTTCATTAAATAATGTGTCATTACGCATGCTTTTGTAGCATAAACACAGTCTTTCTGTTGGCATCTTTTAGACATGAGAACTGAAAGTTATGGCTAAATACTGAAAAATATTACATAGCTGTGTGGAGAATGTGAATATGTATGAATGCTATAGGGCATATCTGTTAATTGTATTTTGTTCTTTGCAATTGTTACATGTGGGAGTACGAATATGTGAAATATTGCTGAAGAGCTTCATGGAAAATTGCTTGGGAATAATTACCAGGGAACTTAGGGCATTACTGTTGTTGATTCTTGCCAGTTTTTCCCAAACAGCATCTGAAGTGCTACTTTACTATTATTCCCACGGTATTTCAGTGTTGGACAAACTACATTTGAGCTTTATGCCTGGAAGATTTTCTCCAAGTGTAAATTAGAAACAAATACTAAGTGGGTGAAGCTGTGCTCCTTTAGACAAAGTGTCATGAATTTCTTGCTGGCGTTGTGCAACATACTCATTTAAGCCATAGTTCATAGTTCATTTAAATCCTTTTTCAGTTGTTAATTAGTAAGAAAGCTGTTGAAGTGAAGACTTGTTTCTGTGCTGTGGATGCTCAGAATAGACTTCTGTAATTGGTTCTGTGCTAATAGGAAAGAGTGCATTAATAGTACAGAGCATAAATTTGGCACATGTTCCAGTTTATTATGACTTAGTTAAATAAATGTTTGTTTCCCCCCTATGGACCTCTCTACAGGCAAACGTCCTGCAGAAGATATGGAGGAAGAGCAGGCCTTCAAAAGATCTCGGAACACCGATGAGATGGTAGAATTGCGCATCTTGCTTCAGAGCAAAGTACGCTTTTTCCTTTTTACTGGTTTTGTGTGTAGCATTGTTCAAGCTGGTGGTGACAAAGCAAATGTTGAGATATAAGTGTAGAGAGATTATGTGCTTTTTTTGAAATGAAAGAACTTACTAGAATAACTTTCAGTGTGGAGGAATGGTAGTTGTAGGTGTATTGCAATGGAATTGTCCTTGGGGTTCTCTTAAAAGGTTAAGTCCCTAAGGATCAATACAGGGTTTTTAAAAAAGATACACTTGCTAAGAAGTAGAGCAATAAAGATTCTTAAGATGTTTTTTACATTTGAGTGGATGGTAGCTATTTTGAGGGGAATGACTGTATATGACTCTCTGGAAAAGAAGCTGTTTAGAGGATTGTAAAGTAGTGTTTTAAAATTAAATACATGAGAACTTTGGCTTTTAGTAACACTTCAGTAACAATTACATAGCTGTTAGACCAAATAGATCTATTGAATTTGTTCAACTATATCAACAGGAAGAAGTATGAGAGTAGTGCTTCAGGGATTGCAGGGATTTTGTTGACAAGTGTAAATAGCTGAAGTTGCTGTATATGAATTTCCTCTGGTGTTCCCAGTTGCTACAGATGCTTTGTACTTTATAATGTGGCATTTCTGACCAATAGTCAAGTTACATGAAGTACTGTGAAATGTTTTGCATGCTGTTAGCATCATGTATGTGTGTAATAAAAGCAATACTTTTCATGTAATCCTTGAAAGAACCTGGTAAAAACGTAATTTTGCAATTACTGGGTTTTTTACTATCTGTCAGTTTATTCCTGTTGATGTTGGTGGCTTGAATGAAGTTGGTGGCTGTTAATACTAATTTCAGCCTCTTTCAGTCTATATTGCTCTGAGAAATTTGCAACTTTACAGATGTGCAAAGCAATATTAGCACTTAAAATTATCAAATATTTGGATCACAAAAGCGGAATTTGTAGACATATTCCATAAGAAAAAAAAAAGCTGATCAGAGAAATTGAGGAAATAATTGACCTACATTTCTTTCATTTAGTATGTTTTTTTAATGATGTAGTCTATGAGAAGTTCTATGTGGGTAGAATTGCCTAGGAACTTCTGTTTCGAGTTGAAATATTAGCGGCAAAGCTGAGTTATCTTTCCCTCTCTTCTGTGTTCCATGGTAGTAAGAGCTTTTGGTAGTTTTTTTTTATGTGGACAAACTTTCAGTTGGTTTCAGTTTGGTTTTAGCCTTTCCAAAGCAGTGCCTGCCCCCAACTTTTGGGCTAGCAGAAACAGATGTACTGTTTTTAGTGTTCAGCTCAAAAACTTAGTCTGTGCTGTGTTGTCATAATGTAACTTCTGAAAACTATTTTCCAGAATGCTGGAGCAGTGATTGGAAAAGGTGGCAAAAATATTAAAGCACTTCGTACAGACGTGAGTATATATGAGTTTGAACTAATTTAACAACACTTCTTTCAGAGCACTACATCGAAAACTTGATTGAGTGCATTTCTAGGAATGGGAGCAATTCCACTCTATAGACATCCCAAGTTACAAGCCATTTGTATTGATTGTCAGAGTAGATAACTTAGTTCTTCAATTTCTATTTTAATTAAAACCCAGCTTGACACATGGGAGGAGAGGTTTATATTAAATCTCTTCACTTTTTAATAGGATTCCGTTAAATTACACACTTCAAGTGAGTTACCATCCTAATTAAAAATATTGACAAAGCTTAAATCCCTTAATAGTACCATTCCCCATATGTGTGCATCAATTATAGTACTGCTGAAACACTTGCAGGTGGCTGGCTTAACCCAGTGATAGAGGAATCCTTTAACTTCCTTTAAAAAAGCAAAATGATACCATCCATCTGTTCTTAACAGCTTGCACATGAAGCACAGAAGCATTAATATTAAGGTTTCTTTCTTTAAATATGGGTATAAAACACTAAAGGAACATTCTATTGTTACTTTGGAAGCATTTTTAAATGGTCATGACTTAATGCCTGTTCACATTTTACAGGGGGTCGATTCTGATAAGACACATGCTCAGTGTTAATGTTTTGTATTTATGAAACTTGGCAGTGCTTCTTAAATTCCATTTGTTTACACTCCTGTACTTAACATCAGCTGCAATTTCAACGGTTTTTCCAATCAAGACTCTGTTCAGCACAAGATTTGGCAGTATACCAGTACAAATCAGTTCCAACCAAGTTCGTAAACTACCGCAACTAGAGTTGAGATTTTAGGTGAAATGGTCAGGAATCATACATATGCTCACTAACTTTGGCAGCTAGTTGTTCCTTTTTTTCTTAGGGTTTTTTTTATCAGATTTTTTTTGTTTGGTTTTTTTTNCCTGCCTTTGATATAATTAAATAGTATCCCCTTATAGACGGTGTATTGTTTTTTTTCAAGTTTTCTGTCTTATTTTCCCCANTTTGTTTTTTTTTTTTTTTTTTTTTTTTGGGTTTTTTTTTATCAGATTTTTTTTGTTTGGTTTTTTTTTTGTTTGATTTTTTGAGTAAATCAGTATGTCACCTAAGTCCAGATAATTTAGATTGGTCTGAAACACGATCTTTCCCGATTTGCCCAAGGTTCTAGTACTGTCAGTCTCGACAGGTTTTATTTCTACCCTCTCGAGCCAGCCTGCTACTGAAACATCATTTATTAAAAGTAAAAAGTAGTTTAGTCAGATCAAGTGACTCATTTTTAAAGTCCATACTGTTAGACCACAGTCGGTGTAGCAATCCGTTATTGTGTTAGTCTTCAGAACAACTTAAGCTTGTTTCATTAATTGAGAGTAATGAGTATAGTTTGTATTAAATTAAAATTTATTGCTNGGAGCACAGCTTCAAGTGTTGCATATTTGCTGCATTGTAAATCAAATTGGTTCAAAATAGTCTCTCGCTCTGTCTTTGTGGCCCACCTTGCTCCCCTCAACATTGCCTGTTCATAATTATTTCTGATGAAATGCTAATTCCGGTTCGCTTTCCTTCACTTCTCATTTGTTTTGTCTTTTTTTGTCTTGCATTTGTATTTGTTTTCTTGGAGAGCCCATTAGTAATCTGAGTTCATAACCTTATTCCAGATACAACGTTCACCACTTGCATATCCTCACTTTTAATATGAGAAGGTGTGCCAGTTCTACGAATGTAATAGCGAGGGTATCCTAATTAGTGGTGGCGGGGAACATGAATCACTTCTGCTTTTCAGTTCTGCGTCAATTTCTTGCCCACTTAATCTGAGCCCTTCCAAAAGCCTATTCTGTCTTTCTCTCTCTGCAAGACCTACCTAATCTTAAATTTCTCATGCATATATACTGGGCATAAACAAAGATGCATGTGTTGTAAATGAGCAAAGAGGTTTACTTTAAGTGGGGAATATTTGTAAACTCATCTTTGTAGTAAATCTTGTTAAAATTTTGTGTGTGATGATAAAATTTACTTCTGCTTTTTCTTTTCTACCTTCTCCATATTGTCTGGCATTGTGGCTTCCAACAGCATCTTGAGCATAAGTGCAGATATAGAGACAATTGGAGAAATCCTGAAGAAGATTATTCCTACTTTAGAAGAGGTATTGATCTTTAAATTATTTTTTGTTTAGAATGGAAAGATTATCTTTTGAATGAGATGGTTCTGGAGAATTTGTTACTTTCTAAATACAAGAAATTAGAAAAGTGAAAAATGCCAAAAGCCTTTTAAAGGAGGGTTATGGCTGTCACTACATGTTGGCATTTTTTGAGTGGTCTTCCCCTTTTCCGGATAATAAGTGTTGCACTGTTTGATACCTTTTTAAATTTTTATGACAAGTAGTGCAGTGTAATTTAGTGAGTAATGTAAAATATAGGGAAACTTACACTTCACTTTGAGGTGAGATGTGTAAATTGTTGTGGTTGTATCAAAAGAAATACAGGACTACAGTTCAATGAATTAAATCATACCATTGTGTTTGAAGAAAAAGCTTAAAACCCCAAATACCCTGAATTCTTGTGATTAATCTTTATTTTTTCTCCCAATATGCATCGTATTTACAGTATCAACACTACAAAGGCAGCGACTTCGACTGCGAACTTCGACTTCTTATTCACCAGAGTTTGGCAGGAGGAATTATTGGTGTCAAGGGTGCTAAAATTAAAGAACTCAGAGAGGTACTTGCTTTCTGTTCTTCTGAGATTTGATTTTGTTCAATAGGCAATGTTTTCTGTCTGTAAGGGGCACGTATAAGTATCTGCTGTGCAGTAATTCCTTTCAAACATGCTGCATACATGCTTGGGATGTTGTGAGATGGAGCTGGGAGTTGCAATTTTCTTGCAGACCCTCAGAAGTCATGTCAGTGGCAGGGCCAGGACTTGGTTAAACATCATTTGTGGTAGAGTACTGCCTTTAAAGAAAAGGTTTTTACTTAATTTTATTAAAATTATATTAATTTCTCCTTTTAGAACAAAGTGCTGCATAGTGTAGAATTATTTGTGTGGTTGGACGTGCAGAACAGTCTAGAATGAAGGCATCTCCACAGTAGATGTACTGTGAAAGGACTTCATATTTGGTTTTCTATTTTTTAATTCTAAGTCCTGGAAGACCACTGGGTTTTTTAAGTGAAAGTAAGATTTTAAAATCTTCTAATGGTCTCTGTGAACTGGAAACGCATGATTGAGTTTATTGACATTGTGTTGAAAGCAGTTTCAGGTCGGTTCAGGTAAGCCAGTACTTGTTTATGTGGATTAAGAAAGGCAAGTTAACTAGACATAATCCTAGCAGCATTGCTGTTTTAGCATCCACGGCATGTTTAATTTGAAAGCTAATACAGTCTGTAAGCTCACAATGGTTATGTTTTTGGACAATGGTCCTTTTTCTAATACTTGATTAAATGGTGAGTCATAGGTGAGTCATAATTGAAATAGGAGAAAATAGAACTTCTTTTCATATTCATAGAAAACTTACGGCAGCAAGATCTTTAATAGATGTCACCTTCAAATTTCGTGTGATAACTCTGAAGTAAGCATGCAGATTTGAGTGGGTGGGAACTTTCTTGTCTTTTGAATTTATTTTTTAAATATTTTAATGGTTTTATAAAGTTGTTTAAAATATATTTTATAATGTTGATTATTTTTTTTCTTATACAGAACACTCAGACCACCATTAAGCTCTTTCAAGAGTGTTGTCCTCATTCAACTGACAGAGTGGTGCTTATTGGTGGAAAACCTGATAGAGTTGTGGAATGTATCAAGATTATCTTGGATCTTATCTCTGAGGTAATGTTCATTAAATTTATTTTATTCTTCCATTGGCATTCATGAATGTTTTAGACATTAGTTGGATGAAAAATGGTGTCTTTCAGTTTCTACTTTAATACCTTCTACTTTCCCAACAGCAAAGTGATGGACAGTTATGAATCTTGGGATCCATTTCTGTTGTTTAGAATTGGGAAACACCATATGAGGGAGGAAAGCAATTTTTGGTACTAGTGGGCCGTTTATGCTTTGCATATCATCAGAATTCAAATTCTAAGAGGAAAGAAAACAGTGCATCTGCTGCATCTAAGTAGTTTTTCTGTCGTAATTCATAGGAAACACATCAACACCTCCTTTCTTGTCAACGTTGTGAAATCAAGAACATGTTCCAAATGCATAAACGTGTTAGTTTAATTAAATGTGCCAATTGTAATAGAACTAATCGATTTGGGGAATTGTTTTGTTTGTTTGTATTAGTCTCCAATTAAAGGACGGGCCCAGCCTTACGATCCAAATTTCTATGATGAAACANGAGTTGCTGCATAAATGCATTATTCGAAAACTTGTTGTATATCTGAGTCATATTCATATTTTCAGTGATTTTTCCATGCTTCCATGCTGGTAGTGATTATGGGGGATTGAGCCTGTATTAGACAAGAGTATTTTGAAATTTACTGAAATTTAATTACCTGCTGTGCTGTAGTAAGGTTGCCATAACTATATTCAGTAGTTCTGGAACTTCCATTTTCCAGTACTTGGGTAGAGTTGTTCGATACTAAGTTATACGTGAACCATGAATGGGAAATTTTGGATTAGAATAAACAAGCTAGCTCATAACACACATTGCGCAATTAACATGCTGCTGCCTTTTTTGTTTTAGAGATCTGATGTCCTATGACCGACGGGGCAGACCAGGAGACCGTTACGATGGCATGGTATGAGTTTAAAATTCGCCCTGTTGTGTTTCCTGAGCACAGTTAGCAAGCATACTGACCTCCTGTTGCTGAACACATGCATGTTCATGTGGCACGCACACAGTTCTGATAGTAAAACCAAAATGTTAAGTCCATACAAGTGGTCCTCCTGTGAATGAACATTTGAGGTGTAAATGGTACTCTTCTGTTTTCGTTCCTTCTCCCTGTGATTAAAAACTATTCAGAGAATTTGACTGTGCTCAGCCCTGTAGACTTTCTTGCACTGGCCATCTTTCAGATTTTTTTAATCAGCTTGACAGAAATAGCAATTGGTAGATTTTTCAGATAAAGAAAGCATGTCAGAACAATGTTCTCTGATGGTACTTGGTTACACAGGCATTCTTAACACTGAATGTTGGAAAACATGAGCAAAGATACAGATTATGGTACAGTATCTGAGAAGAGCTGTAGTTGATGGAAGATGATGGCTCTTTTGAATCAATTCTTGTATATTTTCTAGTTTCTCTGCAGAAAATCCACTCTTAATTCCAAATGTTTTGGAGGTGGAGCCACTGCTCAGTTGAATTCTACATCAGTTCTTTCTGGGAGGGAAGAAAGAAATTGCCAAGTGTATAGAAGCAGAAATAATCTTCTGTCTTGCATTCTGAGCTGTGATACCTCAGCAGCTGTCTCTTACTCTGAGACAAGATTCCTCTTTCCTCAGAAGAAAATCCAGGAGGTTGTCCTGGTTTCAGCTGGGATAGTTACTTTATTCTCAGTAGCTAGTCTAGTGCTGTGTTTTGAATTCAGTATGAGAAAAATGTTGAGAACATGCTGATGTTTTTGTTTTTCCTATGTAGTATTTATCCTAAATCAAGCACTTACTCAGTATCTCATGCCCTGACAGTAAGTAGGTACACCAAAGAAACCAAGTGGGATCATAATCAGTACAGGTGACCCGAACTAGCCAAGGAGATACTCCACACCACAGAACATCCTACCCAGTATATAAACTGGGGCAGTTACCTGGAAGGGGGGTCCATGGGGGTTTAAGGATGGGGCCTGGCAGTGGTCAGCAAGTGGTGAGCAGTTGTATCGTGTACCCTTGGTTTTATTATTTTTTTTTTTATTGTTTTGGGACATGGTGCTGGGGGTTGTTTCATTATTTGTTGGTTTTTTTTGTTTTGTTTTTTATTTTTCTTTTCAGTTATTAAACTGTTCTTATCTCAAGCTAGAAGTTTTACTCTTGAATCTCATCCCAGTTCTACTGGGAGTTACATGGGGGGGATGTGAGCAAGCAGCTGTGTAGTGCTTAGTTGCCAGCTGGTCTTAAACCACAACAGAGGTGGATCTCTATAGCAACAATTTTTCTCCTCCTTTGTTTGGCACCTTCTTTAAGATGTCAGCTGACACATTTTTTTCTTCTAAATGAATGTAAAAGTTAGAAATCAAAAAGAGCTATGAAATGAGCTTCACATGCCCTCCTTGTGAATAAGAGCTACTGGAACTACAAATTGCAGGAATGTCACATGATTATTAGAAATAGTAAAAGGAAAGATTTGCAGTTACAAATGTTTACAGTTATAAAAGAGTGTTTCCCATGCTACTCTACATGCTAAGAAACTGGAAGAATGGAGAAGTACACTTCCAAGATTGCTTATCTGTATTTACACATTTTCAGAGCTTAGGTTTGTGTCCTTCTATTGCAGCTAATAAAGCCTGTGCTAGAGTATGTAAACTGAGCAGCCTGCCCTTCTTTGGATATTTAGTTGAGCACAGTCTTACTTAGCTTGACTCTTGGGCAGTACTATTTTTGTTCTATTTTTATTCCACTCCAGCTAGAATAGAAAATCCATTTTGACCTTAGGTTTAGCCTTTCGGGTTAACCATTGCTTTGTTGACATGAGTTTCTACATGCAAGTGGAGTAATTTTTGCTAATTTGGTTTCTTTCATGGAAAAAAAAAGCAGCTTTATTTCCTTTCAGTAGTGAAGCTGCTCATGACGTTGTCTCCTTTGTGACCAAGTGTTATGGCCTGGTTAAAGTGAGGACTACTTACAAGTAGTGCTACAACAAAGATAGTATTTAATTTCTAGTTTTAGTAAATCATGATCCTAGTATTCTAAATTGTGTAAGCAGGAAGGAAATCTTCACACTGAGTGTGACATCACAGCTTCAGGTATCATGCCAAAAGGTAAAGTCTTCCTGTGCTACCCTTTGTTTCAAATAGAAACTGTTCTGTAGCTAGAAACTAAACCAATATTATTGTGGTTTGTGATCTAATGATGGATGGGAAAAACGGCTTTTACAGAGCAGAAGTGCTCTTTTCACATGGATTCTATCCTGCATAGGTGTAATAAAAGGCAACAATAGATGAACATCTCAAAAATACTAGAAAAATTGAATGTACAGAGACAGTTTTTTTGCCAGTTCTTTTTCACTAAAGGCAGAAAGATTGGAAAGCTGACAGCCTTTAAGATTGGATGCTGCACTGTGGTTTTTCCTGAATTCCAGTATGACAGTGTTGACAGCGTTGTAAATGCTGAGATGAGGAAAACCCATTTTGATTTTAAAGGATAGGTAAATTCCTCTTGGCCCTACACAGTTAACCACTTAAGATGATACTTGTCTGTTAGCCTGGCATAAAGTTCTGGTAGAAATATGTACTGCTGTTAAAATGCTCGTTTGACTTACAGTCTATTCTGAAACTTTCTGTCCAAAGTACAGACTTGTTTATCTGCATATAGAAGTATATATTCCGGTGTGTAACTACTCCAGATCAAATCTTGTGGAGTATAAGGGCAATAATGATCGTAAAAATCCTGAGCTTTCTATATTTTTTAACACCCTCATTCTCAAGGGCATGTAAAAAAACAGTAAAGGAAGAATGTATGACAACTGTGCTATTTATTCATGCAGATGCTGAAAGGAAAAAACACATTCACTTTCCTAGGTCACTCTTAAAAAAACAGAAAAAATTATGATAAAAGAATTTGACATAATTTAGGACTGCATCTGGGTTTTTTAATTAGATGTGAAAGTTAAGCTCTTTGCCTTATCCAGCCCATCTGTCATCTGGTTTCTGTTTTAGTACTGAGTAGTGACTAGCACCAATTAGTCTGCAGCATAAAATGTTACGTTTATTTTGCACAAATAAACATCAATTGCTGGAATGGTGAAATTCTGAAAGAAAGAATTGCCATGTATCATGTGTTTTAGAAACATAATTAAGTTTCTAATACAGTTAGGTAGGGGTAGATTGTTAGCCTATGTACTGGCTAGATGAGCTGTGTGGATAGTAGAACATAAGAAGCAGTGTCCTTCCTGCTTAATCTGCTGTTGGCATAATCATTTGCAGTTACTTGTTTCAATCTTACTAAACCTTCTTTTTCTAACAGATGGAAGAAGTAAAAGATTGATAAAGTATTTTTACATGTTAAAATGTAAAAGGGTGTTCTAAAAGGAAAAAAAGCTTGTTTTAAGTTTTGCCTTGCCAGTAGTTTCTGAGCTTCTTAGAGGAAAAATCTGCTAATACCACAGGAAGAGAAGGAAAACATGAGTTGCCCCAAAATAAAACTAAAAGGCAGTGAGTCTTGAAATTGGTCTAAATCACATAATTTTTAGTCTTTTTTGATAGTGTAAATGTATTGTATTTGGTTGCAACATTCTCTGAAAGTCTGTTATGACCTGGACTTCCTTTCTTCCTCTTACGTTGTGTCTGGAAGATGATGCAGTGTCATGTAGATGCCTGTGATGACATGCAGCCACCAGAGTTGGTGAGTGTTTTCAGCCTGTTTTTTTTAAACTTCTTTATTGAATGAGTTAAGTGATACAGCAAATTTTTAAATAGATCTTGTAGTCCATGGCAACTTGTACCTATTAAAATTTATGAAGCTATCCTTCTGACTCTGAATTTAGTGGCAGACTTAATGGTATGTCCTTTGAAGGCAGGTAATGTTAATAGAAATGTGGAATTATGCACCAGTATGGTAAAAACAGAGGGGCTTTTCTGTACCTCTTCTGCTTCTTTTACGCACTGTTTTAATTTTGATAAATGGTGACTTTTTCCATAA
The DNA here is from genome assembly GCA_013400955.1 of Drymodes brunneopygia. Classification (NCBI taxonomy): domain Eukaryota; kingdom Metazoa; phylum Chordata; class Aves; order Passeriformes; family Petroicidae; genus Drymodes; species Drymodes brunneopygia. Next base: position 31,465 of record VZTZ01012159.1, read on the forward strand.
CTGATGCACTGTTGATGCATGCATTTACAATTTATGTTTTGTGTTACTTCCATAATGATGTGGGATTTTATTTCAAACAGCAAGTATTTAAAATAGCTTCTCACTTTTATTTGTGAATAAACTATATTTACATATCAATCTATTTGAAAATACATTGTTTGATCAGATAGGTTTTTGGGATGTTACCACAAAATCATAGAATGGTTTTTGTTGGAAGTAACCTTAAAGATCATCTATTTCCAACCTCCCATGGGTGTGGAGAACCTTGAATTAGACCAGGATGCTCAGGGTTCCACTGAACCTGGCTTTGAACATTTCCAGTAATTGGACATCTGCAGCTTTTTTGGGCAACCTGTTCAGTGCCTTAACACCCTCACAGTGAAGAATTTCTTTCTAATACCTAAACTAAACCAACCCTCTTTCAATTTGAAGCTGCTGCCCCTTGTCCTTCTTCTACATGCCTGTGTGAAAACTCCTCTCCAGCCTTCTTGTAGGCTGCCATCTGGAGCTGGAAGGCCACAATAAGGTCACCCTGGAGCCGTCTCTTCTCCAAGCTGAAAAATCCGAACCCTCATGCTTTCTTACAGGAGAGGTGCTACATCCCTCTGATAATCTTTGTGGTCCTCCTCTGGACTTGATCCAGTAGCTCCATGGCTTTAATGTTGGGGGCCCCAGAGCTGGATGCAGTACTCATGTTGGGGTCTCAAAGGAGTAGACCAGGGGGGCAGAATCACCTCCGTTGAACTTTTGATGCAGCCCAGGACATGGTTGCCACTCTCGGCTGCAAGTACTCACTGCTGGGTTGTGTCCTGCCTCTCACCCTCCAGCATCCCCAAGTCCTCTTGGCAGGGCTGCTCTCCGTCTGTCCATCCCCCAGCCTGTGTTGATACTGGGCATTGCGCCAGTCCAGGTGCAGCACCTTGCCCTTGGTCTTGTTAAATTGAATGAGATTCCCATGGGCTCACTTCCTGAGCTTGTCCAGGTTCCCCTGGGTGTCATCGAGTCCTTCAGATCTGTCAACAGCACCACTCAGCTTGCAGACTTGCTGTGGGTGCACTTAATCTGTTTATGTCATTGATGAAGACATTAAATAACACTGGTCCCAGTGAAGGCCAACCCCTGAGAGGCACCATTTAATGTCTGTTGAAACCCTGAGCCATTGTCATTGCCCTCTGGATGCAACTGTCCCCATTCAATAAACAGTCTACCCATGGAATCCATCCCTCTCCAATTTGGAGAGAAGGTTGTGGGGACTGTGTCAAAGCCTTCACAGAAGTCCAGGTACAAGGTACCTGTAGCCCATTTCTTGTTCACCGATGTAGTCACTCCATTGTAGAAGTTACGGAGTACATCAGGTGTTGGTGATGTCTTGAGGATGGCAAAATGCTGCTGAATTAATAGTTGATTAATTCATGTGAAATGTCAGTTCCTAGCTTATATACACAGCAACTGCTATCAAATTCTGTTGTTTTGTAGTCTGGGGAGATAGATGTGATCAAGGAAAGGTTTTCTTAAAAAGAAATTAGTCCAAAAAGGAATCCTATGGCAAATACCAACAGCAGATGTCTGCGTATGCTGTATGCTATGTGATCAGCTTCTTAATTAAACCTTAAGTAGAGTTCTTCATTGTCTTGTATTTGGGACTCCACTATGAGCTCTATTATGTTGTCTTATAATATGTATTGCTTAGTAACATGATTAGACAATACAGGTTGCTTAGATAGAGAAAAAGGATAAGTTCAACACTTGCATCTGAATAGCTTCCATTTTGTAAAAATGGAGTGTAAAAAGAAAGATGGTAAGGAATATTTTTGGGAAAGTTGTTACATTTTAGCTTCTGTGGTCTGGTAATTGTGGGTGGTTGAACCTGACTGGCTGGCAGGGGCCCACCCAGCTGCTCTCACGCCCCTTCCTTGGTAGAGTGAGGGGAGAAACTAAGACAAAAAGTCTGTGGCTCACAATAAATACAGGTAGGTCACTTACTAGTTAACATCATAGTCAAAACAGAGTTGGTTTGGGGTAGGTTTACTGCCACTTCGAGTAGCGTGGGAAATGTAAGAACACCTTTACCCCACCTTTCACTTCTTCACAGACTCAACTTTCACTCCTTCGTTCCTTATTTTTCTACTTCCTTCACCACGAATGGTGCAGGGGTGATAGGGAATGGCAGGTTCCAAGTCAGTTTTTCACACTTGCCACCGCTCCTTCCTCCCTGCTCTGTTCCCCTGCTCCAGTGTAGGGTCCCTTCCATGGGATGATAGAGCTGTTTGTGAACTGCTCAAATGATCTGTTTTCAGTGCAGTTTTTAAGAATTGTTCCATTGTGGGTCCCCTTCATGGGGTATAGTCCTTCAGGAGCACACTAATTTGCTGTTGGTCCCCTCACAGGCCACAGGTGTCTGCCAGCCATCTGTGCTTGCTTGGAATCTCCAAAAAAGTGCAGCTTCCCTCGGGGCATATCTGCCTGTTTTTGGCATAGCATCGCTCAATGGGCTACAGTGTAGCTATCTGCTCCAGTGTGGTTCTCTCCATGGGCTGCAGAGCAATCTCCTTTCCAGTGCCTGGAGCACTTTTTTCGTCCTTGCTCACTCTCACAGTCAGTGCACTTTGGGAAATTTTGACACTTTCTGAAATATTATCACTGAGATGTCACGAGCCTTGCTGACAGTTTCAGCCTTAGGCAGCCTCCAGCCTCCTCTCACAGATCCCAGGAGTCTCTTCAGAAGTTACATTTGAGATAACCATGTGTATTTATTCTCTCCTTCTGTAGGAAAATATAAATATGGAGTCTTGCACACTTAGAACACATTAGATGCAATGAGAGCTTGATACCAAACTCAAGTTTTACAAATCATAGAAATAAAAAGGGCCAGGAGTGCTCGTTGGAGTAATTTGCATTTGGTATATGGTGGTTTAAATGTAACAGAGGTAACTGAGGTTGTGATTATTTATTCAAAGCTGGAAAGGGTTGTTGCATAAAGAGACAAGTTGTAGAGCTTTGTTGGTTCTTTTTCCCAAAGGTATTGCTGAAGTAGGAAGATCTACTGGGCAAACTTCTTGTCCCAGAACTGGAGACTGGAGTCTCTCGAGCTTTATTGGTAGTATTAATACGGCTCCACTCTAATGTTTGGTACAGAGGTCACACGTAGATCAGCATCAACAGCTGTCTATGAGAAGCTGAGATAGTGAGATTGCCTTGGCAAACCAGCATGGCTGAATCCTTTGTCTTTTTATGCCTTACTCATAGAGGTTTTGACAGGGCAGGATAAGAATTACAGAATATCTGGAGTTGGATGGGACCTACAAGAATTGTCGCATCCGACTTGTAGTCCTGCACAAGATGGCCTCTGGTCCAAATGGACAGAGGTTAATGAGATCTCCCGCACTTGCCCCTTTTCTTTCTGGTCTTCCCTCTTTGTCTCAGGATGCCCTTGATGGCACAACACTGTTGTATCTGTATCAGGTTGAGATGTTTGATTAAATGGGCTCCAAGTTAACAATATAATTCTTAAGACAAAAATGTGTTAATGAAGCATGGCTGTTCACTTTAATATTTTGTTCTTTTTCTCTTAACAGTTTGAGGGTGGCTCTGGTTATGGTAAGTGTTCATATAGATTCTTCGCATGTAGTTCATTATGTAGTTACTAGAGGGCTTGATGCATACACTTAAATCAGATTATTCTTATGCAGGGGGGCGTGGTTCATACGGAGATCTTGGTGGACCCATCATCACAACACAAGTAACAATTCCCAAAGATGTAAGTAAAGCTGATTTGCTTTCAACTCATGTTTTCTCTTAAAAAAAAAAGTCACAGCCATTTCTCAGACTGTTTAGGTAAATCAGAAGTACTTAAAGTGCTTGATCAGTACCTCTAATACAAAACAAGTGTTTCTAGATCACCAGCAGTGTATTATTTGACTATTTGGTTTCTGTCTTCAGAGACACATTAAACAATTTTACTTGTGGTTAATACTCAGTAATACAGATAGTCCTTGTAACTTGTGTTCTGCAAATGAGAGCTGGTTCTCCCAGTTTTATCTCACCTGTGTTTATACAGTTGATACTGCAGGAGATGTTTTTAGGCTATAAAGAAAGAAGCTCCCATTGCAACACTTTAAACTGAATTTGTGGAAACTAGTCAAATGGTGTTGTAATTTTCTGACTTTTTAGAAAGACAGTTGTATCAGGAAATGAACATTTTTTCTCTCTTCCCTAGTTGGCAGGATCTATTATTGGAAAGGGAGGCCAGAGAATCAAACAAATACGTCATGAGTCAGGAGCTTCAATCAAAATTGATGAACCACTAGAAGGCTCAGAAGATCGAATAATAACTATTACAGGAACACAGGACCAGATACAAAATGCACAATATTTGCTGCAGAACAGGCAAGTTAAAGTTTAATATTGTCCCCATTGTCAAATTAACGTGTATGTTATAAAACTGCTCTCTGTGAATCAGTTTTTTAAGAAGGCAGGTTTTAAGTAACTATTTGAACCTAACTTCTCTAGTGGTAGTTCTGCTTTGGTTTTCTTCTGTTCTCCATTCTTACTAAAATGAAGACACCCTCAAAACTAATCTTGCTGGATGACATCTTAACCAAGCAGTCCTCTCCTTTCTCTGGTGAAAACTGCTGCAAAAAAACCTACTTGTAATAAATTACATAGAGCCTGTAGAAAGTATAGAAGATTTCAGTGGATGTTGGCCTAGTTCTGTGTGGAAGACTAGTGATTTTGTTGTTTTTAGATAACTAAATTGACAACAAATCACAGTCTGCCATATGGCACAGACCATGCCTCTACAGGACAAGTTGAAATCGATTTGGGGCTGTTATGCAGCATTTCACACGTTGCTGACAGTGCTTCTGCCTTTTCTGCCAAGTATTAACAGCTACATATAGCATTAGCTGTATTAACATTCTGGCTGCTATAGCAGATTTTCATGTCTTATCTGGAATGTTTGGCTTTAGATTACTAATACTTAACTATGCCTGAAATATACTAATAGAATTTTTAGCCATTGACATTTTAAAATTAACTACTTTTAAATGTGTTAGGAATTTGTTATTAATATGCTCTATGAATGTCATAATGAATGTTGATGTAAGATGTATGGTCCATCATTCTAATACATGCTTTTTTCTTTTTCTTTTATAGTGTGAAGCAGTATGCAGATGTTGAAGGATTCTAATGCAAGATTATTTTTTCTTTTTTATAGTGTGAAGCAGTATTCTGGAAAGTTTTTCTAAGACTAGTGAAGAACTGAAGGAGTCCTGCACCCCTTTTTTTTTTTATCTGCTTCTGTTTAAAAAGCCAACATTCCTCTGCTTCATAGGTGTTCTGCATTTGAGGTGTAGTGGAATCTTTGCTGTACACCAGATGTAATGCTTTAGTTCCTTACAAATACATGGGGGGGGAAGGGCGCACGAGACTAACATTTAAATTTTGAAGCGGCAGAGAGAGTGAATTCTATTTTTGTTCATTGTTGGTGGTAAATTGTACTGTTTTTCTGTAATTGTTGTGAACACCCTGCTTTATGTACACTGTATCTTACTTTGAAGGGGGAGAATATGGTAGGCCACTTGTCCCTGGCGTTTATTGAGAGCAGTGTGCAGAATGTAATGCTTTTTTGTAAGAAACATTTTAGGATTTTTAAATAAATTTAGTGAATCTATTCTTGGTGGTCATTTTTCTTCAGGTCTGCTTAAGGTCATAACTAAAATGGATACTCCTAGTTTTTCTTTTTTCCCCCCATATAAACTAAAGTTGCTGTTAAGCTTGCTCTTCAGTTTCCTTGATAATATAGATGGAGTTACGTGGGGTTTTTTGACAAATTAAAGAAATCGTGTGAAAACAATGACTGCTTTGCTGTTTGAGGGGAAAAAAGGTGAAAATACTCACTCAAATATTGTGTAAGACTTGACGTTTTTGCAACTGTTTGGCCCTCTTTGCAACACATATATATATTGGTGACAGTATATAAATAAAATATTTTAAAACTTTGTGATGTCACTGAGTAAACAGTGGTAAAGTACACCTGGTTCTAGAGAGAGCTTGCTTAATGCAGAGTTGCTCTAGCATTACTGAATAAATTATACCTGTTTCCTGAGCTTTTGTGTGTATGAGGTAGGAATTGCGAATTGGCAAGTTGACAATATAACTCTGTAACTTGTTTTTCATTGTATGCAAAACTTCAACCTGTTTCCCAGATGTATGTTGAATTCCGTAAGAATTATTTGTGAGAAATTTAAAGGAATATAAAGCCTCTGGATATCTCATGTAATACCTTGGCATTTGTATTTATAGTTAAAAGTTTTAATTTCACTTCCTGAATAAAAACAGATCAAAAAGTGTAAAGGTGTGTGGCACGTACAGATATGATGGGTCCAGACTAAGTGAGCATTCTTTTTTTTGTGGGTTTTCTTGCGTTGGTTGGTTTGTTGTGTCCCCTCCCCCCCATGATTTGTGGCAGATGAACTTGGCCTTTTTAATGCAGCTAATTTTAATGCAGCTAAAATGGCATGGTGTAAAGGAGAGGAGCCTGGAACGTTGTGCATAAGGCTGGCTCCCTTGGCAGAGCGATAGCAAATTCTGTAGAAAGAAATGCCATCCCTCTCTTCAGGCAGTGGGAAGGCAGCTGGCTAGGTAGACAGGGTACCGAAACTGGCGAAGTCTGCGAACGAGGCTAATAAGGTTTTGGGCAAAATGCAAGTGAACTAAAACAGGTGTTGAATTTCTCTGTGTGCTCCCAACCTGAGTACGTATGCAAAAGGGGTTTTGGACGGTCTTTCTTTTGGTTCTTTTCTGTTTTGATTGGGGAAAAAAGCTCAGTAACTCAACACGCAGAGTTTTGTTCGCCCGTCCGTTTGTTTTTTTGTTTTTTTTTTAATCTCTCTCTTTTTCAATGATGGGAATCTTCTGGAAAACTTCGCTGCCTGGAAGCCAATCTGCCCACTGGTTCAGCCTGGCAGGATCTGAGGCGGCGATTCTAAGTCTCAATGTGCCGGCCCAGGCGCTCCCCGGGCTTGGGGTCTGCGCTCGCCCCCGCCCCCGAGCGCGGCCCGGGCCCC
>VZTZ01012161.1:0-15405 GCA_013400955.1 Drymodes brunneopygia
GAAATTGTCTCCTTTTATGACAAATATATTACCTTTTCTTGCCACAGATATGTCTCTAAGAGTGGGCAAGAATACTATCTTGAACTCAGAGGTCCCTCCCATTCAGGTGTCACAGCACAGCTTTACATAGATGTTTCCACCACTCCACGTCTTTCCTGGTTGTTCACAATATTGCAGAGAGCAACGCAGGTGTGACACACTGTTATCTTTGTGGGAAACAGCCATTGGGAACTCAGTTCCAGACACACAACTTCGGTATAGTGACCTCATGCATCCCTTGTGTGAGCTGTGTCACAACCACTCACCCTGTTAACCCATTCCAAATGAGGGAAAACCTTTTAACTTGAGCTTCAGTAAAGAGGCTTTCAGTACCCATTTATCTTACCCAATCTACAAGATTCAAGAAAATTCACAAAAAAAATGAAGAACTGAGCATTTCATTCAAGCTAATATGAAATAACATACAGTTGAGCTAATATGAAATTGTATGGAAATAATATGAAATAACTTGGCAACACCAAAATCAGGTGATACCTGAGCTGTTAGACAAAATTTTCACTTCTTGTATTACTGCAGACACTGTTTTCATCATTTCAACAGCAATTCTAACTACCCACAGCATCTTCTCACTGTTGAACAGGTTCTCCTGGCCCCCACACCCTTGGATTCCTCTCATGGGTGCATAAGCCAGTTTCTCAGCTCATTGAAAGCACTCAGAAACCACTTTTATGTCAGTGAAATGATGCAGTATGCTTACTGATCCACTCAGTTTACCTACTGACAAAGAAAGCTGGTTTTCAGGTAAAATCTTTCTTTCTCTTGACTGCTTTCTAGCATCCACAGTCAGGCAGAAAAATTCATTTATATGACACAGATGTTTAAGCAGTTGAGCAAGGAAAGAAATGATTGCAGATTATAATACTTTGTTGTTGAAGTGTTCCTCATTAGGACTATATGCCCACAGTAATTACAAAGCATTATACAAAACCACTCTTTTATGTCATTGCTGGCCTTCCTGAACCAGCACAATCTATAGATAGAAGCACCTTGTCATGCACTTGCCTATACTTGCCTTTAACTCTGCTTGTTCCACCTCCATTGTCTTGATTACAGCACCAGGCCAGCCACAGTGTCATCTCTCTCAAGGCAGCAAATGTATGTAACCACTGTTATAATTCTTTGCATTTTAATCTCTTCAGAAGCTAAAATAGCAAGGGGAAAACATTAATCTTTCCAGAAGAGTTTTACATGAAATGTAGCAGAATCTTTCCCCCTCTCATAGTAAAGAAAACTATGAGAAAACCACAAACAAAAAGCTGGCTATTAAATTACTTTTTCCCTGGTTAGTGTTATTTAGAGATCTACAGACTTCAAGCCCCCTTATGACAGGGAGGTAGGAACCTGGCGATCTTGAAAGGCACCTTCCAACCCAAAGCCCACCATGATTCTATTCCATGGGAATGCTGATACTGGGGCTGGGATAGACATGCTGTGCAGAGATGGAACCTGACCTTCAATTCACATTGAAGACACAGACTAACAAATTATGCCCATTTTCCTGTACTCGCATGGTGAGGTTGAAGGTAGATGCTCCTGAGAAACTGCACCTAGATGCAGTACGCGAAGCCCGCGTCTTTCAAAGAAAAATTGCCATGACAGACATATCTGTATATTTTGCAAAGAAAGAAGTCACAATGTGCTTCTGCCTGTATTGTACTCAGCTCTGAGAGCAGAGTACAATAATTTGGATAGAAAAATGAAACTAAGAACCTTGAGGAGAGCTGTTCCTTCCTGCAGGCAGTTTACCATCAGAAGCTTCTTCTTTCTCTTCTTCAATTTTTTTTTTAAGGATTCATTACAGGTCTTATCCCATGCCTTTTCTGCTCCAAAAGTATGCAGAAAATGGAAATTAGTGTGTGTTGTGCAGTTGTAATATAGCTGGAAAATTCTAACAAAATACAGAAAGAATAACCAAGTACTTCAAATTTCTTGTGTGTTTGTAAGTAAAATCCATCACCTTGGGGCAAAAATCACAGAGAAGTTGAATCAATGCATTTAATGTTCCAGGCATCTCTTGGTCAAGCTGCGGCCTGGGGAGATCAAGCTTCCAATTAAATATTTTCTTTTTTTTGCTTCTTTCATGAATGAAATCCTTTTTCTTGTATAAGGTTAAATATATTCCCCGTGGACTAACTGTTCTGGGGATAAGAGTAGCCTGGGTTCTGGGGTCTTGCAACATTGATTTTATTTACAATTTTAGTACTTTTATCTGTTTCTATCCTCAAGACCATGCTGAAATAATAATCTTTCCTGTTTCAAGGTTTATTTTTTCTTTAGTCGTAGATTCATTATTAACTTCATAAATACTCAGTCATTTACCACATGTGAGTGTGCTTCCATTGTTTTTAGGATTGCAACTTCTATTTTCCAGTATTTTGTAAAAATGACAGCATATTTAACTGCCTTTCCCAAAGACATAAGGTTTCCATTGGCTGCTCTTGTCTCTCTGTGACCTTATATACTGATTCTGATTATGTCTTAAGAGCTTCAGAGCTACTCATTGAATACCTTTTTAAAAGGAAATCTTCTGGTGAACGTAAAGCTGGATGTCTACAAACATGGTATTATAGGCTTTGCATCAGGAAGAGGCTTCCCTTGCATTTTGTCTGGGGCTGATCCCTGCCATGAGAAACAAATATTTCCACTGTCAGGAACATTTCCCAGAGCCCAAGGGGAAAAAACCCCTCTGTGTTAATTCTGCTGATAACAAAAAAGCATCGGGAACAGTCTTTTGTAGGCAAGCTCCTCCCAGGCTGCTGGAGCATCCACTCCATGTGGTGTACGTGCTACATACCAATACAGAGCACAGCACTGTAAAAGCACAAATAAAGCTAAAGCAATTGTTTTGGGCATGCAAGCACAGAAAAAAGAAAGAAAAAGTGCAAACCAGAACGTAACAACAAAAAAAAAAAACCCACAAAGGATTTTATTTTCTACTTCCCACCAGCAAACAATGTCTAGCCACTTCCTGGGAAGCAAGGCTTCAATACACACAGGCACAGCAGCAGATGCTCCAAAAGACAAACACCATAAGCAATGAGTGCCACACTTTCCTCCTCCTTTCCCTTAGGTTCTGTACCTGGACAGACATCCTATGGTGTGGAATACCCCCTTGCTCAGTTTGAGTTGGCTTTCCCAGCCATGTCCCCTCCCACGATCCTGCCCACCCCCAGCCTCCTGCCCTGTGTGGGGTGGAATGTTGGAGAGAGAGGCTGGTGCTGTGCCAGCACTGCTCTGCAGCAACCAAGGCACTGCTGTGTTGTCAGCACCTTTCCAGCTACTCATGCAAAGCACAGCACTGGGAGGGCTGCTATGGGAAAAGGAACTCCACCTCAGCCAGACCAAATACACTCTGGCATAAGGATGTGATACCTTTCTGAGGAGAGAAGAAGGGAGAGTGCATGGGGATCCATTGGCATCTCTTTAAATTTGGAAAGATGCTAATGTGTGAGCTAATTTTTTTCCAAAGAGAATTAATTAGGTTATTGAGTTTAAATAGCTGCTTGCATTTATGAGCATTTGTGTTGGTTGGGAATTAGGCAGAAGAAAATGTAGAGGAAATAAAGGACAAAAAATGGAGGAGGGAGGCAGGCAGGCAGGAAGGAAGGCAGGAAGGAAGGTAAGAAGGAAGGACTTAAAAAGAAATGATAATAAATTCAAATATCTTCTTTCTAAATACGGAACAGGTGTCATACATCCTTCTAATGTTCATGGGTGAGATAGCCTCTCTATAATGAGAAAAGTCTGATCAAGACTGGCTTGGCTAAAATATCAAGGCCCAGAGGGAGATTTATTCCTGTTCTTCTCCCTTTTACCTCCCAGGAAACCAGAGAGCAAAGCAAATTGCAACAATTTGTGACTGTAAAGCAAACACAGAGTTCTAATTATATTGTTTTTCACCGACAGTTGCTTCAAATACACTGTCCCGGCTTGTATTTGCTTTTCTAAAGCCCATTAGTTCTGTCAGTAGTGTTTTTCCCGGAGGAGAAAGTTATTCTAGCTGAGAAGCCTTTGATTATTTTCATTATTATCTGAGACACTTGCACAACTTACAAAACATTCACTATGGCCTCCGGCCTTGTGAAATGCTGCTGTCTCCCTGCCTCATCCCTTGATTTGGTTTAAGAGTTTCATCTAATTCAACTGACAGAAAATAATTTAGTCAGGTCTTATAGCAGGTTTCTTTCTTGACCTACAAATCTAATTTCCAGTCAGCAGTTGCTCTTTGGTTGCCTTAGAAATTTAGACATAGACAGACAGATGGACAGATGTGCTGTATTCTGGTGCCCCTTTATTTACTTTGTATTTTGGGTGTCATGACACACTCATGTGGCACATCCTTGCACATACTTTGTCTTTCGCAATGCTGGTTGTATGTGCATTCTGAACAGTAGCTGACTGACCACTGATTATCGGTCTAAATGTTAAGAGGAGAGCATCAACACCAAGGCTGTTTCTCTAAGGATGACAAACAAAGCAGATTAGGCAATATTAAGTTAATGTCTGTGCTGAGTGGCTCTAACAAACTACGAAAACAACATACGCCTTTGGGAAAGTGCCTTGTGTCACAGCTTACATGAATATCCTTTTCTTTCAAATTTTTAAGCTGCTTCCCTTTTGCTAAGGCTGGAAGAAATTACATCCTTGGTCTCCATATGTAAGAAATCAGGAAAGGAAGGGCAAAGACCACTATGGATGAGTCGAGACCAGCTGGTTGTACTGAAGGACAAGAGAGAAATGCAAAGACGGTGGAAGCAGAGACCTGATGGTACTTTATCTTTACAATTTGCTTTGTCATGAGTTTAATGTATATGTAAATTAATGTAGATGTAAAGTCATTTCCTTTGGCTAATGCCAGATGAAAGAACACCTCCCATCAGAATACTGTTGCAGTTAACTTAAGAAATGGCAGTAATTACGAACAGCTTTTCTGCCAGAGGAAAGAACGGTGCATTTAAAATGCCTCTAAGTTTGTGAGCTTTCAGCCTCTTACAATGGAGCTGGGAGAAGGCCAAAGTGTCACACATCAGTGTAGGAAGTCCTCTCAGTGCATATTCTGAGTTGAAAAAAGTGGTTACTAGAATAACAGGGGATCCTGCAGCCTAAACTTCATATGCAGGCTGGATGGGTAAATTATAAGCAGGAAAACTATGCAAGAACATGTTTCACCTACAACTGCATTAAAGGTGGAAAACAAAACAATGTAATTCTATTACAATTCGTCATCTCTGCCAGAAACCATAAATTCAGTAAACCAACACGGTCCTGGTATTAGTTAAGTTACTCCCTCAAATGTACAAAAGGTGGACATGTACATACTGGTGTATCCTTGAAATTTTGACTGGAAGGTCTCAGGAGAAGAGAGACCATTTTTCATCCACAGTCACACAACTAGTTATGTATCACATATTGTGGGATATATTACCTGACACTTGGTGAGGTGCTCAAGGGACTGAGCATCTGTAAAGGCATTGTTGGAGTTGTCTAACTCCAAGGCTCTGAAATTATGCATGACAGGTTACCCTGTTCCTCTGTAGATGAATTATATCAGGGCCATAATTAGGAGCTTGATACAGCACTGTGGGTGTGACTTTGTCATGCAGAAAATCACTTTGAAAAGAGAAAGGATCAGGGATTCAGAGATTTTATTTTCTAATTTTCATCACAAAAGTCTTTGAAATGCAAAACAATTGTTACTAAAAATGGAACAGTCATTCTAAATAATGTGAGAGATGGTTAATAACTTAGACAATTTCTTTTTATCAGTTTCTGTCTAAAATAGGAAATATAGGAAATACTGTAAATTCAAAAAAGAGGACTTATCAGTATGGGCTTTTTCTGTTATATTTTTTCTTTTTGATCCATGGAAGTTGCTAGTTTTTTAGTAGTGACACAAATACAAATAGCAATATCCAACCCATTATCTTATTTTCTTTATTTTAAAGAGTTAATGGGGAATATCCACATGGTCTAACTATGAACAAGAGTCCAGGAGTATTCTCAAGGTTATTGGTAATAACTTTGTAATTTGCATAACTGAGGAATGAACAAGGGTGGGTGCTTCACGGTGTCTGACATTTGAGAAGAAGAAAGAAGGAATCAGGGCTGTGAATGGTGGGAACTGCTGGACAGCACCACTGCAGAGGAGGACCTGGGAGTCTTGGTGGACGGCAAGCTGACCATGAGCTGGCCGTGCCCCCTCAGGCCACCAGTAGCCTGGACTGCTCAAGGAACAGAACTGTCAGCAGGATGAGGGATGTGGTCCTTCCCTTCTTTCTCTCAGCAGCATTGGAGCCATGGCTGGAATGTGGGGGTTCAGTTCCACATTCCCCAGTACAACAGAGACATAGACTTTCTGAGGAAAGTTCAGTGAAGGCACTGCAGCATCTTTTGTACAAGAAGAGGATGAGAGAACTGTGACTGTTCAGCCCAGAGAAGTGAAGACTCAGGAGAGCAGTACCAATAAGTGTAAATAGTTGAGTGAAAGGAATGAAGCAGAGGATGCCTGAAAATTCTAGGTGTTACCCAGTGACAGCATCAGAGGTAATGGACACAAGCTGAAACACAAGAAATTTCATTAAAGCATAAGAAAAAATAAATTTATTGCAAGGGTGATCAAAGAGTGGAAAGGGCTGCCCAGACAGGTTGTGAAGTCTCCAACTTTGCGGACGTTCACTGTTCAACAGGAAATGATCTGTGCTATCTCAGTCCTTCAGACTCTGCTATGAGTAAAGAGATTGTCTATTGTTGGTTGTAAAACAGAATGGGAGAACACCTAATGCTTTAGTTAGTTCAGTGATTCAAACCCATCAGTAACAGGCTCAAAGGGTCCTTGCCACAGTCATGGCAAAGTCCATCTGCATACAAATAGGTCCAGGATTCTTTGCTTTTACTCCATAACACAAAGTCATCCTCAGACCAAAGGTATGCTGTTCCACTGCCTTGCCAGTACACACAAGAAACCAATAAGCTGCAGTAAACTGAAGTTCCAAATCTCTACTCCACAGCAATGGTGTTACCTCCTTTTTAACTGGAACCTAGAATGTTGACTACACTGTGCAAGACTTGTCTTTCTTTGATGAAGGCATATGAGTCCCTTTACTTCTCATACAGACTTCTAATCATGTAATATCCTGAAAAAAATTAATCCTACCAGGAGATCTACTCTTCACTTCTATTGCACTATCACTTTTTTAAAAAGTGCAAATTATTACAGCGAATGTACAACAGAAAAAAGTACTAGTTTTTCTTCAATCAGGAAAAAACTGTCAACTTGGAATGGCTCATTTTTTCATTTGGTGTGTGATTTAGACGCTGGACTGAAAGCCAGGTATTCAGAGGACATTTTGTAGAGAGTGAAAGAAAGGGTAGAAGCCATTTATCCTTGTTTTTTGTTTTTCAAATATAGATTCTCTCTCTGGAATTCTACTGTTCTGGAAAAGCCTCTCTTAGTCCTGCAGAGTTCTATGACATTTCATTACACTCCGACTTCAGTTTGTTGAAGCTTTCACTGCTCTAATGAGTAGGAACAAACATCGTGATGCTTCAAGCAGATCTGTTTCACAATTTTATTTTCTGGTTTGCTGTCACCTTCTAGACTCAGACACTTGAAGAACAAAACTTTCAGCCATGTGTAAAAATAGACTTTCTTTTCCTGATGCAGTCAAATTGTACAGTCTGTAGCAACTGCCAAGATATCTGATAAGATAGCCCAGATCTTTTTCTCTTCTTTCCATGAAGTTGAAAAAAGGCCAAAGACAAGTTTATTCTCTTCGGTGGGTACGTGGGGTTTATTATGTTCTGGTTTTGTTGGATTTACTTCTACCTTTTAAAGAAAATCACATGCAAGAACCATTCTACTTGAACCTGTCATCTCCCTTTTGGAAGAGGCAAGGTCCTTGAAAGAAGAGGCTGAAGAGCTCATTGTAGATATACTGATCTAGCCCATGACATTTGAATTATGAAAAAGCCACTGGGAAGGAAAGTGGAATAGAGCCTGAACATCCCTTGTCCCTCTCAAGCTTGTTTTCTTCATGAAAAATTTTGAACAATTTCCCTGGTATTACTTTCACTCCATTCCTTCAGAGCCCCCACCTGGAGCAGCTTGGTAAATGTGAGGAATAGACATTCTTACTCTTTGAACAGTCTACACAAACAGAGGAGACAAGAGACATTAGTGCTCTATCACAAAACTGTTGTTATCACAGGATTCAATTCTTGTTGTTATGGCTAGTAGTTCCTCTATTAACTATTCATTTTAACATTTTGACGTTTGTGTTTACCTGGAAGCATATGAACACATCAATCAAAATAATAAATACCTACTTATAGATAATATCTCTAGGATAACATCAGGCTGGTTGCCATCCCAGGCTTACCCCATTCAGGCTGGAAATCCAGTGCAAGTCTTAAATATTTTTTTCTTGGCCAGTGGAACAATCTCACCTGTCTGATATTCAGTGAATGATGGTGTAAGAGTTGAAGTTAGTAGTTCTTGGAAGTCTGTATTGTGCTTGGTCAAATTACACTAGATTCAATGCGGAAGAAAATAAATATAATTAGTTACCAGAAGATTTCCTACAGAAAAGGCTACTTATCACTGGCAGTAAGACACTTCACACAGAAGACCTTGCAGGCTGACTGCAGCAATCAGGCTTGGAAAGTTTCTGGTTTAGGGAATAGCAGGGCTTCTACTACTCTTTTCCAAGAGCATCACCCACTTTGAGCTCTGTTCTCACTGCACGCCATAACCTGAAAAACCTGAAAAGGGGATTTATGGCATCTCCAGCATCATGGTCTGTCTGGGAGTTGCCTGTCTTCCCCACTGGAGACCACAAGTTTACAATGACTTAATCGCATAAATAATGCCATAGGTCAGCCAGTTTTCATCCCAGACAAATAGACATACTCTGTTTGATATCCTTTAAGGAGTCTGGAAGTCCCATTCTTTTACAGACCTGTCCAATACATGATCCTGTAAGGTGACTGTGTATTGTCTCTAGTAGCTCATCTCTTAAATAAGTATTGTCTTGACTTACAGGAAAAACTTGTTCATAAAATGTGAAACTTAGAAAATTGTATCTGAGGGAACACAGACAAAGAAAATAAGTCCTAGCTGTGCTGACATGTTCTCATTGAATCTCTTCAATAGGTAGAAAAATCATCTCTTTGTAGCTCCTGCTCAGAATAAAAGAATCAGACATCATTATAGTGTGAATCACCAGCAAAGATGTCTTTCTCCCGTCCTAAATCCATTTCCCTCAAGTATCCTGATTCTTTTCTCTCACAAAGGTGTGGGACTGTAATAATTTTTGACTTCAAAAATGATTCTCAATCCATTTAAGTTTCTGACAACCAAATTGAAACTCTCATATCCTGATAAATGGAATAAAATTGGAAACAATCCTTCTATATTTTAAACTCCAAAATGGTGAGGCAGATTCCATGAAACCTTAAGAAAGGTTTCTTGTTGATGCTAGCAATAAGTGCCATGAGAAAGTCACATGTCCAAACCCCCCTGAAGAACACAGTTTCTTTCTGGAGAGAACTGATTAATGAGATGATCAGAAGAAGAGGGAAGTCTGACAAGTACCTTTAGTGCATTCATGCAGAGACAAAAGGATGTCACTGTACCCCACAGACTGATGTCTCATTTCTGCCCCTTACTGATTCTCCTCTCTTGACTCTAAGCAGCTGTCTTTGTGTGGTGTGGGATGGTGCTTTGCTCTACTTTGCGTCATTCCAGAAACAATTGCCTTGTTTGAATTCAACTCATGCCCACTGGCTTGTCACAGAAGTGACCCACCCCATAGAAATCTTAAGTTCCTTTCCCCAGTCTAGAACAGACTTCCTCAAGGCAGGAATAGCCATGTTCAGGTACATGGTATCGCAGGTATTCCTAAAGTATATTCCCAAACTATAAAGCATAAAATCCCCAAAGAAACCTCAGAAGGAAACATAATAGAAAATAGAAACAGAAATGAAATAGAAACAGATAATGTTGCTGTGTCTTTGAGCTGCTCTGAAAGGAAGAATATTGCATACAACTCAGTCTTTGCTAGAGCAGCTGAACAATTGAGCTAAAATTAAGTAAGTCAGGTCACTGGAAAACATTTGCTTGTGACCAGTATCTTAATCTGCCCCTGTTCTAGATGTCTATGCCATCTTTCTGCTGTTTCTTTTATTGTTTTAAGCTGCCTATTTTGGGGATTCATGCATCATAAATGCATGTAGAGGAAAATTTGAAGAGGACACTGAAATTATTTCCTTGTTCTGTCAAACATCAGCACCAATCAGGAAAACATGTGAGATGTCACAGAGCACAGCTAAAGACAGAGATCACATTTTAATGTGGTGCATATGTGCTTCAGTCCACCAAAGGTCAAGGCATATGAGCTTTGAAATGGTTGACAAGATATGTGAAATGTGCCAGGGAAATGGCACATGCCAGAACTTTCACATGCTGAAATGATAAAGTACCAGATCAGGACATGTGCCTTGTAGTGGACTGTTGTCTGGGCACAAGTGGCCAGGCAGGATGGAAGGTGGAAAGGATGTTAGGAAGTAGAGAGTTGTCAGAAGTTGCATGTGGGAAAAGAGAGAGGCACTCAGGTACCAAGGAATTCTGTCAGTGCAGGCTGTGGAACAGTGATGATGGTATCTTGGTGGACAAGGCAAGTCTACTGCAGGAACAACACTACTGGGATGAGTTTAGGTAGACAGGCATCACTTTTATCGGTAGACTATGAATGGTGTGAAATTGCATTTCATTCAGGGAGGTCTCCAGCCTTCAGCAGATGAAAAATTTCCTCGGAAAAGGTCCTTCCATTCCTCTAGTCTGCTAACATTCAGAGGGCAGAAGCTATCCCTCTCCTAATTTGAGACAAGAAAAGCAGAGTGGAGCAGAGCTCTCCAGTACAAGATCTTAACAACAACAGCTGTACAGGCATTCAGAGGAAAATTTTCCAGGGATCAACCTAAAGTCAGAAAATAAGAAGGAGACACTATCTGTGCATCTGACTCCACAAAAGGGATCCTTCTGTTGTTTGTTATTTAAATGTCAAAGCTTTTAACAGGACCAGAAACTGGAGTCACTAGAGAAAAGAAGCTGCAGAAACCTCAGTAAATTAACAGTGATGAATATTTGAAGGATTTTTAAAGCTTGCTGGCCTGTGACTAAAAGCAGAGTTAAACACAGAAGACCCTGTCTTCCCCTTGCATCCCAGCATCAGGAAGACAAGAACGCACAGAACACTGACATACTGGTTAAATTAAAACCTTCCTGAAGATGTGTTAGAGGCTGAAAGATAATACTTTATGGCTTATCATTAGAAAATAATAGTTGGCATGGTTTTAATTACCCATGCTGTAGCTCCAAGTTGGCAAATATCTACTGGAGTCTTCAACATTGTTTGTACAGGTAGGTGTAATAGGTACAGTGAGACTGCTCAGTGTTCAAATCAGGCCTGAAGGCTGCACCCATTCCAGTAAGTTAGCCCAGGAATATCCCAGGCATCTCTAGCAGCATGGCATGGGTAGACCCCTTAGTTTCCACAGTGAGTGGCTGGATGCCAGGTGCCTGTGGCAAATGGTCCCTGAAAGATCCTGTTTGGGACAGTGTACAGGTAATCAGGAACATGGATTACAGTCTATCAGTCCCTGAAAATACATTCCAGGAATGCTCCCCTACAAATCCAGACCCATTAATATAGATACAGATAATATTATTTCCAAGATCAGTGCTCAACTGAAGAAGTAAGATACTGAAAATGTCTCTAAGTATCTCAATAATCACTATGACACAGTGAATTAAAAACACAGTCTCCAATTCAGGGTGCAATGGAGTCAACAAAGGGGATCCTTGGATTATTTCAGCTGTGTTTTGGCCATCTCCCTGTGTCTTTACAGACATATAACCAAGTGATCGTCATTTGGAATAGAAATAAATACCTGAGATAAGTTCTTGAGGTAACTACCAAGTCATTAAAATTCACAACCAAGCACAATACTTCTTGTGCACCACTATATGGCTATCAACAAACCTCCAAGTGCAGATTCTCACACTGTCTCAGCTGATGCTTGGAATAGGGTTGAGGTGTACTGCATGGTCTCTCTATCACAATGCTGGACTTGCTCTCTCCTGCGATAAGCAAAGCTGTAGCACAGGAAAAAATTTGTCAGTATCAAAGTCATTGGAGATGTCAATGGGAGAAAATCTCTCTGAGATTTAGGCTTTGTATATGAAATAATTTTTTATGTTAAAGAAGGTGACAGCCACACAGCCAGGGCAGGGAGTGGCCACTGCCATCTCAGCATGGTCCATAGCTAACTGTGCCTGCTTAGCTGCTTTTAACCAGCTGTGCTGTGGGCAGAAGGGCAGGGATGGCAGCAGGAGCTTCTCCTTTCCAGTGCCCCACATGAAGAGAGGTGCTGAATGGTGCCAGCTCTGCAGCAGCCAGCACCGCCCGTGTGGCTGTGGCAGGGACCACATGGCTGACAGTGAGAGGCATGATGAGCAATTCCCCGATACGGAGCCCAGACTGGATCAACTTTTCAGTGCTGAGAAACTCTACAAGAACTTTTCAATTGATAGAACTTGAGAACAAACAAACCTACGGACATCAATTCTCTCCTGAAGCAGAGAAAATGAAAAGGGGAAGACATGTGAGGAGAACAACATGGCGACACTAAGGTGAGTGAAAGGAAGGAGGAAGAGGAGGAGGTGCTCCGGGATTCGGAGCGGAAATTCTTCTGCAAGCCGCGGTGAGGACTGTAATGCAACAAACTGTTTTCCCTCTAATTCATGAAGTGTGTGGGGAGATGTAGATGTCCGCTTGCAGACCGTGGGAAAAGGTGCTCACGCTAGAGCAAGTGGATGCTGGAAAGCTGTAATCTTGTGGGAAACTCGAGCAGAGAGAGGGAACATAGAGAAAGAGGACCTTTGCTTCCAAAGAACAGCTCATCCTTAAAAGACTGCACCCCATGAACTAAAATGACCCATGCCATGTAGTTTGAGAAGACTATTTTGCCTGTGGGCGGGACTCACAGCAGGTCAGGCTGGACCGCTACTTGTGAAAATTAGAACCACGTGGGAGAAGTTCACAGAAAACTCTCTCCAATGGGAAAGACCCCACGACATAATAGAAGAGACTCCTCTCCCTAAGTGAACTGAAGAAAGATTTTTAAGTGACAAACTGACTAAAAACCCCATGTTTTGTCTCTCTGTGCTATCAGTGGGAATGAAAGAAGGGCTGGTGTGGGAGAAGGTGTTCTAAAGGTTTATTTTAGTTCTCATTATGATCTTTTAATACTGTTAATAATTTTTTCTTTATATCTTTTAAGTTTTGAGCCTGTTTTGCCCTTAGAGTGTTTTTTCCTAATCCTTATGAACCTTTTGATTTTTCTTTCCCCTTCCTCTGCTCAACTGTAGCAGAGGAAAATAAGTGAATGGCTTTTCATGGGTGCCTGGCTTCTAGCCACTGTCAAACCCTGACAGTTTTCTGAATAAAATTATATTTAATTTTTCCAAGTTTAAAAAGATATGGGTTTTCCCAGGAAAAGGATAATTTTAATAAGTGTTAAACAGACAGTCCCCCTTCCCCAAAAGAACAGGCAAGAAGACAAATAAATGAAATCTCATTATGCATGCAGTAGCTAGTATTAAATCTGTGAGAAATGCCATTATTATAAGGTGCCAAGGACTACTGATAAATCAGATNTGTGGGAAACTCGAGCAGAGAGAGGGAACATAGAGAAAGAGGACCTTTGCTTCCAAAGAACAGCTCATCCTTAAAAGACTGCACCCCATGAACTAAAATGACCCATGCCATGTAGTTTGAGAAGACTATTTTGCCTGTGGGCGGGACTCACAGCAGGTCAGGCTGGACCGCTACTTGTGAAAATTAGAACCACGTGGGAGAAGTTCACAGAAAACTCTCTCCAATGGGAAAGACCCCACGACATAATAGAAGAGACTCCTCTCCCTAAGTGAACTGAAGAAAGATTTTTAAGTGACAAACTGACTAAAAACCCCATGTTTTGTCTCTCTGTGCTATCAGTGGGAATGAAAGAAGGGCTGGTGTGGGAGAAGGTGTTCTAAAGGTTTATTTTAGTTCTCATTATGATCTTTTAATACTGTTAATAATTTTTTCTTTATATCTTTTAAGTTTTGAGCCTGTTTTGCCCTTAGAGTGTTTTTTCCTAATCCTTATGAACCTTTTGATTTTTCTTTCCCCTTCCTCTGCTCAACTGTAGCAGAGGAAAATAAGTGAATGGCTTTTCATGGGTGCCTGGCTTCTAGCCACTGTCAAACCCTGACAGTTTTCTGAATAAAATTATATTTAATTTTTCCAAGTTTAAAAAGATATGGGTTTTCCCAGGAAAAGGATAATTTTAATAAGTGTTAAACAGACAGTCCCCCTTCCCCAAAAGAACAGGCAAGAAGACAAATAAATGAAATCTCATTATGCATGCAGTAGCTAGTATTAAATCTGTGAGAAATGCCATTATTATAAGGTGCCAAGGACTACTGATAAATCAGATGGTTATGTTACAATTCATAGAGAGCTGAAAAACGGGACCAACAGCAATCTGATGTAGGGCAAGAGGGGAAAACGCAAAGTCCTGCCCATGGAGAAGAAAAAACACACACTCTGGGTGGCAACCAGCTGAATAGCAGCCCTGCACAGAAGGGCCAGCAAAATTCATAAAATAATGAGATTTAATTTGGATCCTGTGTAGGTGTCTCCACTAATGTATCCCATTTGTTCTATCTGATTTAAGCAGTTCTTTGTTTGACTAATTTGCTGTTCCCACTGCAGCCGGGTCCCTTATCCAAATATCTCATGTTACAACTTTCTCCTGATAATCATGCTAATCAAGTTAAACCAAGCCTGTAATTGTTTCTCAGTTCTGTAGTTTAACTGTTTAAACCCACTCCTGCTCCACAGCCATTTTTGTCAGTCTCCTTAGAAGGTGGAATTTTTATCTGATGTGGATAAAATCTTTCAAGCTCTCTGAATACACATAAATTTGAGAAATCTGTAAAAGAGTCCACTTTAAACCAAAGAAGAAAGTCTAAAAGAAAGAGAGAAACACTTGAAACACAATAAGAACGTAGTCAATTATCCATAAGCTTCTTTTGCGTTCCTCTACTCATACTAAAAGCCTGTCCAAACCTCGACCCATCACAAGTATTCTTGTTCGTTTTATTTGAAGAATAGCATTGTATAAATTGTTCTCTTCAACCAGCTTGTAAAACCCTATAATTCTGATATGGAAGAAACATGCAATATAAAAATACAGCATTCTGTTCAAATTGCTTCTAGCTGCTTTTTTTTTTTTTTT
>VZTZ01012161.1:15425-76593 GCA_013400955.1 Drymodes brunneopygia
TTCCTAAGAGCCTATAACAACAAGCCTTCTGCAAACTGAAATTTGGAAAACATGCTTCTTTGAAGCACACTGTGATTTCCATCTTACAGCATTAGCAGAAGCTAAAGCTAATGCTACGTTTTGATTTATATTCTAAACAGTTCCCTTTCCATTCCCTTTGTTCTGATGAGCTCTCTTCACTTTCTTTGTTCTCAAGAAGTAGAAGGATGACAAAGTCTTATATGAATTTGAGGGGAAGGACAAAGATATTTGCATTGCAGGATCATGAAAAATGTTTAAATATGAGAATGACGTAGAAAGTCAAAGGACCAAGCTTATGCATGAAACTAGATGCATGAAGCTGTAAACCAGCTCATTGATGTTATCTTTTCAAGGCCCACAGTTGTGCTTCAGAAGAAGAGCTAAGTCAGTCCCATACATGTTCTGTCTTGTTTAAGGACTGTGCCCATTGTCACTGAAGTTCTTTCTATCATTGCTATAAAGACATATTCTCTCCTGAATTCTGCTAACTATTTGCCAGCAAAGCAATGCATGACAAGGGAACACAAAAATATACAGGACTATATTAAGCTGGCCCATCTAGCTATTTTATATCTTGACTCTTTCAGTGACACATGCAAGGTACTGTAGATGAAATTGCAAAGACTCCTTAATGAAAGATAAGAGATAATCCCTGCTCCTAAAGTGTCTCTTTCCAATAATGCCATCTAAATCTGCAGAGCTGAGAAAGGAGTTGACCCCAGAAGTTTGATATTAAGCTTTCCTTCCAGAGTGTACATTCTGAGCACATTCTGTACCTATGAGCACTTTGTGATGAGAATAGAGTTGTTTCAAAATGTGGCTTGAAACTAAAGGTCTCACTGATAACCTGTTAAGTTCAAAGGGCAGAAGGCTATGAGATCCCACTGGGTTTCCCTCTGACCCCATTCTTCTCAGTATTTTTGCCACACCCATTCTACACTGCCCAAATTGATATTACCAGCACCTGACTTAAGTTTGTCTATACTTTGATTTATTTCTTACTACGGTTATCGCTCATAAATACAATTTCAAGCAGTACTTCACAGAGTCTGAGGAACTTTCACACAGGGTTTATCAAAAACCAGACCCTCCTGGTACTAAGTTCTGTCATTCCTTTGTCTGTAGTTTCCACTCCAAATCCTGAAATGAACTGTCATTACTAGGACTCCTCAGAGACATAGGATATGATGTTGTAGGGTATGTAATTATGTTGCCATACTTCTTCAGGGAAATACTAGAGACCATGTTAAAAAGGGTTGGGATGCCAGAAGAATTTTGCTTAATTGATTGTACCATAAGAAATCACCATTTTGAACCTTTCTACTCAAAGAATTTTTGCCGTACTAAAAAAGTAGAAAAATGTTTCTGTTTGTAAAGAAAAAATTGTCTTAGTTGTTTTTTACAATGCCAGATTATGTTTGATTGGTTCATTCCAGTAATAAAACTTCCCAAAATAATAATTTAACCAGTATAAGTGCAATCTGTATATCCTTACAAATCCACTGCTATGAGTGCAACATCAGTCATGGAGCAAAGAAAGGATTCTGCTACGGAGATGACCACCTGCTGTTTGCTTCAAGTGTTGTGAGGTTTAGGCAAGAAACAGGAGTCATAACAAGCAACTTTCTTCATGTGTATGAAAGATAATTTTTAAAAAAATTAAAATTGCAGCTGGAGGCCTTATTGTGGAGGCAGCAGTGCTTTTATGGTTGTGATTGGAGGAGGGGTGGTTCACTGCTTCCAATTGCAAAGAATGGCACACTGACTGTCAGGGTCCACTCACAGGTGAAAGTAAATAAATCAGACAAAGATATGGCACCTGTGCAGTTGAAGCCAAAACGACAGTAACATAACTATTTATTGGAAAAGTGAATGGAAATTATCTGTCTAATTATTGCATGTGAAAGACACACGATAGTGTATCTGCCTGGAAGAAGATTTGAAATGGTCTGATAGTTCCCACAGCTGTTTTATCTGTTGTCTCTTCATAAACAGCTACCTCCCGTATGGACCTCATTATCAGAAGCTCTTTTCGTTTCTTTTTCTGACAGAGATTAATGAAACTTCCTATGTTTATTGAGCAAAATTATCAACTGATAGTTACGCATAGAGACACCAATCCATAATTCTCCAGGATCAAAGGAGTTCTTCACATTTCCTCCAAAGGATTTTGCATCAAGTTCTGATCTGCAAGAGAAATGTTATGGAGTACACTTAAGGAAATTAATACATTGTGCAAATACATTCAAATTTTGTACAACTTCCATGATTATGTTCCTACCACTCAGCATGCATTTTAATGCATTCTTCCCGCACCTGGTGCCTGAATAACAACTAAATTGCGTACTACCAGCAGAGCTTATTTGCTTTATTGAGTTATAGATGCATGAGCAAGAGAGGAATCCAAGATGTTTCTGCTTTGTATGATTCAGATTTTCACTTCAGAACTGTCTGTTCTTCCTACCTGTACTTCTCCCAGTAAAATAGTCCAAGCACCTGCTAAACAACTGCAAGGACTCTCAGTCCTTTCCTACCACTGGATTTGTGTGCATATATGTGGGCACACTGTGGCACAAGCTTGGCTAAAGTAGAATAAAGTCCCAAAACAGCAAATTGTGTGCTGTACTCCAGGTCAGCTGAGTAATCA
This sequence comes from Drymodes brunneopygia, assembly GCA_013400955.1. Lineage (NCBI taxonomy): Eukaryota > Metazoa > Chordata > Aves > Passeriformes > Petroicidae > Drymodes > Drymodes brunneopygia. Next base: position 18,094 of record VZTZ01012161.1, read on the forward strand.
CAAGAGAACCATTTCTCTTATCAGCTGGACAACACCTGCACAGGAGTTGCAACAGTGTCCACAGTGGGTTTCTAGTCCTTACAAATTAATTAATTAACCCCAGTATTTGCTCCGACTGGCCCAGCATGGACAGCGAGGAAAGGATGAGTACTTTGAGGCATTATCTAAGAGAAAAATAGGAGTTCTACTATATCCCTGAGCATCTGTGTGAAATGTTACCATTTGTTTTCCTCTGCAAGTATTGCAGTCTGCCCAGCTGTCAAACCAGGATGTCACACGCAACTCTGCAGGATCTTCAAAACTACAGCTGCAGGGAAGAAAATGTCTTAGTCACAAAAGGAGACAAGCAGGCTCTATTACTAAGCAAGTGTTAGCAACAGGATCAGCTGTTCAAAGGAATTGCAAATGCTGGAATGATAATTTCCTTACATACTTGACAAAAGAGATTCTCACAGAACCACATGAAAGGAGCAAGAGCAAGCATCTTAAGGTTTTTGCCCATGAACACATCTGCAAGACTGAGCTGGAGGAGTTTTTTGCCCAAACTGAAACTTTCCAAGTGAATTCATAGTCCTACGTAGAACATTTCATGGAAATCCAAAATTAGGCCAGCACAATAGAGGTGACTGCAGAAAGCTTGGAAAGATAGAATAAAGAATGAGTGCTTTCTTCTTAGTGGAGAAAGCTTTCTCCTGGAGGGCTGAAGAGAGAAGCCAAAATGGACCACAAAGCACTGGAGGATCCTGGAAGCAGGTGTAAGAGTAGCTCATGTTAGTAGGAGGTGATCAAGACAGCACTCCATTTTAGCCTACTATTTTACATTTGCTGGTCTTCAGTGTGAGTTACTGCTGAGTAATGTCTAGGCAGCATCTCCTATCGTCTTTCTTTGGTAAGGAAAATCAATTTGTTGAAATACAGGTAGTTGTTTCTCTGATTTCAAAGATCTACAAAAGCTTTATGAGTCCGAACCGTTCAGTTTTCGTGCTTTGATCCCAAGATTTGATCTTGTCTTTAGGCTCTAGTCCCTGAAGTAGCATCATGAGATGAAAAATCAGCTTCCACTAATGAAGAGCTAATTCCTACAGTTGTAGGAATAAATTCCTAAAGCTCTGTGTTCTAACATTTATAGTTGTTTAATTTTGGCATCTAAAATAGTTTGTGTGCATAAGGTTGACTTTAAAAGAAACATTTTGATGTGATATATCATTTCCCTTTTTGACTCTGTGATTATTTTTTCTAAATGGCGTCTTGAAAAGTTGAAAATGTTAGGTTCTCAAGCTTTCTGTGTGCTGGAGACCTCTAAAAGCCTGTTATTTAAAAAAGGAAGTAGTCTCAGCTTCAGAAATTGGTGATTTATGACAGGAAATCTGATGAAATGGGAAGTATCTGTCATTCTGTATTGTTTCACATCTCTTCAGCAACAGAGATCTACCCCTAACACCATTCTTGCAAGACTCATTCACCTGTACTGGAGAGTTAATAACCTTTGGGAGAATCTTGGGGAGCAGGTTATACGGAATTTGCATAATGTATTACCAGCATAGCTCAGAAGATGCACTTGACAATTCACTGCACAAAATCTGTCTTATTCCTGCTGAGAGAATGCTAAGGAGATTGCAACTACCTGCTATATCTGAGTAATAATGTTTAAGACTCAACTCATGCTTTATTCAGATGATCAGATTTGTTTGACAGTTTCATACCCTCAGGCATGATTAAATTAATATTAGGGGATAAACTAATAGTTGTTTTTTTTTCCTTGTGACTAACTCCACTTGGGTTATGAAAGGCATTACTATAACCTGGAGCTACATCATCTGATCTCCTTTGTTTTCTATCAAAAACATCAGGTGTAGTAAAGAGTTTTGTGGTTACTGTAAAGGCCCTACTATCTAGTGCAAATTGAATTCCCAAGTGTATTTCTAGGGTTTTCTGGTTTCTGGCACACAGCTTAATGTCAGTGGATGATCACATCTCAATGACTGGAAACAAAGAAAAAGTCTGAAGCAATGATGGTGTATGCTTTACACTTCTAGCCACACTGCCTCAACAGGTCCCATTTCACTATCAAAAGACCAGACAACAGCTTCAGTTTCATCACCAGGGTACAGTGCCCTCCTCCCTAGCCCCCAAATGAAAACAAGCATCAGCATCTTCACCAAGAAAAATACATAGTGAGAAATAATCTGTAATAAGCTGTAACCTACAAGAAATTTAGAGCTCTTTCTAAGTCTTTATGGTGTGTATGAGATACCACCTGTAGACAGAACTAAGCCATAAAATCTGAATTGCCATATCAGTAACCATTAAACTTGATTCTATTATTCTGTTGCTATTATAACAGCATGGAGAGGGGAAGCATCTCAGGTAAGACTACAAGGAGATACAGTCAGAAAGAGCCCACACCTTCCCCGAAGTATCTGCACCTCAAGCAGGTGACACAGGATAGGTTTTAGTGGTGCCAGGCATGAGTTTAGCAGAAGAGGAGACATCAGGATGCATGTTGCCTTAATGATATAACAGTGTCTGAGGTATTACGATATGCTGTAGTCTGAATGATTTTGGTCTTATTTCATTATAGACTCAACTGAACCAAAAGAATCCCCCACAAGGTAACAAAGTAACCAAAAAGCCAAGAACTGTAGAGTCTCTGTCTCCTGAGCTTCGTAGCACAGACAGCTCAAATACACCTCAGGTTTGACAGAGCAATAAGAAAAGCTTACTTGACACCCTAGCCTTCACCCACTGCCAGTGGGACAAACAGTGGATGCTAATAAGTCTTGGAAAAGTAGGAAAAACCTGGAGAGTAGAGTGCTTGCAGCCTTCTAAACTTTCCTATGCTACCAGCAATAGATGAAAGACCAGTAAATTCAAACCAGGCACCAGTACATCTCTACTGAATTACCTACAGCAATTGGGGCACTACTTCACTTATACTTGAAATACATAGAAGTGGGAAGAAATAATTTCATCATAAATGCCATGTAAGCCACACAGAGGATTAAAGTTCTATCCAACTCACTTCATATCCTGGTGGACACAGAATAATCTTTTCTCCAGTGGGACTTAATCTGCCATTTAATGGCAATACCTTCTCCGTGGAGCCTGCAGCATACTCTGGTCTTTGGTGCTCGGGGTAGCTATGTTGCCTACTGACTTCTTTCGAAACCTCTGTAGAGTGTGGAGAGTTCATCCTAATAAATAGCTCTTTTGCAGCTCCTGACCTTCACAGAAAGGCTGAGCACAGACCGGATAAGGGATAGACATGGAGGAACACACAGGGGAAGGATTTTGAGAGAATCTAGACTTCTGCTGCCAAGCCTGTTTCTGGGTACACTCCAGCTTGCTGCTGCTGTCTTCTTAACATGCACATCATACGGCAATGACCAGTTAGCTTCACTTAGACTGCCAGTCAGTTTTCAGATTTGAGCTGTAAAGTGACTTGTATAGGCTTTCCAACTTGACAGCAATAAAAAATGATCCTAAGAATGGAAAGCTGAGTTTAATAGGGAAGCACAGTTACCCTTAGCTCAGCCACATTCTCATGAAAGCTCTCCTAACACTATCTTACAGTGTCTTTCTCTCTCCCTTGAAAGCCATGTTCTGATTCAGTGGCCAGTGATGGAGAAGTCAGCTGTGTCTCTATTGCTGCTGTAGAATTGTTCTTTGGCTGTGCATTGATCGTCCAGGCCTGATAGCTCAGCCTGCTATTGATAGTTATCAAGGGCAAGATGGGTCTCCTGCAGTGGCACAGGCTTTTCTGCCTTACTTGGGGAGTGTAGCTAGCTGGAACAGCTTAGAAGAGCAATAGCCTGAGAGCCCTTCAAACAAAGAAGTGGCCAGTCAGCAGAAACAGACAGTCCTGTTCCTGAAGGCAATTCAAATTGCTCCATGGGATGAATCATAGTGATTCCTCTCACTGCCTGGAGGGCTTTTTGTTCTCCGTATTTTCTGTCAAAGAAGTCCAGGGAAACCAAGTCCAGAGACTTGGTTGATATTGGGAACTATCACACTGGCAGCTTCCCTCTTATCTGTAAGGCCAGATGTGCTGTCAAAGCAGAAAATTATATCGTTTTGATATGATTTATTCTTGACAAATCCATACCAATTGCTTTCTATTCTTGTGACATGCTTTTGAGTGCTTCTAGGTGGAATTATTAATAATGTGCCTAAGAATTTTTCCCAAGGTTCAAGTTGTCCCTAGGGTCCCATTTTCCCTTTTTAGAAAGAAGTAAGATGTCTGAACTTCCTGGGCTCGTGGGAATTCCTTCAGCCTTTGTGACTCATTAAATATTGTATTTTGGCCTCATGTGTCCCTAGTAATAAGACTGGGTAGTAAAGAATTGGATCGCAAGAGCTGCTTAAGGGATCCTTCCACCCTGAGAGCCCTCTCCCCTGGTTCAATTACTGATAACTGGCTGTCTTGTATCCCAGGTAATTCTTAGTTCTCTGTGATTTAAAAAAATAATTGCAGTGCCATCAGATAGGACAGCGCTGGCAGTAGTGATGTGAATGAATCCCTTTGAGGTTCTTCAGGCAGCCAGGGACTCTGTCCCTACTTTCTTGCAGGCAGCTCTTTCTGATGCAGCTGAGTAGGAACCTATCACTCAACGGCTTGTGCTGTAAATCAGTTCCTCAAGATTCACTGCATAATTGAATGTGCAGATGGATTCCAAGCCCTGGGACAAACTAAATAAAGAAAGAATACCTGTGATTTAAAATACTGAAGCAGCATATGTTTAATAAGCATTTCTGTGATTTCTTTTTCTTTTCAAGCTGTGACAGAATTTCCTTCTCTGTTCTGATAATGCAACAGACTTCAAAGAACCCTAAGCCTTTCAGAGAGTCTGTTTTTGTCTTCAGCCTTTGATTCCTCTCCTATAGATTACCAGGACTGAAAGACCATACATGTCAGGACAGTGACCACCTCAGCATGACATGATTTATTCATTATCCAACCATGATGTTTAAAATCAGGTCTAAACCAGTGCAACAGGACAAGGCACAAAACAAAAATGCTCCTTTGTGTTTCAATTATACTTACATAATATATGCAAGGTATCCAATACATGGATAATATATCTATACCTATATCTGTGTATGTTTTATTGTCTGTTAAAACCTGTACTTAATTTCATTGCTCTGCACAAAGCCTTCCTCTTCAATGTGGATCATGCCCAGGGGATCTAAAAAGTTGTCATGCTCTCAGCACAGATAAAGTCCACAATATTGAGGGTAATTCTCCCAGGGTTGGATAATCAGACTTCATTTAAGACATTAAATTATATACATGAGATATAGATGCTGCCACACCATTTAACAAGTTGCTGAAATGTTCAAGTGTCCTGTGCCTTGAAAACAGAAACCTCATTTCTAATCTGAATACAGTCTAGGTATATTTTCCAGGCACTGATTTCTTCTGGCAGAAGCCTTAGTCATGCAAACCTGGGGTCCCATGGGTTGAAGTTCCTGGTTCCTGATCTTTTCACTAATCTAACTGGAAGGAAAAAATAGGTTTCTTCACACTTAACTGAACTTTTTCTGTCCTCCATTTTTCTCTTAGGTTTTACCATTTCCAGCAACTGTTAGAGCAGAGGGACTGCAGTTTCACCATAGCCTGGAAGCCAGGGCTGATACCACTTCTGGCAGAAATTATAGTCTTCTTCCAGAGGATAACTCATGTTCCTTCTGACTGACAAGAAGATGAACTCGGAGTGATAACCTCCATTTCATTCTTTTGGTTTGTTTTTTTCTGACATTCACAGGAAAAATGTGGTTTATTTCCTTTAATTACATCAAATTTCTGTGGAAGTTTCTATATAAGGAATATTTAAATAATAGGTTTACATTTTAGTTCCAGCCGCAAAATTTGAGTTCTCCCACTTACAAGAAAACACTTATCCATAAATAAAGGTAAAATCTTGATTTGATGTGTGTGTCATGCCTCAACGACATAGTACAGTGCATTATATTCAGTGGTCTCAATATTATCTCCTACTTCATCACCCCAGAAAAAAAATTGTCTCTTTTGTAAACCAAGGAACAAAAGTATGTTGCCAAAACTTTGAAATCAAAAACTATCTCAGAATATACACAAATGACAAAATATATTGTGGAATTCTCATCATAGTGCATAAGAAATACTTACTTGTGCTTTTTGACAATATACCAAGACATGGAGAGATATTCACTTCCATACAGGTCCAACTCCAAGAAGCAATGGATGGATGGATGGATGGATGGATGGATGGATGGAAGGATGGATGCATGGACGGATGGATGAAGGATAGCTGTATGAAGGAATTATTTTGTGAACTACTGACTAATAGGATAGGAAGAAAGAGGTGGTACCATGAGAAATGCCTGCAAAATTTCAGAAAGAGACGAAGTAAGAAATTAAAATTTCTTTTTAATCTATGCATCTAAAACTGGATACAAGTGTTTTATTCATTTTAAGACAAGGTTGGGATCAGGAAATTCCCAGAATTACATTGAAAACAAAAACTTGTGTCACCAAATATTAAGAATTGTGTGTTCTCTGTGCCCCATACAATCTCACAAACGAAAGATGTAAACTTTAAAACGGTCACTCATAAAACAGTTGGGGTTGTCATGGAAATATGACCACTAAAGTTTTGAAACGTGGGTCAAAGGCCATTCTGCAAAATTCAGCCTTCTCCAGGAAAATATAGGACAGAAGAATCTGATCTAAGGGCACTAAGACAATAAAGCACAAAGTATGAACTTAATCTGATATTTGCAAAGACATTAATTTTGGGTATAACAAAAAGTACAAACAGGAGACAATCTTGTCTCAAGCATCTTTGGGGAAATAATGTTACTCGTACTTTTCATTATAAAACCAAATACAAAGGATCAAGAGTACTCAGTATCTTGAGCTAGAAAATTGTTCTTCCTGGAATAAATAAAGTTTATGTGGATTTTTATTTTCCTTTCTTAGCCCCTAATACAAAGAAAAGATAGGCCAATGTTCTTCAAATTTTTTGGTTGTACAACCCTATCAAAAACCAGTTTTTGAGCACTCAACCTCAATATTTGTGTATATGTTTGTTTATTTAGTAATTATATATTACTGTAATAAAATGCTAGGTACATAATAAAACATGGATAAAGATAGATATTGGAAAAAAATACCAATATTTTAATTTTTGTTTAATTTTATTTTTTTTATAAATGATACAGAAAATTTTTTTTTATAAATGTTACAGAAAGTATTTTCTTCTTGCAAACCAAGGGATTGTTTTGTGCACCCCTTGCAGAGTATCCCACACCCAGTATTTGTTCACTTAAGAGTCTGTTTCCCTACAGAACCACAGGATGTTATTGGAGACAGATGAGGAAAAGTGACAGAAGTGCAGAAAGTTGAGTCCCAATTACCTATGGAGAGAGGGAGATCAGATCTTGGATTTAGGCCATGGAAATGGAAACACAGGATTTTCAGGTAAGAGCAGCATTGTCATTCAAATTCAAATCTGCAGCTTCATCAAGTGTCTTTAAAATGTGGAATTTGGGAGGTCTGTCCCTTTGCCCTCCAGTTCATGCTTGCTGCTTTGTATGGTGTGCTAAGGTGTACATTAAGGTTTGCTTTCAAATATTCTCATCAGCCATGGAATATACATTAAAGGTTTCTTGAAAGAAAAGAAAATCCCAGTGTCCTGCTCTCCCTGCTCCAAGGTCAGCTGTTGACTATGCCCTTTAAAATCTTACCTTCCCCTTCCATCTCACTTGTAAATTCTGCGCTTGGACGTAACAGTTTATAAGCAGCAAAGGCAGGACATCCAGCTCCTGAAGCAGATGGGAAGGAAGGTAACAGTGCATGAGCCTGCAGGATTTCTTCTCTTGCCATATGTTCTAATTATCCTTGGTGCTATATACAAACAGGGAAAAAACTGGCTCCCTGAACAATACCTGAAAAGCTATTGCTTTTCAGCAATACAGATGGATCATACTGAAAATGTGTCAACTTTTTACAGTATCATTCATAGAAATACTAGACTCCAAGTTAAACAGGGAGTCTTCCCATGGGCACAAAAATTTTCATGAATTCAGTAATCAAGTAGAGAGGTTTTCAGCTGTCTGCCATGTTTATTTTGAAGTCAGCGAGGTAACTGCATAATGTGTGCGATCAGCAGAAAAGCAGCATGAATTTCACATAGCAAATCCATCTGATAACCTCCTCAAGGACTGCTGATGTTATAGCCAGTGCTGCAGTTTCTGCTGCCTCAATTTCCCTGCCTTGGCACAGGTTTCCTAGATGGATGTTAACTTGGGTACAAGTCATTTTGGAAGCAATATGTGCTCTGGATGTTGGCATCACCCTCACAGAGGATTCTGGTCATACCTAGGTAAAATGCTTCCCTCTTTCTCTGCAAAGCTGCTGGGCCCTGAACAGAAGAGAAGTGACAACACATTTACACATTTCAAAACTCATTCACCATGAACCTACAGCATAGGTAGTGCCTTCAGCATGTTTCTTTGGTTTCTTCTAGGCAATTGTTAAGACAGTGGCAATGTCTGTGCCAAAAGAGAAAAAATGAAGCTAGTTTCCAGTCCTTTAATGTTCTTTTACTCCTCACAAAGGTAATGATGAAATAATTTTGCTGCTTCACTGTTAAATCCTCGAGGACCAGAATAAAATCCCAATCCTAGCTCCCATCTTCATTCTCTTTTAGCCAACTCCAGAAATATATGAATATTAAATGCAAAACTAATTGAAAGCAAATGGAAATGAGGTTGATTGAGTAATCCAGCAATATACTGATAGAACTCTGCTGTAGGACCTAAAAGAAACTAAATGAAACAAAAACAATCTTTATTGTTAGTATCTCCCAAGAGGATCATTTCTTGGTGAATATTGCCATTCTTCTGTACGAAATATTCAATGAAAAATCTGCTTCCACATGCTTAGGAAAATTAATCTTGAGTTTCTCTTGAGATTGGAAATGCTACAGCACTGAAAGCTAGAGCAAAGTAGGCTTTATGTCCTGGAGGGTTACTTCTCATTGAATGCCATGGACTTATTTATGTTCAGTTTCCTCAGCTGGTCCCAAAGCTGAATTTCATTCCTCCTTCGTTCCTCCAGTTCCCGCCTTGAGGTTCAGGGGCTTTAAAAATGTTGAAAGAAAGTTTAACATTTAAAACTGAAGTTAAAATAATTGCTGTGTAACTCAGCTTCTTCAGATTGATTGCCACTAGTTCTCCTGTCTTATTGAGGGGGCATATTTTCCTTAATCTTCCTTTTCTATCCAACATTCCTGTAGAAGCCCTTATTATTCTTTGAATTCCTTAACAACCGCACCTTCAGCTGTGTCTGAGCTTTCCTCTTCCCTTCTCCACACATCTAGACAGTGTCTATATTCTTCCCAGGATGGGTATCTGTCCTTTGCATTTCTGTCTTGGACTGGGAGGCCAAACTGAGCCATGCTGGCCTCCTGCCTTTCTTTCCTGACTACCTATAGGGAAACAAGACCTTTTGCACTCTGAAAATAATGTCCTTAAGGACCTGACAGCAATTTTTGCCTCCTTTATCCCTGAGGGCAATTTCCCGGGCTCTCAGTGCACTAGTTCCTCGAACAACTTTTGCCTTCCTAAACATGAGGATTCTTCATCTGGCCCATATCCCTCAAGACTGTAAATTCAATCAAAGAATGATCACTTCAGGCCAGGCTGACACCAATTTTGGCATCTCTAATTTCTTCATCTGTGTTGGTAAATCAAAGGTCTGGTAATGCTTCTTCTCTGGTTGGGCTGTCTATCACCTGGATTAATAAACAATCCTCAACACATTCCAGGAGTCTCTTGGCCTGCTTACAGCTTGCTGTGTACTTCTCCAGCAGATATCACAGGGGTTGAAGTCCCTCATCAGGATCAGAGCCTGGAACTTGAATCTTCCTGTAGCTGAAGTAAAAACAATTCAATGACATCCTGCCCTAGATCTGGTGGCCTGTACTAAACATCAACCATGAGGTTCCCCTTGTTGGCTTGATCCCAGTTTTTACCCATAAATTTTCACCCATATTACCTGTTCACTGCTGGCTTTCCATGGCAGCTCTGTGTTGTGTGTTTACACAGAAGGTAACATCCTCCCCACTGCTGCCTGCTCCTCCCTCCTTGCCTATCCCTTCTGAACAGTTTATAGGCACTGCTGCAGTGCTCCAGCCAAGCAGTTTGTCCCTGCATGTCTCGGTGGAGGCATTGCTGCATGAGCACTTCACCTGGGGGACAGGTTGTCTCACCTCTTTGGATGAATACCCCCCCAATGCCTTTCAGGCATTCCACAGGTGTTTCTGTGTTGGTTTCTAATACATTAGCAGCCCCTAGCTTTTCTGTATTGCTCAAAACTTCATCCCATTCCCCACTAAATCTAATTTAATGTTATCCATGCTAGTCTGGACAGCTTGTTGGTGAACAGCCTTCCGCCCCACTCTGCCAAGTGAATCTCAGAAGCTCACAACAGACCCAGCTTCCAAAGGCAGGTCCACAATCATAGAAGCCAAAACTTTGATTATGGCATCAGCCACACAGCCAGGCATTCACATTTCAATTTGACTCCTTTTTCCTGAGCTCCGACATCTGACTGGGAGGACAGAGGAGAACAAAACCTGGGCTCCAGGGGATTTGGTATTGCTATGAGGGTTATACAGTCTTTTCTGAGTGTTCAAAGTTGCCTTTCCACAGACCCTGCATAGAATGGTATTGGAGCAGATGGTAGTTTGTAGGGTTCACTAGGCTCAGCAGCCTCTCAGTGACATTGTGAATGCAATCTGTTCATAGGCAGTGAACTTCTAGAGAAGAATTCTGGATGGGAAATAGGTGCTTTGGTGCTTCACAGCAAGGAATCTCCAATTACATATTTTTCTGAAGCTACTGTTTCTCACACAAGTGATGGAATTGAATGCTTGGGGTTTCCTGGATCCTGTCTATTATTACTGTGACCTTCATTCTGCATGCCCAGAGCACAGTGTCTGTTGTGTAGAGATGCTACAGGGGAAGGTTCTCCATGCAGAGGAAATTGTACAATCTCCTTTATCTCAGGAGTTACTAGTGTCAGAAAGATTGAGATTAAATTCCCTTGTACATCCTCAAGGCAGGGCTGTTGGTCAGCACACAATACCACTTATTGACCTCCCCCTCACATTCCCAGGTCCTGCTTGGCCTGTTGAACTCCTGTAACAGAGCAAATTGTCTGAAGATTTCTTCCAGCTGGGTCCACTTGCAGCTATGACATCCATTGGTAGGGATGGATGCTGGAGGGATTTCCAGGTGCTGGAGCAACAGTAGCTACTCTGGACAGGTATTCCAGTTTTTGGCAGATCTCTTTGAGTGGAGACATCAACACAGGTGTAATGTTTCTGCTTGGCTTTCAGCCTCAGCCTTGCAGCTGCAGGAAGTGGGTACCATTTCCTTTCCATGGGCAGTGTTGTTACAGATTACAGGGGAGGGGAAGAAAGCAAACAAGACCTGCTTTGGAAAGACAATTCTTTTGAAATTCTTTTGAAAGACTGTGTCTCTCTAATTAAAATTGGCTGTGGACCTCAAGGTTTTTTATCACATGGACAGTTCAGTGTTTCCAAATTGAGGAAGCTGCATTTTTGAAATTCTCTTTCTTTTCTGCATTTGCATACTTCTTCTAGCAGAACTATGGGCTGTGCTTTGTTCCAGAAGCCTCTGCTCCATATTTTTAGATTTTTATGCAGGCATTAAATTTCATAAATATTGCTCTGTTTACAGCGAAATGAGAAGTCATGAGACAAATAAACCTCAGCAGACAGAAAACAGTGCAAAATCCCAGAAGTCTAAGTATTCATATTAATGTATTTTTAAAACCTTTCTAAGGGAGAGTGGAAAAATAAAAAAACTACAGCAAACTCTGGAACTCCAGCTTTAATTTCCTGAAGTTTCTTTCCTGTGGAAATGTTGCTTTACAGACCATGTATAATAAGAATGCAGAAACATTATTAAGATATTGGGACTACAGCTAAGAAATAAAAATAGGAATTATCCCATTGTGAATCTCAGGAAAGGGCTAAAACTCTGTTAAAGTCACTGTTGGCACCTCTTCTTTGCACCACTCAGTAGCTAGTGTAAAGCAAATGAAGTTTGATTACTCAGTACCTTCCCAGTATTTGCTTTCCCTTTTCCCTTTCCCCAAACAACATGTGCTTTGTGACATTTTGCTATGAAAGCAGTTTGTAGTAGTTTCACGTATAATGTGACAACTGGCATCTTCTGCCAACTGTCATCTTTTCAAGGAAATATGAAGCAGAGCAGGAAAGATCCAGCACTTATTGGTGCACTGTGGCTTGCATCTGTCAGATACTCAGTAAAGCAAGGTTAGCAACATACAGCAACCTGGCTGAGGTCAGAAGCAGCAGAAGTGGGTTTAATGTGAAAAAAAAAAAAAGTAAATTAAGGAGTTAGTACATATTTGAAAGATAATGACATTATACTCTGGGAAAATACTGAATGTAGCTGTCTCTCCAACTGTCTCAAAGTAATTCAGTTCCTTGGGTTTTGTTCTTTGGTTAAGAGGAAAACAGAAAGCAGTGCTCATTATCGCAGCGTAACCAGAGACTCACAGCTGTCCTGGTGCACAAACAGAAACAAACACAAGGAGTGACAGTTCTGTTACAAGATGAATCAACTCACCTCGTTCTTCCAGAATCCTCAGGATAGTTAGCCTTGTGGCAAAACAAAACCTCTTACAATCTTACCTCTTTCTAAGAAAACTCATGCACAGAGTACTTACTCCAAGGTAAAAATAAAGTTTTCATAAGGTATGAAGTCTCATTCCTGGGCCTTCACTCACTTCACAATGGGCTCAGTGTCTTATGAGATGTAAGCCTGACTAATGTCAAACTTGTCAGGAACTAATCTGTTTCCCATCCCTCTGTTTTTCTATCTCTGTTGCTCCCATTTGAGCAGAAGACGACTTTGTTGTCATAAACCAGAAATCTTTCAGAGACAAGTGCCATGGGGAGAGTGAACAAAAGGAAGCAACGTCCTGAAAGGGCGAGTAAAAGATGGTTTTATCTATGTGTTATGCATAGGATTTACTGGTGACATTAATGTTTGACTAATGGTCCAGACTTAGAGAAGAACTTTTATGGAAAACTAGATATTTTTCAGGTACATTGATGAAAAGATCAAGATATTTGGGGCCATGGTGAAAAAAAGATGATTGGGCTAAGGGTACAGATGCATGAAAATCATTGAATGTCACTGACCTTGAACTTAGCAAGATTTTCAACATGGTTTCTTACAACATCCTTTTATCCAAGAAGGAACTTAAAGGTTTAGTCAGGCAGATAATTGCCAGGATGAAATATTGAGAGGATCACTGGGTTCAAAACTAAGTGGCTGATGTTTACTCCACTTGGGCAGAATGACAGGTGGCTTTTCTCGGGGCCTATCTGATATTTGCTATTGCTATCTATGACCTACATGAGTAGACTGTGCATCTCATCACATCTGAGGATGACCCCAAATTGGAGTTGTAGCTCATACATTTCAAGGCAGACCTGTCATTCATAGAGGCATAAATAAGCTGGAGAAATGGGCTTGCAGAAATATCATGAAATTCAGTGAAGAGAAATGAGGAGTCCTGTACCTGTGAAAAAACTTGTTCAGCCTGGAGAAAAAGGCAGCTTTGGAGGTACCTCATAATTGACTTTCAGTACCTACAAGACCATAAAGAGGACATAGCAAGACTCTTCACAGTACTGTATGGCAGAAGAATCGGAGACAGTTGTCAAAAATTAGGTCAGAGAAGGTTCAGATGGATATAAGGAAAAGAAATGGAAGAGTTTTCCTAGACAAAATCTTCATTTTTGGAGGTTTACAAGACTTTTTGGATAAAGCAGCATTGTCTAAACTCAGTATTAGTCCTGCTTTGAGGATGAAGTGTGGTTATATACCTATGAATCAAATGCAAGATTCTATGAATCTTGCAAGGACTGAGAAATAAATAATATTTATTATCTGGCTTCCTGATTTCCCAGACTCTGAGGAGCCTCACCAGCCTGTCCAGCCTTACACAAGCTTTGTCATTCTGACAGGGCTCTGGGCTAATCCTTCTCTCCTGAGAAACCTCCAGAGTGGAAGCTGTGTGGTGAAAAGTCATAGCACAGTTTAGCACAAAGAGGCAACACACTCAAAGGCCACTTGTAAAGAATGTTCTCCAGAGGGACCTGCCATATCTACACACAGCAGAGCGAAGCCTACCAAAGTTTATTGTCTGTGTACTGTGGCAAGTGACAACTGCAAATTCCACAGATCATCTGACTCAGCTGTAAGCCACATGCCTCATTCTTCATGTGCAAAAAAGCATCCTTATTGCATCAACATGTGACATTCGTATGTATCTGTCTCAAGATGGGTTTTGTATGGAAACAATACTGAAATATTAAAGCTGAAAAATTAATTTTAATTTAGGGCTGGTTTCCAGCTGCCATTTTGCAATGGAATGTGTATGACAACACAAACTGAGGGAGGCAAGAAATGTTTAACGGGCAGACAAGTTGAAGAGGATACCAGCAACTTGAACCTAACACCTTGGATTTAATTCAAAGAAGATATCTCATCTCAAAGTGAATACTTGTGTTTCAACACAAGGCAAAGAATTTGTAACAATCAGACCTTATACAGGCCAAGAAAATTTATTGCCTCAGTAAGACCGTAACGTTTTGTGAATGATGCAGCAAGTGATTATATTTGCTGTCTTTAGTCACTGTGCTGCAGTTGGTCTGAAGTTTGCTGTGAAGAAACTGAAGCCAGAAACATGTCAAGCATACAAAAGATTTGGGGTTGATGGGGTAGAAGGCAGGGAGCAGAATGAGAAATGAAGAACAGAGCTTTATCATCTTACTTCTTATGTATAACTATTGACATTTGAAAAAACAGTCACAGAGATAATCTCTACAACTTCTTCTGTAAACACATGTAATTAGGAGTTTATATTGTGCCCTGAATACAAAGGCCTCAACATGATCAGTGAAAGTCAAATTCATCACCATCTGAGACAATGAGTTTTATATCTTAAAACTGAAAGAACTCACAAAATCAGGAAACATTTCAGACTTACAAAATTTTCCTTAAGTCAGCCACTTATCATATTTATGGCTACACTTAATCCTCAGTTGCCTCCATTATTTATGTTAAATCTGCTAATGATACTGTAATGAGTTATGTACAACTCGAAATGGGAACTCATTTTTCAGGGGAAATGAAAAACCAAGTGTATCCATCTTTCATTTCTTAAGGAGCTATAAAAACCACTCTATGTTCTAATGAAATTAAAGCGAAAAAAAAAAAAAGAGTACAGATGGGAAACAGATAGAATCAAATTAGAGAAAAGACCACGGCTTCATTAGGGAAGTTCACCATAGTACACCACGTAGTCAAAAACTTGTGGAAACAAAAATGATAGAAACAAAGGATAATCTGAAGCCTGCAACCAGATTTACTTGCCTTGCATCAGAACTGTACCATCACAAATCCCCCTCACAGGTTCATATGGCAGATGGGTGAAAAACAAGGTTCTTTTAAGCCCACAAGCTCTACTTTACTCTCAGTAAGCAAAGCCACACTCTGTGCAATATGACACAGTATGAGAGGTACCATTCTCAGCATAACCTCTGAAGGCTAATAAAGAGAAGCTTGGGGTTTTTTTTACCATGCTTCCTTCAAGTCACAACAAGACTTATATGTTCCTCTATCTGGCTTTCATAATTTACTAAAAACTGATTAAAGTAAAATGTCATTGGAGTCTTCATTTCTATCAGCAATGAAAAAGAAGTAATAAAATTATTAAATGGAGTAAATTATCCATGCAGATTTATAGTAAATTGACTAGCAATATACTCTTAATTTCTCTGAGGAAGACAATAGAATTTGAGATTCAACAGAGTCAATGTCCTATGCTAGTGTCTACTTCTTTATCTCTTATCGTGTCTCTGCAGAGGGTGAACAATTAATTCACTGAAATTTTTTGGTTTATTTGATTTTCCCTGACTGATTTTTACTGTGAAGGGAATGGAGAAAGTGAGTCCACTCTCTACTGGAACCTAAAGTGGTTTCTCTTCCACACTATGTAGAAGTATCTCCCACTGAGTTAGACATTTTTAAAATACAGCCTTTTGACCCCCATTTCATACAGTATTTTGTTAAAAGCTACAGTTGTGGGAAAAGGCTTTCAATCTTAGCAGAACTTTATGTATTTGTTCTTACAGTGATTGGGGGGAAAGTGCAAGAAAAAATGGTTTTCAACCAGGCACTCTTCTCCTGAATTATGGAAATATTTTTTATTTTTAAACAATGGAATCATTCTTAATAGAGACATTTGGAAAGATCAGGGGAATGCCCTGTACCTAGCTTGTTCTTTTTATAACACAGACTGGCACTTGCAATGAGCCATAGTTTTGCTCCTTCCCTGTAGGTTCCACTCAGATGTCACTGTTCCTTGCTGAGAGAGGAGCTTTGAAACAGATAGAAGGCAGGTGATGGAGGGAATGCAGCATGTGAAGAAGGGCTACACTCACACAAAAGTGAAAGCTGTGTTCTGTGTAGCCAAAATCCATCTCTATATTCAGTGGTCCTTCTGGAAGCCTTTCTAGCCATGGTTTCATCTGAGGCAAAGGCAAAACTGGTGTTTGGTGATAGCTGGGCTTTGGATGCCCTTGTTTAGATGCTTATGTGAGTGGCCTTGTTTTCTAAAGCTTGAGACCTAAAGTGTTTTGTGACCAAACACATCCTTATTTCCACTGAGTATCTTACAATTCAGTATCAGGCTTCCTGTTGCAAAAATTTGGCTTCCAAAATATGTCCACATGTCAAAAAAACAGCACAAGCTTTCTTTGATTTCCCTCTTCTTTTAAGTTCCTGTAAGGCAGCACAGAAAAAGGAGATGAAGTTTCATTTAATCTCTGCAACTCACAGGAATAGAAAAATATTTTAATTCAATAAGGAGCATATCACAGGCCTGAAGAAATTAAACTGGTTAAAGTTTTGAGTGTCTGAGGAAAAGTATCCCGGTCAGTACTTTTTTTAAATTTGGTCACTGCTCAGGTACAGATGTAGAAAATTAGGCACACCAGTTTGGATATAACAGGGAAGCACAGTGAGGGGAGCTGCATGCATCCTCTGACAGACACGACCTGTTGCACTCTTTTGTCCCAAACTGGACACAAATTGGAACACACCTTTCTTACATGGTGTACAAACAGCTCTATCTCACATGAAAGCAAGGTACGTGAACAATGAATGATACTTTCCTCCAAGTGTTTGGCTTTTTGTTTTGCTTTGTAAAAATTTTGGTCTAACAAAAAAGCAAAGGGCATTTCAACCCACACAAGGGTTGAAAGAATCTGCGTGTTCATGTGGGTTCAGAGGAGGGCTAAAAAATTTTCAGTGGAATCATGAGGAAATATTTAGAGGGCTCTTATGTGAAAGATGGAAGCAAGCTCTTTAACAAAGTCTGTAGCAGTAGCACAAGAGGTAATGGTTTTAAACTAAAGAAGGGTAGATTCCAACTAAATACAAGGAAGAATCATTTTACTGTGAGGGTGGTGAGACATGGGAACAGAGAGGTGCTGGATACCCCATCCCTGGAAATATTCAAGGTCAAGTTGGATGGGGCTCTGAGCAACCTGATTTAATTGAAAATGTCTGTTCACTGCAGATGAGTTGTAGTAGAAGACCTTTAAAGGCCTCTTCCAACTAATTCTCTGATTAGAATATTCTATGCAACTACAACTTTAATGTTTGTTCCCATAAAAGTTTCATCATGAACAGAAGGTATATTTTCAAGTGACTTTTTTTACCAGAAATAAAATTTATCACTAACAAGGGTGCTTTTTCATGGTGTAGAAAGGGATTAAATAAATGAAAACAAATACAAATAAATGGGAAAGAGTTCCATCTCGGTAGAGGTACAATAATGAACTCCCTAAAAGTGTATAATGAAAAGAATACCTCATAAAAGCTATTTCAATTAAAAGATTCAGCTTTTATTAATTGACCATTAAACTAATGTACTTTCAAACACGTATTTAATTTGCTTTCCTCTACCTTTCCTTTCACCAGAGCATAAAATTAACATTTCTAGCACAGATTGATTCTCTTGAATGTACTAAAAGGACTTTGTGATTTTTCTGGCAACATAAAAATATATACAGGCATCCAAATATACTTGCTACCAATGGTAGCCTATTTCCTCATTTAGGACATTTAGCCTTATGTGAATTACTTATGTCCTGTTGCTTTAAGACAACAAATCTCTTTGCAAAAGAGCAAACACTGAAACTTGCATCAGAACCCTCCTATTACAACAACTTCACCCTAAACCAGCTCCCTCAAAGGAAAGGTCTTTGCAGCTGTTTTGAATATTCCCCAAGACTGAAAACCAGCACAAGGGAGAGACAAAAATCCTTATATTCTTGCACTTGTAACTAGACTCTCAGAGAATCACCACAGCCATTTTGGTTTTGGACCTGCAAATGTGCTAAAATAATGATCAGTTACATTTGAACAGATTTGGTGGGATTCTACTTTGATAAAATGACTGAGATATCTTGTAAACATAATGAATTCCAGAATTTGACCATAATCTGATCCTCTGTTTTCTTTTATTTATCTAATTCTCTGCTATTTTTTAACATGGAAAAAAAAAATTACATTTTCCAGTTTGTATTTTACAGTCTTTGCTCTTTTTTTCACATCACTCTTAAAGACCACCATTAAGTTTACACAAATAATACAAAACCAAGCGCACTAACAAGGTAACAGTCTATTTATTTTCTCTCCTTGGCAACTGATGGATCACAGATTAAATATTTTTTTAAAGATTTAACAGCCAAATAGACAGACAATCCCTTCTGAATGTGTTATGTAAACAATAACTGAGCAAGAAATGTGCAGGACTGAAGCTGCACATACATCTTGTTTTGAGCCGTCCATTGTGATAGAAGTGTGAGACTGGCTCTTACTAGCTTGAAAAACAGACTGTGTGTTAAAAATAGGTTTCTGAAGAATGGATTTTTCTCCAGAATTCACAGGAGAAATCATCACTCTTCAGTCAGATCTTGTTTCCCACCCTTTAGGCAAGGTACTAAAAGGTTCTTCTTGTTCCATTCCAGATGAAACCAGCCAAGATGCAGGTGGTTATTTGTTTACAGTGCCAGGCATAGGGGCCTGTCTATTTCTTGGATGATTCTGGTCTTTGGAGGATATAATGTTTCGTGCTACTGTCTAACCCTGAAAAAGAAATCAGAACAAAACTAAAAAAATAGTAAAACTTGAGAACAGCCTTTCTTGTGTCTAACCAAGCACCCATCTGCCACAGGACTTCCCCTATGAACTGGTCACATCAGAGAGTTTACAAAAACAAGGTATGTAAAACATCATCCTCCCCTCTCAGAGACATGGCTTCTATCTTCAGCCATCCCAAACCTCTTCTCCTTAGAGGTGGGTTTCAGGGGCTGCTACAGGCCTTTTTCCTAGGAGAAACTGGTGGAAAATGTAAGCACCATCCTGGATTTTATTCCTTTTATTCACATAGCAGTACTCCTTGTATGATCATTTGAAGTAGAGCTCTGCTTTACATAATTATCCATACTCATGTATAAAGGGGCACAGTTGCATATAATTGGACTTATTTGCATCTGAATATACCTGTCTGTGACAGAAGTTCTTGTCTAGACACCCCACATTCCATGTGAGGACTGAAACAGGAGAAGGCTGGATGATAAATTTGCTCATTGAAGACTAGAACAGAACTGTCTCTGCTGCTCTTGGAGAGATAGAGACCCATCTGGTTTTAAATATAGATGTTCAAATATATCAAAACATTGTGTGCTGTCTTCATTAGGAGCACAGGGACAGATTATAAATATCTGAAGCCAATCCTAAAACAGGTTACCTCAACTCATAAAATGCTACCTTCCACTGATTACTTCTTGGCACAATTGGCTTTAAGAGAGCAAGACCCTACAAAGATGCTACAAGAGCAATATCCCTTGACATCCCTGACAAGAGCAATTAGCAGGTATGCAAAGAATATGCTACAGCAGTGGTCTGCTCCATGTGTCCTCCTCATCTGCTTCCGGTCCAAATATCCTCACAGAGTCTTATTGTCTTCAAGTAGCTCTGATTCACAATTAGTTTGAAGGTGTTATTTTGAGCATGCTATTTTTCACCCACCAGGACCACCAGTAATGGTTAAGGATGTGTGGAAGAAAAGGAGAGAGTTTTCTCACCTCAAAAAGACAGCTATTATGCTCCTCATTCTGCCAAATTAGCTATTCATCATCATGATCCCATAGCACCAGCCCTACCTAGCCCTGAGAAAGATACAGGGAAAATGTACAGATTCCTGTTGGATTTTCCTGATGAAATCCAGGCCATTCAAATAAAACACCCTCAGCTGTCCTGTTGAGTATGGATTTCTTTCTCTGTGTCAGCTGCCTATTTTGTGATGCTGTTGGTCTCTCCTCACCTTCACCAATACCATAGGGTACCATGAAATGTAAATCTTGAGGCTTTCTGCATAGTTTTTTCCGAACAATGCAGCATGCAAACTGCTCTGGGGCAGGACTCTGATGTATACAAGCAGGCAGCCAGAGCATGTCCCTTTTTCTCCCACCTGACAGGGAAACAGAGGGCTGATTTTCCTTCTAGCCCTGTGGCTCTGACAGAAACATTTGCAAAGAACACAATCTGCTGACAAACAGCAAAACATGCTTAATCCTGCCAGTGAGCACTCTGCTTGTTCAACCAGATCTAACTGCAGCTTTTCAAAAGCTCAGCATCTCTGCAGTGTAGCCTTGCAGTCTTACACTGCAGCCTCCAAAGTCTGCATTGAGAGCTGATGACCGCGCACTGCAGTGTGACGCACTCCTACCACGGTGCTGCAGTCTGTACAGACTGAGCAAAGGACAGCAACAAAACAAGAGCTTCTGGCAGAGCTCAGCATCCCAATTAACTTCAAGGGCATTGCTTTGTTGAGAGCAGAGTTTAATGTTTTTAATGCAGAGCTCAAACAGTAGAGTGACTCTGCTTTGATTTCAGTTGTGACAAACTGAAGTCTGTTTAGGGATTAACCCTAAGACGACAGTGTGACCTTTGGCAGTTCTCTGCTGCATTTATCCCCACATTTTTTCTGAGGGAAAGAAGTTCCTGACAGACCTTTTCAGCGCTGAATAGCTTTGCACAGCAAATAGCATGTGGAGTTTCAGGACCCATGTCATACATCCCGCTGAACTAGGGCAACAAAATGGCTTTAAAGGCATGGACCAGGCCATTTCTACCTCACTTTGACTCACCTTCACATTGCAGCATTTCTATGTCAACTAGCAGAGTTGTGTTCTGGAAGACCAATCTGATGGTCTGTAGTCCAGACTGCAGAAGCAAGCCCGGGACTGAAACCTGAAGACTGATTCCTTGCTCCTTGCTCAGCTCTCTCAAAAGATGAGTTCCACTGACAGAGCATAAATGTTTCACATAGAGCAGATAATGGACAAGACAGAAGTAAACTTCAAAAAATATCCCAAGGCATAAGAGACTTTGAAGGAAACATAAATATTATTGAAAGACTTACCTGTTCTTGACTGAAAAACTTGAATATACAGCCACAAGCATGAAGAGACCTGAAAGAAACACTGGAATGTACAATCACATGAACTTACCTAAACCCTCTTTGCTGCAATACAGGAAAAATAGACTCACTGAACCTTCATCTTCCATTAAAGTCTGTGGGATTACCATTTATTAACTTTTGTCATTTGACTCTAATGTTATGATGAAGAGAATCAAAAAGCACAAAATAACACTCGAAGCACACTTTAAACCCCATCTTGCCATGCTGTCTGCTTACAGTGCAAGAGTAGCACTCTCCTGTATAACAAAGGACAGAGACATTTCTTTTGGGGAGGTTTAGGTTCCAAGCACTGCTATAGTTAAGGGCTTTTGAGTAAAAATACTCAATCTTGGCATTCCTTCTTGGTTCTTAATGCTGGGTTGAGTCTGGTAACAAGATGCGAGAGAGTAGTCAGGCACTTTCAGGAAATACGCCCAACAGATTGATTTCTCTTATAATAGCTCTTGGCATTTCAGTACCTCAAGCTAGCACTATTTCTGGAGATACTCAATAATGCTGCTTTAGTATTCTCAGAACAGAAGAATCTGGCAAACTGAATGCTAGCAAACTGGGGGAAACAATATATTCCCAATGTCACCTGCAGACATGACTCTGCACAGAAGGTCAATGGATTTCTTTACACCACAGGACAGATTTCTGCAAGCTGGAAGAAATGTTCTTTTTATTTGCCTTGATAAATACTTGTTTTAGCCTAGCCTGTAATTTTCTACCTCAATTTCACATCACAGGAAATCCAGATGCATTTTTGTTTCTTTTCTCATTTTCTCGTATAAGTATTTTGCTCCACAGGCTTTCATGCTTATCTTTAAATTCAGAAAGTTAGCACAGATTTTCTTAATTGTCTTCTTTTGGAATCTGCCTTTCACGACTCAAGCTGTGCTTCTCTGGTCTGACCCGACAACCTGATAGATCAGAACTGACACCTTCTACTGGCAGATCTGCAGAAACACCAGATTCAGCACATAGTGGATAGGAGAATCCACTCCCAAAGTCATAGCAGTCCAAACAATTAAAAAATTATGTTTTCTTTTGTGCTTACATCTCCTGAATACAGCACTGAAAAGAAAGGAACATCTCCAAAAGGACAATTTGCAGTGTCATGCACAGATCCAGATCATTTTCTGACAAACCAGAATGATAACTCTCAGAGAAGCTCACAATCTCACTTGTTGCTTTATCTTATGCTCAGAACCAAGGTGCTTGCACCTGTTCAAAACCTTCTTTCATGTCATGTCAGGAGCTCTGCCTAAGGGACCAGAATCCAATTCTGAGAAAAGAGTTTTCCATAAGGAACCTCAGCCTCTCACAGCCAAAAGAGTTCCTTACACTTAATGTCCCTTTGCTCTCCCACAAATCTTGCCACAGCCTACAGAAGAGCATGAATCATAACTCTCTATTAATCCAATAAAAACTACCCACTACTTTTTGTGATGCCATGTCCATCCACACCCACCTGTGCTGTCTTGCCTCCAAATACAATTATATCTTTCTGTTCAACACAGCTACCTGTGGCAATGAGATAAGATTCCCTGTCTGGTAGCACAAGTTGCTAAAAGGATGCACATAAACAACCAGTTGTGACAACCCATTCTTGATGTCTGGGCCAAATATCACCACAGAGTGATGAGAGAAAACATAGGTATAAATGTACTGCTGATGCATTAAAGAAAGAGGTTGCATTGCTGCTTGAGGTATAGCAAGGACAGCAGTGATGATACAAGATTGTTTCCAAAAGATACAAGCAATTTCAGCAAGAGAACACTAAGAAAAGTCCAATTCGGGATCAGAAAAAAAAAATCAAATGCAGTATGCAGAATAAAATTCTGCAAACAGTATCATTATTAAGAAAAGGTATGAAAATGACAGGGGAAAAAAAACCCAGCAAAACTAAATGCAGAACCTGGCAAGGCACAACTACTTGTTAGACTGTCCAAGTCTTGTTGTGTGCCCTTGCCACATTAGGAAACACCTTTGTGGCTACTTTTCTGCCACACTGAAAATCAATCACATGCTGACAGGAGCACCAGGCACTGGTCCATAAGGTATGTAGAAACACCCCAGGATTTGAATTGCAGCCCAGGTGGGTGAAAATATCAGGAGTAATATATGCAGTATCCGAGAAGGAAGCAGAAACACATCCCAGAAGTACAGGCTGGCAGTAAAGGAGAAAAATTAGCATCATCTTTATGACAGAAGGGTATTGTGTTTCCTGATGTCCCCAGTAGCAGCCCCAGTGTCAGGCTGCCATGTCCTCCGAGGTTGCCATTCCTTTCCTGTGACAGCACTCACATTAATGACAGGTGCTGCTCACAGACACTTGCCACACACCAGATAAAGTGTGAGAGCTACCTTGGGTCTCTGATAAGCTGTTTCCAGGTGCTGGCACTTACCATAAATGCATGCCATTCAGGAAGCACATAGGAGCTGCCTTCTCTGTGTCCAAGGGGACATGGAAAGGCATATCTAAGACCAGTATAATGCAAAGCCTAATGCTTGCTGAAACTGGACCTGCTGAGCAGTGGGGTGACTGAGGGAACACTGCCATTCACCTAAGGATGTCAGAAGCTACCTGTCCCCCTGTGAAGCATTGCCTATTGTATATCATCCCTGAGCACTGACTCAGTCCTAACTTCCAACTTCTGGACCCAAAGCTACATCTGACCTAGATGGGGGTTTTTCTCATATGTCAAAGGCATTCAGGTCATGACTACTCTGTTCTGACTGTCTTTGTTAATAGGAGCTGAATTATGGCACTCCAAACAGAGATGCTGATTCTTCTTTAGACTATAATTAGGTGCCGATGTAGGTAGTCTTGCAGACTGCAATGGTAGTCTTGCAGACTACAATTAAATGCAGACCTAGACAGAAGAGGCATCTCCTTTCCAAGCTTGCCACCTACAGCACAGGTTCCAGAAGTCTCATTCTTGCAGCTGGTTCTGGTTTCAGGCACAGCCCTCATTCCATGCCTGTGGGGTGTTATGGGAAACACAACCTTCATGCTCTTGTGCTCTCTGGCAGAAGAGACAGAGAGATTTCTTGCTTTCCTTTTCCTTTTGTATCCAGCTACAAGGCAAAACGCTGTTCAGTTTTAGCCCGGGGCAAGCTTTCTAAAGCATCTGAAGCAGATGTATTACCAGCTTTCTTAGGGCTGTTATGGTTGTGAGTAGCCTGAAAACACATTTCCTGGGAATATTTAGCTGGACCTGAGGAGGACAATCACAACTAAAACAGAATAGACAGCATGGACAAAGACATACGTCCTACAAAATACGGATAGATCTGGGCTGCTGCCTGACAGGAACTCTAAAGACATTTTCTTCCAACAGAAGAATAGAACACAACAAGGCTAGTAGGCCTGGATATGCAACATACATCATTCAGTGTGCTCAGATTGGACATGACACTGTTGCCAAACATCCTCCTGCAGATATAAGAACAGACTGTCTAAACTGGAGATACTGAATAGCATCTTCCAATAAGCCTTGGCAGTGCAAGAGATGTCAAAATGGGGCGGTTCTAACAATATGTTCATTTGGATGTGGAGAAATGACAAAGACTGAATCCTCTTGCTCTTGGGAAGGACTGTGTAACATCAAGTCTGCAGAATAGGCTTATAGGGAATTGGGGAAAAACAAGTCTCAACAGGAAA
This sequence comes from Drymodes brunneopygia, assembly GCA_013400955.1. Taxonomy (NCBI): domain Eukaryota; kingdom Metazoa; phylum Chordata; class Aves; order Passeriformes; family Petroicidae; genus Drymodes; species Drymodes brunneopygia. Next base: position 43,416 of record VZTZ01012161.1, read on the forward strand.
ATTGCTGTAGTTTCTGCCTTACTTCCCTGTCTCTGCAATGGACAAGCTGAAGAGGAAATTAAATGGAAGCTTTAAAAGAGAAGCCTTTGTCTAGACTTTTATATTATTACCATACAACTATTTATGCAATAGAAAGTCTCAGACAAGACCACTAAATCCCGGACCAGCTTTCAGTAGTTAAGCTGGCACCCAAGGTAAAGCTAATGAGCCCCACTCTCACATTTGTGCAGGCACCTCATTCTGATATGCGTGAGTACAAACTGAGAGATTGCAAATGCAGATCAAGCACACACAAAGCCCACAGGAGCCATTTGGTAAATCTACCTGTGCCTCAACATGCTTGGAAAGACAAGCTGGATACTGGGAAGGTTTCGTTTTTCTGCCCAGGAAATCAGTGGCACTTGGGAGTACCTACCACAGACAGTAGACCAAATGAGAATTAAAAGTAAGCAAAGATGATTTTCAGTCTTCCTTAGCAGGAAGTTATCCATTTAAACAATGTAAGATAATGAACCAGTAGCAATTGTTCATTGTTTCAAGAACCTTATTAAGCAGACCAATAACACTTTATGGAAAAGAGGGAGAAAGTTTCACTTTGGTTTTGCTACTCATGGTTCAAATTCTACAATTTGGGGGCTGGCTCTTACTGTGTGAATAGATGCTTTCAGAGAGGATGACTATCCAGAGTCTTTGGAACTTCTGTGATAAACTAAGTCCCAACAATTACGTTTTAGACTACATGATTATGCTAATCTTCATACATACATCTTCTNCAAAACCAGGTACTACTTTAAGAAAAACTGGAGATCAACCCTTTCTTTTGAAAAATATAATGAAAGTGACACTGTTAACAACTATACCATCACAGGGGTTTTTGCTACAGCAAATAAGTTTTCTAATTCAGTGGTGACTGAAATGTATTCTTGCATAGTTTAGCCAGGAGTTGAGTAGCCAGCACACTAGATAGAGGTGTACAAGGTCTGGGCTGTAGTCCAAATTCAGCTACTGATCTGAAGCATGTCCTTATAAAAGACATTTACTCCCCATTTCTCAACATATTTCTTTCTAGCTCTTCTGAATTTATATGTGAAAATTTCCAGGAAGAAGGAAAGGCACTAAGTGTGTGCATGTATCCAGCACAAAGAGGGCATCCAGTTCTGAATCAGGGTCTGCAGCTGCTGAAGGTGCATAATGCTTAAGATATGGATATGGCTAAGCATGTGAGCAGGTAGTGTCCAGGGAGAGAAACTGTACTTCAACATTTAAAATCAAGGGCAACTGTTTTAGTTAGGCTTTTGTGACCTTCCATTTTTAATCACTATACTTTAAAGTCTTCGCTAGGCAAAACAGCATATTGCTTTTAAAATGTCACCCAATAGCTATTTTAACTAAAAGAATCCACCAAACATTGAAAATTGTATTACTATGAAATCAAAACCACTAATTTGACATTAAAGTAACCTTTAAAAATCATTCCTCAGAGACAAACCTAACCTTTTTAGCCAAGCAATAAGAAACATACTTTGCATAAGTCATATTAGATCTGATACCTCTCATGAGCTACTGAGAATGTAGGAAGGGCATCAAGTGCCTTTAACCTCCAAAGGCAGCTGTCTCAGATACAGCTCACAAGATGTGAACCGTCAAATAAGGATGAACTTACTTCTCTGGAATTTTTATTACTTACATAATCCCAAATGCCAGGAAGAGGCAAATGGGGGGGATCCATTGATCTGTTTTCATCTGGGCTTCCCAGGGGGTGGAAATAGATGAAAAGTGCTATCTGTCACCTCACTGTTCTCAACCCAGAGCAGAAACCAAGTGCTCAGTGCACCCCTGCTGCGAAAATTCACACTCCACATCAGAGAATATGGGTTGCTCTGAGCGTGAAACAATTTATGACCTTTCCTGATTTCCCTGTGGAAGAAGTTGAGCCTTGAACAAGGCATAGGATGAATCCAGGTTCTGGACATCCCCAGCGCAGAGGACAGTTAAGAGGTTTTCTTTGTTTTTTTCACTCCAGTAATGCCAAGGTGGAAACAAAGTGAAACAGACTCTACAAAGCACAAATGGAAAACACTTGCTTTGATTAGTCCAATTTAGCAATGTCTAATTTAGCAAGAAACATGACAAATGGTGTTTTGTGGAGTGTGCTGGCATTTTTACAGCTAATTCATGAAATAACATGAAGAAAACTTGCCGCAGATGGCCTTTAATTGAGAAATAAATAGGTAGAGAGTGCTAGCCACTAAAATATCTGATGAGAGCTATATTTACAATGCATAAGCTAACCAAACTGTGTGTTATCTACACCTCATTTAGCGGAGTGGTGTCCAAGTCATTTTATTGCTTACCCAGGAAATCTAGCAAGGGGAACAAAAAGGCATACAACAAAATACTTCACTCTATTGCTCAACGTGTTTGTAACTCTGTATCCTTGTGTGCTTGGAACCCGTGGTGATGGCACAAAGAGGGCTGCGGAATTGCAGTGAATAGCAGTGATTTCTTTTCAAACATGGATAAAGTAAAGGTACCCACACCCACATATTTAATGAATTCTGGATGCTGTCCAAGGAACCCTTTGAGTCAGAAACCTCTCTTAGCTGAGATCTGTACATTTAGATCCTGCAATAATGTTATGACAGAAATATTTTTCCCCAACACTAGTGATCTCTTCCTGCAAACACTGGTTGCTATACTTCAAAGATGTTCAAGAATCAAGCTCAGGACAACAATTACCTGTCAATCACCAAAATGCTACAGGAAAAGCAGCACCAAAAAAGGGTAACGCACGACAGAGATTGCAACCTAGCACTACAGTTCCTAATCAAACCCGTGTCCAAGACAGTCAGTACCAATACCATTTTACAGCTGGGTAAAAGAAGGTTCCAAGAGCACTTCCAGAACTTGCTCCCCTTGTCCATGACCTTAATTGCAGCCATGTAGTATGGTGCACTCACTGCACTGCAATTTGGAGGGGCAGCTTCAAGTGCCACAAAGCAAATGAAGCCAAACAGTCTGGAGATTTCGGTGTCATCTGCTCTAAAATCTCCTCATAAATCAGCATCTTTTGCATCCCTCCCCCATCCCTCAGCTCTCTGCTATTGCTCCTTTCTCCCTCTTGAGTGGGGTAGAGGCAGTGTGTGCCTCAGGTGACCTGGAACTCCTGGAGCACTGTCTGGTCAAACAGAAGTACTGACCTGTACTGCTGTACTCCGAAAAGGACTGAGTTCCACCCACCTTTCCCTGAGCCAAGCACATGGTATTTGTACTTCTTTCCTCTTGGAGATCTCTGTACCTCAATTTCAACTTTGTTTCAAATTTGAAATTAGGTGTGAGAAGGAAAAGGGAAGAGGTGTTAAAAAATAGCTGGGTAAACACAGAAAGAAGACTTTTTTTTAAAGAAATAAGATAAAAGTCTTAGATTGCATCAAGTGGAATAATATAGTATCAGAGGAAAAGCCAGATTAAATGTGTCTATCTACTTCTGGTACTAATCTAAAAAGGGGTGGAAAATATATTTGTGTGTCACCCTCCCAGAAGTGGCTTTGAACCAGCTGCTGTGCTCTGAAGAGGCTCTGGCTACACCTCTCCACTCAGGAAAATGTAAAGAAGGCAACAGGGCCAGATCTCTGCTGGTCTAGTTAGTACTGACTGATTACTGGACAGTGTAAACTGTCAAGAGTGAAATGAATTAAGAAGAGCCCTTCTGAAATAATGGGATGTGCTGGAATGGTATTGGACATCCAGAAAACAATTGTTTTGTTAATGTAATACAAGAAAAAGCCAGGTAAGAAAAAAACTTTGCTATTAAAAGAGGACTGAAGAACAAGTCTTTCAATTTGTAGGGCTAGAACCACATAGATATTATAGAAAAGCAGAGATATAGGACTCTTGGGAGATGGAGGGTGTTGGCAGCAGAGGAAGACATCATGTAAGGTCCCAAATTAACTTTTGATAAAGCAATGATAATATTACATTCTGAGGAAGCCTTGTATATTATGATAAGTCTATAATGAGGACCACAAGGCTTTGCCATTTTGAAAGTGAGCCTAAATAATGGAAATATTTAAGACAGAACGGTATCCAGAGGTCAAAAGACAGGCAACAATGTGGGCTTTTATTTTTACTGCAATAGATGCTGCAGACTGAGATTATGCTGGCACAAGACGCAGGAGACCCATCTCCCTACAAGTCTCATTGGGCATTCAAAAACAGAATAGCACAAAGAGCCAGAAAACAACAGCAGAGAGATTGTTTGCAGGAGCAGTAGACAGTGCTGTATCAAATGACAAATGGACTATCAGGCTGTAGGCAAATGGGGTATTTGTTCATTTTATGTTGAAAACAAGCACACCAGCCAACAGGAATAAGTCTGCCAAAAATAATGATGGAAAAGAAAGGAGAATTCAATGGCAGATAAGCAGGTAGGACCCTAGGGCTTATGGTAATCATTTTGCTCCAACTAAGTACATGAATTAACTGGATGAATAAATAGCAGTTTGAAAAGAGAGTTGGAAAAGTACAACTGTCAGGTGAAAGTGTCCTTTATCTCATCTAGCTGATGAGGGGTTTTTTTAGAAGAAACTGCTGAAGAAAGGTTTTCCAGAGAGAGTTACCCTCACCAGGACACAGTCCTTAAAGAGAAGGTGTTATCTGGGAACAGGTGTCAATCGAAAATGAGCCAGGACTGCAGCATGAGGAGACAACTGCTACTGTCAACAGCATGCCAGCAACTAAGAACAGACCCAGGCACCAGTGGTGTGGAAATCAGGCAGCACTGGGATGCAGCCCTGCCATTCTTAGTAAAGACTACATGTTCTGCAAGCAATGTGGGAGATCTGTGAACTGAGACCTCTCAGTTTGCCCTCTCTGAACTTTCCTTGACCTGCCTGTAGCTTTATTTTGCTTCTCTCACCTGGGACAGCAATTCATCCAGATGATCAGGTGCCTGTGCCTGATCTGTTTTACTTTTCCTTCCCTTGGTGTGGTACAGCCATAGTTTTGCTTAGACAGCAATGACAAGCTGCTACTCAATGTGCAATGAGATTTATGCAGCAGCAACTTGGTGACAAAGTGCTGACAAAGCCAGGCCTGGACAGGTAGGACTGCAGAGGCCTTAAGAAGGACACAGGATGTGGCACAGGGGAGCACAGCTGCAAACACATTGCCCATGGTCAGCTAAAACGTGAACCTGGAGCTGGACAAACTGGGTTCAGGGGTAATGAACAGAACAAAGAGAGAGCACAGTGAGATGGCCCAGGGTGTAGTAAATTTGGATGTAACATGGAGCTGCAGACCAGCATAGAAAGAGAATATATATAGAACTATATATATACATATAGAAATACATATAGAAACTATCCCAAGTGATCCTAGAGGGACAAAGAATTCATAACAAACTTTCTTCCTGGCAAAGGACTCTGGATGCTGAGAGCTCCCAATAACATTTCCCCCATGACCTCCACCAGTGCGTAACCTCTCGAGTTACACAGGGGAGCAGTGGAAGGGTAAGCACAGCATTGAACGGGGTAAAATGAAAGAGAGAGTGCATGTGTGATGACAATTTTGTAGCAGTTTTCTAACAGCATTGTTGTTCCTTCATTTTTGCAGCACTTGGAGCTGGATTAAAACTGAATGATCCCTTGATACTTCAGTTAAACAAACATTATACTCCTGGCTTTAGCAATAAATAAAATGTGCTTCCTTCTTGTCAATAAATAAGATTTTCAATCTAACAGCTTGCCTGTTGCAGGGCAATGAATAGCAATGTCATAAAAAGAGACAATTTCAGACTCGTGGGTTCTTTAAAAAGATGTTTTATTTCAGAGCCCACGAGGTCAGGTGGATTCCTGAAGGGAAACAGAAAAGGGTGCGAGGAGAAAAAAAGAAAAAGAGTCCCGGGCAGTGATTAGACTACCCTGGCTACCGGTTGGTAGCCAAAGATAATCCTGTTCAAAGCTGGGGTGAACTTGATCTAAAATCAAGTTCAAAATAATTAAGTTCGATTTATCCCAGAGAGGGAGGAGGCCAAGCACCCAGCTTCGAAGAGCTGCTGCACCACTAGTTGGTGAAGGAGCTCACAGGGACCACCTGCACTGATGGGTGGTAAAAAGGTTAAGGGGTCCCAAGGGCAAAAAGCCAAAAAAAGTTTTCTCTGATTTGGTCTTCGATTTTTATAAGTTTCTGGTCCCGCCCAGATCCGCCCCTGTCCTGCCTCCATGGTTTGAAATGATTGGGTATACTAATTAATGAGGGGAGTCCTTTCTGCCAATCAGCTCGATGTTGTCTAGGGGTGTAAAAATGCTGATGTCATGATGACTGGAAAGGCGGGAAAGACCCTCATTAAAATTCATGGTTTCTATGGAGGCAAGTGACAGGGCTAACTGTTAGTTTCTAAATTTAGAAGTGGTGGTGCAGTGGGGCTCTAATATGAAGCTGGGTGTTGGGCAGCCAAAGGGTTTTACACATTAAATAAAATATTAAATACATTCATTCTTAATAAAAATTACATTAAAAAATAGGATTTTCACATGGGATTCAAGGTGTACAGTAAGGGGTTACAAGAGTTGAATGCAAATAACATTTACAACATTTTATTTTAAACAAACATTTTTATAACTTGTTTTCTTTTAACTTTCTCTTTGGTTTAATAACATTTGGTTCTCTGTTAACTTTAGCACTCTGTAGAACTGTTTTAATTTACCTAGAAAACCTTAAAACTAAATTAACAGCTCTTTTATTATTTTATAAAAGTAATAACTTAATAAACTTTATAATAAGGATAACCGGCTATAACAAGGACAACTGATTAACTTATAACAACCTATAACATATAACATGAAACCCATTTAACATTTTAACCAAACATTTTTATAACTTGTTTTCTTTTAACTTTCTCTTTGGTTTAATAACATTTGGTTCTCTGTTAACTTTAGCACTCTGTAGAACTGTTTTAATTTACCTAGAAAACCTTAAAACTAAATTAACAGCTCTTTTATTATTTTATAAAAGTAATAACTTAATAAACTTTATAATAAGGATAACCGGCTATAACAAGGACAACTGATTAACTTATAACAACCTATAACATATAACATGAAACCCATTTAACATTTTAACAACTATGATTTAACTAAGTGTGTTGTGAATATGCAAAAGATCATGAGGTAAAGTTCATGTATGACAAGCAACAATTTGTACAGAGCAATGAACAGTAAAAGTTCATGGTTTTAAACAGAAGAGTGTCTTTTTCCCTCAGCAAAATGGTAGTAAAATGGAAGTAAAATCCAAGTCTATCACTCAGAAGGGCCAGAACCTATTAAAACTGGCAGCACCAAAAGGCAACAGGCAGTTAACCTGCGGAAGAGAGCTCATTCACTTCACACAACATGGAACAGTTAAGTTTGAAAACTGTGAATCTCTAGTCCAGGCTGCCTGCTGGAGCAGGATGAGCTAGAGTGGGTTACCCAGGAATGTAACCAGTTGGGGTTTGGGTATCTCCATAGCTGGAGACTACACAACCTCTCTGGGCATCCTATGACACTGTTTGACCACTCTCTCAGTAAACATTTTTCATGCCTCCAGATAGAATTTCCAGAGAATGGCCTTTTCCTCTGTTATGGCTGAGAGTTTGGAGCAAGGAACCTCCCTACACTTGCTGCTTTCCCCTTTTTTTTGTAATTACTGGACTCATGTTAAAGAATGCAGAGATGCTTGAAACATAAAGTTTCTGTCCAGATTCAAACGAAGAATTGATTACAGTGGAAATTCTCCTTTCTGGGACAAAGTGTGGATGCTAAGTGAGAAGGTTTTTAGAAAGCAGAAGGGTCCTTTCTGCACCTCGTGACTCAATAGGAGGGTTTCTCTGATAAAATTTGTCTGAAGCTCCCATTCTGCCTGCCATAACCAGCTTATAAAGAACTCAGCATTTTGCTGCTGTGTCAGTAGTAATGTATAAATTGCTGGTTGATTTCACATCATGATAAATGGTTCATCTCATCCATAGATTAAATACTGCCAGAAGATTAAACAGAAAAAAGCAAAATCTCTTCTGAGATGCATGACTAGAGAATGCAAGATGTAATCCCAACTAAGACTTCAGCAAGAATACTATTTAGAGTATAGAGACCTGACATTTTGAAAAATATATGTGACACATCAGGCAAGCAGAAAGAATAAGCAGATGTTTACATAACTGGAAATCCCAATAAGGTCTTGAAAGGAGCTCCACCAACAGTTTCAAACACATAAAAGGCTGCTGTAAAGAGGCAGAGAATAACATCTCTTATGTACAAAGTGGACAGGACAGGAAGCAGTGGAATTAAATAAACATAAGGAAGCTATGTGTTAGACACTGAGGGAAATCAGACAAAATGTGCTGTAGAGAGAATTGTGATCTCCACCCTTGGAGGCTTTTAAAGACAGCCTAGGCAATAATGTGTCAGGATGTCTTAGGCAGAGGTAGTCCTTCAGGGGGACAGGAAGGTAGGCTACATGTCCCTTTTACAGACCTTTTCTGTCTGATTCTGCACTTTCTATCCCAGCTTAACAAATCATTAAGCAGAGTTTATCTACAATGAAATAACTGATTCCTGTAGACTTTAGCAAGACTACTAAAGCATGTGGAATTAGAGGAAATTAACTTGTCTGAACTAGGCTCTAGGAAGAATTAATGAATTAACATGTAAATTCCATATACAAGAAGATTGAGCTTGTACCTCATATCAAACTGGATTATTTTTAAAATATAATTTGATTTCCTTTCTCTTCCTCTTTGTTTTTGGTTTGTTTTTTTTCAAGAATAAATATTCCCAGAAGTAATGTAGACTTTATAGACAAACATGACATTTCTACAGCAAATTTTATTACATTTAGAATTCTGTCAAAGTACACAGTGATTTTTTTCAGTGTTCTTTGAAGAGGGTAAGTGGAAAAGATTGTCAGTGATTCTGGAACATTCAGTAAAGACAAGACAAGGAAGGGAAGGAGAGAAGGTTAAATATCCTCTCATAATTCTTTTAGAGTAACAGAGCTCTTGGAACCTTTTCAATGCCTCATTATGGACTAGATTCTCAAGTGCTATAAGCTTTCTGATCTCAATATATGCCTTATCCATTATATCATTCCCTCAGCCACAGTAATACAGAAAGATCCAAAATTTTCCTATCATCTGACATTAGAAAAATATGTAAACCAAGTCACCAAGAAACTCTTTGAGGGGAGAATGAATAACCAGGATGGTTCCCTTGCAGCCTAACAAGGAACTTGGGTGTGTGTTCATTTTTCTCCTCTCTCCACTGACATACATTTACAGTAACTGAATCACACCCACAAGAGCTGTCACTACACATACTGGTGCCTCATTGGGCAATCCACTGAAATAGATGAAGATGAGAGAAAATCACACTAGTTTACACAGTCTGCATGGGAAGACACTGAAAATCCTATGGCACTTGTCTGGGACTTCCTTATTCTCCCAAGAGCAGTTTTGATTACAAGATCAATATCTCATCCTTCTGAGGGGTGCCTGAGCTCAAGCACAAGATGCAAATGGCCAAGCAACACACAGTAATATCAAGCCTCAAATTTATAATATATTAAAAATAATATTTTAAAAATTTCAACCTTAATAAAGTACACAAAACTACTGAATAAAATCAAGATTTTATATAGACAAAATGCTCTCTAAAAGCAGTTGGGGAAGAAAAAGATTTATGGCAGTAATGAAGCCACAATGAACAATATTGTTAGAATGAGTCCTTTTTATTTGTAACATTAAACCAAAGACTCTCCAGGGAATTTATATTTAAATATCCTCCTGGGAATACATTACAAATGTAAAAGATTATTTGATGGGAATATAAATGTTATGACTATAGGCAGCCACACACTGCATATTAACAGAATACTGTACTGAACTGAGCTGAGGCCATCAGCTAGGGCATCCAGTTATCCAGTGACTGTACTTGATATAGTCTTGTTGTAATGAAACCAGTCAAAAGTAAGTCTCATGAAAAGCTGTGATATAATCTCAAGAGATTATATTGAGGGGGGAGAGTGTTCAAACACAGTGGCTGTACTACATAAAATAAAATGTACTTCCCCATATTTCTTCAGCTAGAAAACTTCTCCCCTTCAATGGGGAAACTTCCTGAGAGATGAAAACTTCATGAAAGGTCCAGGCAAGAAAACTACGGGGCATACAGCTTCATTTCTTCCCTGAAGCACCATTTTGAGGAAGGAACATTTGCATTCTTGACTCTTCATCACACTAAGGGGTCAGCAAAGAATTTTGTATCAGCCAAATCCCTTACTTCAGAAGGAGCAGGACAGGGTAAAGGGTGGCTGGACTGCACCCAGGCTTTTTTCTGAAACCAGAGTCCCTCCTGTTCTGATCTGCACTTTACTCATCATGTCTTCTTGCTAACAACCTGTCAAGGTCTGCCTGGCTTTCCTCCTCCCTTCAGCTTCTCTGTCACTGTGAGGTCCAGAGGTGCATGGAAGTATGGCAATCCCTACTAAAGTTGCTTGGGTCATCAGAATTAAAGGGGGATGGACAAGTTACTTCCTGCTGCTGGTGTCTTCCCCAGCCTGTCCTTCCAGTAATTAGCAGGGATAACAAACCCAAGGAGGAATTCAGGTCAACACTAGCCTGTTATTCAGTGTCTGGCTGAATGACTTCAGAAATAAACTTCTCTTGTAAACAGAGCTGCCCTACTGTCCTGGTGGTGAAACACCAATTTAGCTATGATTGCTGCAATTGTAACTATTTGAGGGTTTTGGGTTCATTTTTGCTTTGAATTTTTATGACTTTTGAGATTTTTTTTTGTTAAAATTTGTCCTTTAACATGGGCAGGGAGCACAGCAAGGCTCTGGGCCTGCACACTCTGCAGGCACTCTTAGGCTATGGAACTGCAGACAATGAGAGGACTTCAGCCTTGTGGCTTTCCACCCAACCTACCTCTGCAGCATCAAAACAGAGTTTCACCTCATGAGCAAGCAATCTGAGGTCTGCTTCTCCTGCAGTCATCAAGGGGAATGCCTCCAGCTAATGAAGACTGCAGATTTAAAGTGGATTTGTTAAAGTACAAAAAGGCCCTGTTAATCTGCTGTTTTGCAGAAGAACACTCAGTGTAATTCCCCTCCACTCTTTATGTAGTTTAAAGGGATCTTCCAAGGAAGATGCAGACAGCAGCTGCATCACTCATGGAAAAATGTTTTGTACCACATACCTATTACATGGATGAGACATGATGAGAAGTGTGGGACTGTTTGCTAGCATTATTAAGGTTTAAAGCAGGAACATTTCTCTGTTTCTACAGTTTTATTTGCTCTATAGTGCTTACCAGAAATAATATTGACTTTTGTATTTCCCTTTTTAAACTTAAGTATTGCGTAAAATAAATCTCAGAAAATCTGGGGAAAGTACATAGACTCAGATATCTAAGTTTCCTTTACACTCTCCCCACACACATCAATGAATGCACTATTCCAGTTTTGACCTCTTTCCATATAAGATCAGCCATATCCTTCAGAAGGTTTTGTGCAGTATGAATGAAGTATGAATGATGGCATGTTCAGTTGTATGGTGTGCACTCACTGTACCTTTTTCATGACTTGGATGAATTGTGCTGTGCAGATATTATAAATCAAACCCAGCATAGCATGAAACACAGGCAATTCCTGGTTGACAGGATTTGTATCCCAGGCACAGGTGTGTTGTTGCTGCTAAAGACAATGTCCTGGAGTTTGTCTAACAGGGCAAATATGGCTCTCTGAGAGAGGAAGAAGATTCCTGTCTGTCTAACTGAGGCACAGAGCTGGCAGTCCATAGCAGAAAGTCATTAAGTATTATCTATTCTTTGTGGTAGTGCTTGGTGGAAGAGTTGGTTTGATTTCAATCTTGCATTCTGTTTAAATTGCTCTTCTGTGAAGTACACTGAAAGACATTAAAATAATGAAAGCTGTTTTCCACTTTGGAAATATCAGCAACACCAAATTCAATTTGCCATCACTGTGCCAAACAGCCACTGAAAGAACATGCAGTATGAATTACCACAGTTCAGCAAAAATCAACAAATACATCTCTTTTTCCCCCCAGTTGTTTGGCATATGAAGTTTTCAAAAAGAAATGGAGAGCAACAGAGACTGCTCTCTTGTGCACAGCCCTGGCAGAGAAGGGTGGTATACAGCTCAAGAAATCTCTGAAGATATTTGGGGTTTCTAGATCTAAAATCTCTGAGGTTGGGAAGGTGGCATGCAATCAAGACTTCTTTCCAATGCAGCAGATTCACTCTGTACAACAGCACAAGAAAGGAAATGCTGTTTGTCTTCCAGATGGGAGAAAACCTCACTAGCTACATCTTGCATATCTAAACGCCATGTGTAGACCCTCATCAACAATTTTTGTATTTATTACTCTGAATTTTGATCTCTTCACTCTTCCCAGTACTCCAGACACTGAGGAGTTGCTCCACAGGAGAAAGAACTTGCTTGACAAAACTCTCTTTACACACAGCCTGGATGTTTAAAATGAGTAAAAACAAAGACTGATGAAGTACAACATCTTGTGGTTTCTTGTTTCACTCTTAGTAATGAAGGATGATTTTAGCTGTGTGCCTGGTAGATAGAAAAGACTCTGGATCCAAGTAATGCTACAATTCAAGTAAATCCTTTATTTTTGTGTAGTTTACTCTCACCAGTTACAGAAATACAGAGTTCAATGGCTGATTTTCCATAGGTAAACAGTTTTGCATATACACTGCTTTAATACACTATTAGTAATGGCTTTATGCTCAACCCCTTCTTTATTAGGCGGGATTTGATTTTCATCCATTGTGTTGTTTCCTGCTTGTTTATACCCATCAAAACAGTAACTGTGCTGGGCCTCACTAGGCAGGGAAGGAGTCCACCTGGGGGGCTATCATGGCTGAACAGTTCCTTCAGAATTTTTTACGTATTTCATACTTTTAAAAACTAACAGACCAATAACAATAGGTACAGGTGTCACAGCTTGAATTTTCCGGAGGACTCCTGTGCTGCAGGAGGGAAGAACAAGACTGTCTTTCCCCACACTGCATAGTGACTCCCTGTGATTCTATGGTGAGAAACACCAGACAGTACACAGTGAGGTAGCACAGAAACTTCTGCATGACATCCTTCACTGTGATTCCTTTACACCTAGGAATTTCCAGACTCTTTTCTTTGTTTGTTGGTAAAAATAATCTGCTATGTGTACAATGCTGAGGTAGCCCAGTGCTTTTGACCTAGCTGTGAGTTTGGTTTAAAACCTGCCCCTCCTGCTTCCACCTTCCATATCATGGTATGAGACTTGTTTTGAGAGGGACATGATCAAATGCATAAAGTAACACCAGGAATAAGGCAGTTGTCTTGTCTGTCTCCAAAGAAGATGAAGGAAAGCACTGAGAAAAGTTCGTGCAAGAGAAAGAACACTCTAGGCATGCATATTTGTCTAGCAGAACACACCTGACTGTATTAGAAGCTGAGAGTGCTGCTGGACTGTTTTCACATGAATAACAGAGAGAGCAAAATTACTGCCCATTCTCTCAGCAGGGGCCCCTAAACTTTCTTGCTGTGATTTCCCTGAACTGATTGTCTAAAGGCAATTCTAACATAGTGTGGAAGCTTGAAGCAGAGAAACAATATCCCTTTTTTGTTGCATCTGGGGACCTGGTTGTATCGTTTATGCAGGCAGTGAAAGGTCACAGCCTGGCCTAGTCACTGTTAATAAGTTGTACACTGACTGTCCAGCATGCCCGCTGTGAGTTACACTGAGTGAAAGAGAGGGAAAGCTACCACTTCTGGCTGATTGGAGCTGGCTCACACCAAAGCAGGTTGATTAAGACTGATGAGGTAGGTACCCTTCACCTTCTTTTCATTCTCCACCCCCAAACACATTTTAGCAATTTTGCTCCAAACCATGGATGCAAAAAGCTTCTCACAAAGTACAGTTAATGGAAGCTTCAGAGGGAGGAACACAGGCAGCCTGAACACAGAGCAGGTGCAGGCAGACAGCTGGGCTGGCAGGGCAGTAATCATGGGAAAACACTTGGCTTGGAATTTAGCACACCACCACACACCTTCATTAGTGACAAATCAGCACACAGAAGGAGAGCAAAAGAACAGCTTTGTGACTGCCTCTCCTAGACAACTGAAGGAAGCAGTGAGATGACATGTAGGTCAGGACACAGAGGCTGACTTAAAATGATCCTAAACTACCAGCATGACAAACTGGACCCCTGACTTGAATTTCTGTGGAAAGAGGGACACAGAGACAGCAGCAAAAACTCTGAGAAAAAATCAGTTAATGAGAATGCTTCCAAGACATCAAAGTTCCAGGAAGAGCAATATGTACATTCTGAATCTAGGCTACCTTTTCTCTAAAGACATTTGCAAGAAAGAGATAAGCACACTAACCTATAGGAGACCTAAATAATGAGATACCTCTTAAAATATGTAGCCAGTGAAAAATGTTGCACTTGGAAAATTACTTTTCAGCAGATTAATTGCTTTTTCCAGCATGCATTGCTTAATAGTCCTCTAATCCGTTGTGGTCTGGATGATATATTTCTTACAGAGCTAGCAGCATTTCATTCTACATTGCCTCTTCTTTGAATCTAGAAACAATGGGCAATAAAAGAGGAGGAAAGAAATGTAACTAAAATAGAGTCAGTGGGAATTCCAGGTCACTAGCTTTATACAAATAATGATTCCCATTTATTTCTCCAACCTCTAGCTTCTCTAGCTTATATAAATAAAAGCAATGGTCAACTAGCCAAAATTAAACCAGCATGATTTCCCTTTTTTCAGGGCTTTTTGACAAGGACTAATACCTTTTTGTGGGTGCAATATGAGATCTAGTTCTTATATCTGCAAAAAACCCCAAACAGCAACATGTAATGTTACAATCAGTTTGTTGTTTTGTCTAGCTATGGATCCATAAAAACATTATTTCAGTTGGTATTCCCATGTCTGCTCAGAGACTCATGAGAGACCTCTGCATCCTCTTCCTATAGGCTTTTAGAAAACAGTTCCTCTCATACAAGCTGAAGAGCTGTCTGAAATCAGAATATTCAAGAAATAGTAATAAAACAACGGCTTTAATGCTATTGGTAAGACACAAGCTTCAGTTATAACACATATATTAGTTAACCATCTCATAAAATCTATCCTCCCCTGTCCATATATGAAGATTAACTAAACCTATATGGATGAGACAAAAATGGATATGACTCCACAGAGCAAGTAAAATAAACACAGGGCTGATCCTGCAAATGTCGGAGAGCCTGGTATTACTCACTCAGGACTGTGGCTAAGGAGAGAACCCTCATTTCTTTGAGGGAAGGTTGTGGACCTGGTGGAGGCCAACAGAGTAGTGCCAGAAAACGTGCTGACAATGCAAACCCATGAGGAGACCTGCCTGTGCCACAGGACACACCTGGCCCCAGCAGGTGAGCAGTCCTGAGCAGACAGCTGGTCCTGTGCATGCATCACGTAGCTACACCACCAGAGGAAAGGCAGAGGAATTGGACAGCTTAAAAGCTGTTGAACTGTAGAGGTTCAGGGTCAGAGTTTCTGCTGACGTACACTAGCAAGAGGCTTGTGGGGTCTGTCCTTCGATCTAATTCACCCCTAAAGAAAGAAGCAAATCTAGCAGTTCAAGAGCGACTTCATCCTTTTAAATTGCCTTTCCTCACTGCCCTTTATGCCCTCCTCTCACTTCACTTAAGCACTGCATTTCAGTGTGGGTGCCTCAATTTGGATGCAATTTATAAGCATGTTATCCTCGCAGCCAGAAATTGATGGGAGCAGCATGGAGCCCTGGGGCTCTGTGGACACCCTGCAGGCAATTTTTGGGATACTGCAGGTGGATTAATTACTTCTGTTTCTACAGGCTGCTGCTCTGAGGCATAACATCCATTCTAGGCACATAAAACAGCAATTAGCAATGCCAAGCACGTCCAGACAACCGTCTACTTTGAAATAGTCACACACATCTTCAGGGCGATCTGTTAAACTATTCCCATTCACCACTGCAGTTGCTATGGGCTCAGCTGCAGTAAACACAAAGAGCAAAAGTCAGGGATCAGAAATGGCATTTTCATTGCATTAGACCATGGCACTCTGAGCACCCCCAAAGCTTTCAGCTGGTTTGATTGGGAACAAGAAGGGTCCTCAGTGGCACAAAAATTACTATTAGGGCCCATATTAGCAGCTGCCAAAAGTACCAAAGTTTATTGGTCCTCTTTTTTGCAGGATAGCTATCTATGGTAGCATGCCACTTATACCTGCAGATGAGGATGAACAAAGGAAGATTTTGAACATGGACTAGGGCCTAAAACAATCAGCTGCTGGAAACACCATGGTGCCATTCCAGACTCTGCAAAGTCTGGAGCAGCCTGGGAGCTATGAAGCATCATAAGTAGTGTTGGACTGCTGGGGAAAAAACAACAGTTTACAGGGATGGACTTGCTGGGAGAAAAGAGTAATATTCTGTTTCAGCAAGCCTTAGCAGAAATACTAAGAATTTGTATTTGTTTGAAGCACAGTCCTTCCAAAAAGTGTTGAGAACTTTTGGTGAAAACCCACAGGGCAGTAATAAGGGCATTACAGATAGACTGGGAAAATTGGGACTACCACAAAGGACAACTTTAGATGGAGAAGCAAAACTGACTGAAAGTCTCACAAAGGTGAAGATGTTTAGGACATCAGAATAGTATTCTCCAAATATATTTCCTGCTGTGATTAGGTTCAAAATCTTTTAAATATGACAGAAAAAAAAAAAAAAAGGATCAGAATGATATTTCATTTTCCCTTGTAATTTTCCATTTCAATTAGATGAATAGAATAATAATACTTAATATTTTGCATTTTACTCTACTATTGCATTATAAATTAAAATTATGATTAATGAAAATGGTTGTTTGAATTGCATTTGAAGACTATTTATACCAATGCAGGACTTCTGACATTTGCCTTGTAGGCAGAACACTTTTTTTAGCATTTGTTCTATTCATGAGATTAATTATGGACAGAAGGTGTGTCAAGGAATATTTGACAGAAAACAGATGCTTAGATAACAGCAAGTCCAATTTGTATATTGGAGGTTCCTCACCTAGCATTTTCAAAATTTCTTCTGAAGCTGGAAAAAGCATTTAAAATAGTTCTTTCTCTGTAAGTGAAAATAAAATATTTCAGCCCATAGTCTCTTTTTTCTGTCAAAATAAGGAAACTAAGAACTGAAAAAAGTTTTCCTTTACACAAATTTCCTTCCATTAGAAGTCAAAAGTTAGTTTTGCTCCATTAGAGCAAAAGCAACAGCAACTTAAAACCCACTCAAACCAAAAAATGTTCAAAACATACTGAAAAAATCCCAACCCAGAAAGAGTAGAAAGCCTGGTCATTTCCTGTCCTGAACCTCAAGACACACTTTGATCTCAGAAATGCTTGTTAGGCCTCATTCTTGATGAACAGCACCTGAGGTCAGCTGCTCTTGAGGTTATGAGAAACACATTCTGCTTCCAGGAACTGGTGCTGTCTAACAAGCTCCTGGTTTTAGCAAACACCACTGGATACCCTTTTTTACCTGAATAACAAGCCAAGAGGAACAACATTTTTGTTACTGAACTTTAAAAGAAAGTTACCAACTCCAGTTGTGGCCAGGATGTCAGTGTGTCAAAAGGCAATTCTCTTGTGAACCTATAAACAGTGGTCCTGAGTGAGACCCTTTGAGCTCTCCTGGACTATGGTGGGCTGTGACCAGCAACCTCCCTTTGAGTCGGGCCTCTCAGAGCCAGAGAACTCTCAGATTTGCTGTACTTGAAGGACCACTGCCGAACAATGATGAGAAAGCCTGGGCCAATACCCCCACTCCTTGAGGCTCAACCCTCTGCCTGTAGAGAAAATGCAGACATCTGACATGAGCACTTCACTGAGCTCGTGGGAGAAATTTCACAGGTACCTTATACATACTCTAGGTCTGTGTGAATATGCTACAGAGAATGTACCTGGAATCTTAGATTCTTTAGTACTTTAGATTGGTAGGTTATGCCTATAAATAGGGCTTGAAGTAAATTCAATAGAATCTTTTGTAAATTGTTGAAATTAGATCATTGTTTTAGTGCTGTTAAACTCTTCAGGCATAAACTACAGTTCAAGTCCAGGACTAAGTTTTGCACAGGAGTCCAAGCTGAGACTTGTGACTCAGTGAGAGGGCCTCCCTTGTTTTTTTCATCCTTTCCCATCTTTACACTTTTCCATCCCCAGGCTCCACACAGATAATTTTTGGGTGATTTTAGTTTCAGATTAATTCATTTTATGTTTCAGTCCAATTTTTCATCTGTGTGCTTTAACTATGTAGCAAGTAGTAGAGTGAACTGAGAAATGAGCTTCATTATGATTTCACTTTTATATTAAACCTGGTTTTGCCAGTACCTTTGCTGGTGATTCTGTGAGCAACCTAAAACACTCATTCACAAAGAAAGACACCTTTGCAAAACAGTAAGTTTCTGTTATCTTCTTAAGAATTGTATGCCTTTTTTTTGGCCAGAGACCACAGCACAAAAACAGGACCTAAGACGGAAGCAGGAAAAATGTCTCTGTTCTGCTGAGCTGTTCAAAATCTCTCAAATATCTAAAGCATAGAGGGGTTAGAGCAGACTGGGAATGTTTAGAAGTGACATGTGAGGTCACAAAGAACCTACAGAAGAAAGTGAGCTCTACTAGAGTGATCACCAGGTCGCCGTGACTTCCAAGAAGTATTACACAAAAAATGAGAGACCAGGATCAAAATAATCATGAAGAGGTAGCTCGTCATGCAATGTCTCATTATGGTGGTAGTACTTCTTGTCAAAAGATTTAAATTCTTGAAGTTTGCTAGAATCTGAAGAATAACAGAGAAATGCTAAGAACAGATTATTTTAAACAGAAAGAAACAATTTCTTCAAGAAAATCCCTGAGCAGATGCAAGCAAGTCTGTTCTTAGAACAAATATATAACTTGGCATGTGCTCACCATTTTCCAGGCATCCATTCAAAGCCATGCTTTGTTCTTGGGGGTTTTTTTTGGTTTTTTTTTTGCTTCAGAAATAGTATTTATTTGTCAACAATGCCAGAGTCACAAACTTCATCTGCGTACAGAGTTTGCAGACATTTGGAGTCATTGCACTGTAGAATTGTGGTATCATTAAGGCTGGAAAATACCACTAAGATATCAAGTACAACAGTTAACCTAGCATTGCCATGTCCACCACTAAACCATGTTCCTAGGCACCACATCTGCACGTTTTTTAAACAGCTCCAGGGGTGGTGATTCCACCACTTCCCTGAGAAGCTTATTCCAATGCCTGATCACTCTTCAGAGAAGAAATTTTTTTCTCGTATCTAACCCAAACCTCCCTTGCTGCCACTTGAGGCCATTTTCTCCCCTGCCAGAAGTACACTTGAACAACATATTACCTCCCCTACTGGTCCCACAAACCACATGACTGAAATCTCAGCACCATGTTACTGAGTAGGGAGGTCTCTTATGTACCTGCTTAGTGGAAAGGCTGAGCTAAGTCTCATGTACTGTTCCATCCATAGCTTGGGTGGGGGACAGGTGTTCAAATCATACGTACAATTATCCAAGGGTAGTCGTGAGCAGAGGAAGATTGAAGAGCAAGACTAACAATCAGGTGCTCTTACAGAAATATTCTAAATAGAAGATGAAATCAATACAACTCAGGCACAAAAGTGATAGTTAATGGGACTTGACTTAGCATGTGTTCTTGCTAAAAACATTGAAAAACATTGAAGCCTGGCATGGTTGTGCAAAACTGCTTATCTACAGACACATTTTTTAAACCTCTGCTTTGAGCACTTGTGGAGTAGGGCAAAGGAACATTGTAGTGAGAGGAGCTTGCCAGTCCCAGACACCCCTGTGTGACCTGCCACCAAGAGGATTTAAATAACTTCTGATCCTTCTCCTAGACCAGAAAAGTCTAGGCCAGTTCAGGTGAAATAAATCACTAATGTCCTGGCACTGCACTGGTAGCCTGCCTTCCTCCACTTTTACTCAGGACTGCAAACCCTTCCATCTCAGAGCAATTTGTTTCTTTTCCCAGTATTTCCTCACGACAGAAATGAATGCTTAGAGACCAAGGGAACAATTAATCCGCTATACATAACATTTCCTTCTGATTTTTCTTCCGTTAGTGAAGACAGGAAGCTACTGAGTCCAGAAAGGTTCACTGACTATTATGGCCTCCAGAGTTCAAAGTTATACATACCTGTATCTTTAGCCTGAGTCGTCCACTGTGGTGAAGTTTTCTAAGAGAGCCCAGCACCGGCTGTTTGCAAGAGACAAAATGAGTCAGGGAAGCAGCAGGAATCAGTAAAATCTTTACAGTCAGCAGAAATATGACCCTAAATGAAAACTGTTCAGAAGCAGCTCAAGCTGCCAAAAATGAAAAGGACAAAAAGAAAAGAAATAAAAAAGAGAAAAGCGCAGAGTATTTCTGGAGCTGAGATTTGTCAATGAGAACAGAAACTGCCAGGTGCGGGGGAAAGCTGTTACAGTTCTGCACACCAGAACTAACCTAGCTCCAGTTTCTCAACTAATCAACGCACAAGAGATAGGGGATAACCCTGGCAAGGTTAAAGAGCTGAGTGCTAAAGTAGATAGACCAAACTGTCAGAAAATCAGGCTATTTAAGTTACCAGAAGAGAGCTACCCCAAAACGTGGCAAGCAGAGCCACTCAGTCTCTGCAGAACACTGTCAGCCTCTCAGGCTTATGTGCTGATTTAAGCCAGTGGAGACAACTCCACTTAGTGGGGAAAAGGCAAGGGGCGTTTAGGATGCAACTGCCTATTTCTGGTTGGCATTTCAATA
The DNA here is from genome assembly GCA_013400955.1 of Drymodes brunneopygia. Taxonomy (NCBI): domain Eukaryota; kingdom Metazoa; phylum Chordata; class Aves; order Passeriformes; family Petroicidae; genus Drymodes; species Drymodes brunneopygia. Next base: position 64,309 of record VZTZ01012161.1, read on the forward strand.
GGCCCCCAAAGCCTCAAGGCAGGACATCAGACAGCAGGAAAAAGTTTTCTGTCCAAATATGCTGACTGTTTGAAGGAACAAAGCCAAAGAGGAGAAGGGAGACAGAGGAAAAATAGATCACTGCTACACATAATGGCAGGTTGTGGGCATGAAAAATTAAACTTTTTCTGACTGTATTTCAGCAAAGGTGATTTTAAAGATAGAAACTGAGAAAGAGCTGGAATCCTTCATTTCAGAATCAGGAGCTGAATGTCTTAGCTTTTAATATCCAGCTGATTTAAAGAAAGAAACAACGAGGCATGTATCTACTTCAAAATAAATATTCTTTTGAAAATTGAGGTTCCTGTGCAGTATTCCCATGCCAACAAATATGGGACTAGGTGAACAGTCCAATCAAGCTTTGCAGAGTGTAATGATAAAGAGCTATTATATTCCTGGACCGATGTCTAAAGAAAGCCCAGAATTTGCTGCAATGCTGGGGGGNTAGTTTTTATACAGTTTTATCAAAAGCTGACATACAATATCATAGTTCCAGTACAAGTTTTACCTTCTAGCATTCCTCATGGACAGTTTATTCAATAGCCATACATTATTGCTTCATGTCAAAAGTCCTGTAAAAAACACCTGAACATCTTTTTAACTCAAGATACTTGCAAGATGGCTACTAACAGTTAAAATACAAGCACATACATTTATGATCTGAGTCACTGAATAAAGCCCAAACTGTAGTAAAAAAGACAGGGGTAAAAAGCAGTAGTTTATCAAGGGAAAGAAAGCAGCATAATCTTCTGCAGAGGTAACAATTCACAGCACCAGGAACATGAATGTCAATATAGCAGAAGATAAGGGAGCTTTCAAGTAGGAAAGCTACCAGTTTTCCTAGTTTACTCATAGAAGCAAGAACTGTACTTAAAAATGAAAAAAACAAAAACCAAAAGAAAATCAAAAGAAAATAAACATGGATTAGATCCCTAGCTGTCTTTTATTATTATTATTACTCTGGCATTTTCAAGGGCCCTGTCACAATCTACAAGCCTGAGCAAGTGCAACAATGACATTCAAACTCATGGCACATGGATAGCCTCTTACTCCCACAAGCTCGCCATGCATCCTAATACAACCTGCTTATTTTCAAAAACAAACTTCCTGGGGGTAATTTCTGACTCAGTTCTTGGCGTTCTCCTGCTGCTGGCAACTGAAAAGACATGTATTTTTGATTGTGTAGGTCACCCAAGGTTTGTTGTTTGTGTTTGCACAAAGCTCTACAGAATTATGGGCTTTTGAATAATACAGGGTTTCTCCTTGTGACATTGTTTTTGTTTTATACGAAAAGATGCTGAATTATGGAAAAAATCCATTTTTTTTTCATTCATAAAAGACTGAATAAGTCATTCCCTAAGAACTACTGACGTCCTTCCCGGGTTTACCTTTCTTTGTAGGACAATAGGGTGCCTGTGGGCCTTGGGAAAGGATATGATTTCCAGTTGACTGTTACTGTTAATTTACTTCTGAGACATCTGCCATCCCAGTTAACACTAACTCACAGAACTGCAAAGCAGGGGCAAGTGTCTGGCCCTTCCAATCAGCTGACTACAGCCTATATATACACTGTTAGCAGTATGACATCCAGTCTGCTTTCAAATTGTGACGGAAGGCACCACATACCAATGGCTGTGAATTTGCTGTTTATCTTACTCCATCTGCTGGGACATGCAGCTCTTTGCAGAAGCATAGCAGACGACAGGAACTTTAGATGTACTTATGACATCAATGTAATACACCTCTACTTACAAAGCAAAGCCAAACAAGACCAACAAGAACTTAGAGAGTTCTCGTGAACCTGTTAGTCAGCAGATCAGTGCTGCTGCTCCTCCATGCCTCTGAAATCCCAGAGGGAACCAAGGCAAGCACAGGGACACTGAGCTGAAAGACAAGAAGAAAATGAGGCAAACAGCTGTTAAAATGAAAAAAAATTAAAGGCTAATGCTTTGTAAACTGCCAAAAGCAGATCACAAAAATTTACCTCCAATTCCTACCTGGAAAGTGAATCAAAGGAAGATATTTTATTGCATGTAGCAACAAAACCATCCAGTAGGCATAGCAAAGGAAAACAAAATGCCACATACTCAGTACTTGACAGTGGCAACCATGTTCCCAGTTGTTCAGAATGATCATCATGTTGTGAATGATGAAATAGTACAGAGAGAGATTGCCTGTGCTCTTCTTCCCACTATCCTCCTGCCCTTTCCCAAATAATGGCAAAAGACAACCAATGCAGAAACTACTAAAGAATAATTTCAGAGGTAGCATCTTTCCACCAGCTTGCATATGGTGTACACAATATAAAACATTTTTTGTCTTTCAGCATAAACTGTCAAATACGGTGGGAGAAAGGAAAAGCCACTGTTCCCAGTCCAACAGCTGGCCCTGATGTCCCATGTCCCTGTACCTTCCGTATCAATATTCACCAGTGCTTTTGAAAAGCTGCCAGGAAAGAAGTATTATGAGTCCTATCTGTTGCTAATGCTGGAAATAAGGACCATCTTTGCACACAACTCACTAACATTATTATGCTCACAAACCTGCTGTGCAACAACATAGGCAGCATATGTCTAGAACCATCCTTGTGTCTTCTTCTAAACTGATATCTAAAGTACCATCAAGTACTGATATTGTCCAGGCTTTTTTCCCTTCTGCTATAGCAAATGCAGAAGCCATTCCAATATTCTTTACTGTGTTCACACAATGGCACAAATATTGTCAAAACTAGTATTAGCACTTTTTATAAATAGTTTTCATGTTCTACCTTTTTATCAGTGTTGCAGGAAATTCTCCACAGGTATCTGAAAAACCCGATATTGCATGAAAGAGATCATACACATACGCATGCACGTATGGAAAGCAGAAGTTCAGGTTTTGGGTGGTGAATATAATCAGAAAACCACAGACAAACAAGTAGTTTCATAAGTCTATTGAACTGATATTCTCCTACAGACTCCAAAAGAGTACTCATGATCCAAAGGGAGTAAGATGTTTCAATGATACTAGACAGATTACATAAATTACAGAGGTCAGTGTAAATGTATCTCAAAATGTCTAACCTACAAATTTACCCACACCTAGGGAAATATTCCACAGAATTTGACATTCAGGGCTTAGATGTCATTATGTCCTACTTTGAAACCTGTGCTCCTCTCAGTTCAGAAAGCAGCCAGGCCAGCTGGTCAAGGCTTGTCTAATGAGCCCCAAGTTTATTACACACTTGACATCCATTTTCCTTATCTCAGAGTTGGAGAAGATCAGGGAAGGTTCAGTTTGTTTGTACATCTCAGCATCACTAACTCCTCCTGAGGAGATCACAGAAATGAGAGACCTGAAAGAGAGAATGAAAAACACCATAAGCACAATGATACAAATCACCCTTTCAGTTTGGTGGCACAAACTGGGCATCAAAGTGCTGGCTAGTACACCTACCAAACAATTGCTTTTTTTCCAAATTGCCTGTGTATGATGTCTCCTAATAAAACTTGGATGATTTCCCACTGTTACGAAAAGAAAGAGCAACACATTAAAAGAGGGTGCTGGTATGACCCATGTTTGGTTATCTGTCATTCCAGCATTTGATGTCAGGGATAAATAAGACTCCTCTGCTCTTATGAGGATTTGGGGTCCTCCTGGCCAGACCTGGGTTGTGTTACCAATCTGAACCAACAGTCTGCCAAAGCCAGAGGCTTGAGAACAGATGGGGATGTTATTGGCTGGAATGCAGTACAGGCCTCAAAAAGTGGCTTAAAAGTGAAAGTGTATTTACACTTTTATCACTGTGATAGAGGTCAGAAAAAAAGGCACACCTGCCCTTAGCGCTTAGTTTACTCTAGAGAAAGGCCAGGCCTGGGAAAAGCAGCATGAGTTTTATTTCATGGGCACTCCCATACTGCAGGAGTCAGAGAAGAGCTGAGAAATCAGGTACACTTGAGACACTGCTCTGAGCAGACTGCAAGAAGTGCCAGGCCCTATAGTCACATGAACCCTCCCACAGGCAAATCAGCTCGTTCCATACTGTGAGGGGGTCACTTTCAGCAGCAGCAATGGCACTGCTGCAGTTAGAGAAATGCACCATGGCACAGGTCAGGCTGCCTGATAGATTGTGGCACAGTTTATACAACTCTCACAGCAGCAGCCTGCAAAGCCCCTCTTATGAATATACCCTAAGCAGGTATACACCCTGTACAGGTGGAATGGTTGAGCAAGGTACAGAAGAACACCAGCCCTTATTGCTGATGAGTAATGCATCTGCAACAGTTTTGAAACTCCAGTCTAGCTAGAGATGAATTTTATACAGCAAGTCTGAGGAAAAAAAGTCATGAACAAAACCTAAAGAAAAACTTAGTTACTTGGAATGTGATCAAATACTGGAAAAGACTGGCCAGAGAAGCTGCAAAATCTTCATCTTGAAGATGCCCATGACTGAGCTGGACACTTCTCTGAGCAACCTGCTCCAGTTGATCCTTATTTTAGAAGTAAGCCTGGATTTAGAATCTCTAGATGGCCTTCTAACCTCAACCCTTCTGTGATTCTATGAAACAAGCAAGTTTTACTGTCACAAGACAAGTCACTGAGGATATGACACAACTTTCAATCTGCAGCATTATATAAATTTCAGGCAGCCCTGAAATCATTAAGGCCCTATGCAGGTGTTAATTTACACAAGGAGACTGCAGTTCTCATAGCAACTCAAGATCAAGAAGACAGAAAGGTAGCTTTTAAGTTGCTCAGATGTTCTTCCCCGTGTTCCAGACCCTGGGTGGTGATTCCCTGCCACAAAATTTCGCATTCTATACACTTTCTTTAAATATTGAATTTAACCCCAGTTTAAAAATGCTTTGAGATAAGATTTTGTGCTGTCACAAAGACTGCTTTCAGATCATTCTGGCAGACTTGGAGAATATTCCCATGTCAGAAATCAGAACAGCAACAAAGCATACGTAATTTTCTACTGAGAGATCATCTAGGACATTTTAGCTAAAATTCTTCTGCTGGCTAGCACTAAGAGTCATGTCTCTCCTGTTCTCTTTGACTGATCAATTTAGCATCAGCACCTGTAATCTGTGTGCTTTTACTGCAGCACTAAAAGGATTTCCCTGGCTTTACTTTCCTGTAATTCTATGCCCAGAGGCAATTCAATTCCTGCTTGGTGCTGCACAAGATGACTCACTCTTTTCTTTAAAGAATTCCATTACCAACAAGCAATGACTCATCACGACCAGATTAGCAATGCCAAGGTTTTGTGACTTCTGGCCATTTCCCATGCAGCTTGAAATTCTGCATGCTCACAAAGCTTGGGAAAGAGTACTTGCGTCTGCTGAACCAGTCGTTTTCACTTAGCAGTAAGCATGCACTTGCACTCTTCTATGTGCTACCCAGTTCTACATAAAAACACTTGAACAAATAGCTTCCCAGGACAGATACAAATATTTGGCAGACACCTTTGTGGAGCTCTTTGGAGATAGTTCTTGAAACAGCCTGCTTTTCACTTGGTCTAGATGAAAAGCAGTGGGAAGGCAATTCATGCCCCACAGTGTATCTTTCTGGTAAATTTGGTACACAGATAATCCTGGGAAAAAGAAAAGTGGTTTATTGGAAGGTGTTCCACTGGAGATTTTTAAGTCTTGCCTTCAAGGTTGAAATGATAAACTTCGTTTCTTGTTTTCCATGCCCTCAACTTAATAGTAAAACATTTCGTACCACACTGCTGTAGCACACAAGGCATAAAGAGCTTGAACATAACTTGAAGGGGAACAAGAAAAATAACCAGAAGTCTGTCCCAAGGCAAGGACACTGGGTTGGCCCTTACTGATTGCAGAGCTAGGACCATGCATGAGGATAGGTGGGGTGCTGTGCCTTCCTGGCAGCACCAGGATGGAAGATGGCACGGACCTGGCCACATCTCCCTTCTGACAGGCATGGTCTGAGGGAAGAAAGCATAAAGCTGACAGGACACACCACTTCCTTCACCTGTTGCTCCTCCCCCACAGCTAAGAGTCAGCAAAGCTGAGCCCTGCCCACACATTTACACATCTGTGAAAAAACCCCTAGGTCTTCATCTTCTTAGATCTTCATCTTCTTAGATCTTCATCTACTGCAGCCTCTGTTCGGCTCCAAATCCCTATTGTGTGCCACAGTAATAAATCTTTGGAGAAGGTTTTCAGAGGCTAAAGAGAGGTCATTTGGAGACCATCTGCTTGTGACATTCATGTTCTTTACCCCAGAGCAGGTCTGAATGGGAAGTTTCACCACAGCAGAGCAGAATTTGACTGGTTGCTGACACAGAGCACTGAAGTGATTCATGCCAAGTGACCTTTAGCTTTATTGTTAGCAGCAGAGCACCAGGGCACAAAAAGCTTGGAAAGAAATGTTTGGGGGTTTTAGTTCCACAAGTAACATGGTTATGGACTACTGGATGGTATTTAACATGATTTTGTTGTTGCTGTAGTTAATCATCTCGTATTGTGCAGAAATTATAATCAGAGGCAACCAGATAATTCTGAAACAAGTTTACATGAATTAGGATATTAAATCTGACTTCTTAATGCCTTTTGGACCCAATACTTAAGTCCTAGGACTTTAACAGTTTCTCAGCATGGAGAATTCCTGAAATAATGCTGCTAGCAACACAGAGTAGCTAAACAAGTTAGATTGACATAGAGAGTTCATCCACCCTTTTTAAAGAATAATGAGAATAACACGATTTTCCTAACAAGCATACAAAATGAGAATTTAGTTCCACTTTCAATCCTAAATTGAGTGCTCAGGCAAGACCAAAGAGCAAAAGGAAGAAGGGCCTTGCAGCATTCCCTTTCCTTAAAAGTAAAAGGGCCCCTATGCTACAATTTCTTGCCATATCCCTCTGGTACTGATAAATTGCATTTGTAGACTGTTTGACCTGCTGTACAAAATTGCTTTGCTTATTATATTAAGATGATGGGAAAACCAAATTAAAAAATTTCTCTCCAATTTCATCTCTTTGCTGAACAGCTTCCTGCCATTATACAAGTTTATCTTCCCAACAGATTAAGCAATGTTTTTAGGGTCATTTTTCTGCTTTGCTCATGGTGGTGGAACAGAACATAACTCATATATGAATTTAAAGCACTATTTTTTTCTGTTCCAAAGGAAAGAGAGCAGGGAATAGAGATCAAAACACTAGGAGTGCTTGCACACAAACTCCAGCCTAAGTGCTGTCAATGACAGAAGTTCAGAGAGAGCCAAGAATAAAACAAGTTCTAAAAAGCCAAAATCATAATTGATCTTCCTTCTTAGCATAAAATGAAATCTGAAAACCAACAGGAAACACCAAGTTTAAAAAGCTCCAAAACTTCTGAACACATAATTCAGTGGCTATGAGCATTTTCTTATAAATGACACTAACTTAAATAAAATCCACAGTGTACTACACCAGCTACAACAAGCTAGAAGAGACCTTAAACCATTTGTGTCAGACTCAAGAGCACCCATCTTGACCAAGCAATGCTACTTGTTTGGTTATGTCGATCTTTCACTCTAACAGACTGGACATCTCTCTCATACTCTGAGGCCTCATCATTGCTGAGAATGCTTAGTCACTACAAACAGGATTCTGAAAACTGAATTGAAACTAGAAAAATAAGATGTATTTTCCACATCAGAATTAAATTGGTTGCAATTTTAAAGTTGAAACCAAACAACCGCATCTTTTAATTTAAAAATTCTTTCATTATTTTCATTATAAAATTCTTACTGCTTTGGCTTGCAGAAAATTTAGTTTATGAACAATGATCCCACAAAATGAAAGCAATAGATCCTACTCCCCAAACCTTTTAATAAGTTGATTCAAACCAGATATGGATAGCAGCAGTCAAATATAGCAGAGAAAAAATGACAAATTTCCATGACAAATAGCTTACAAAACAGCTGCAGCTTATTCCAGATATCAAGATTTGTGTGCTACATAGCAAAGGTGGGTGTTCAAGCAGAGCTGTTTAAAGGAAAATTGAGAAAGACTTGTAGAGACCATCAAGGTATCTCTTCTCCATCCCAGTACAAAACCAGCCAGGATAAAGCTGGTGGCTAGACTGAAAATCTATCTATGGAGGCTGATGCTGTTGATAAAATGGAGGCTAATATTAACCTTTCAGCATTTAATAAATAGGGATATGCTTTGACAGGTATTGAAGAGTGTGTAAATACTCAATATATGTTCTAGAGACAAGCTGCACTCGTTATTATTATTCTATGATGCACAGAGATAAGACATGACCAAAGCATGGGATTTGCAGCAGAATCAAGCACTGCAATATTTCCTCAGAAAAACTCCAAAAGTACTACTATAATAGTCCATCAACTCTCTTTTATTTTCTCCTGCTATATCCAATACAGATGAAGTGTGGCCTGTTAAAGCGTTAAAAAGGGAGATGGATTTCACAGCTTAATTGCAGATACTTAGTAGTTTAATGTAGCTATGACAGCTATCACACAGTAACCAGGCCACAGCTTGTCGCTACCTGAGTTTTAGCCACTTGACAACTGAGAATTTTGGGTGCGTGAGTCTCATTTTGCATTAACATGTAAAGCCTGAAAGAATTGAACTCTATTAATAAATTTATAAGCTCAGCAAGAGAAGCAACTGTGTTAAAAATAGGTTGGGAGAGCTGGCTTCACCCAGGCTGTCAGAGGTTTCAGAAAGCAGACCTGAAGGACAACGCATGAAGTCTTCAGTGACAGCAAATTGGATTAAAATCGGGTAGCTAATGGCATTACGGTCAAGTCACAGTGTGAGATGTAATTGAAAAGATCTGTTGGTGAATCTGGCAGTGCTTTAAAGGCCCTCGAGGACCCTTAAGCTATTTGTATTAATCAAACCCGGTGCACGTGCACCTGTCATAGCACAATTGTCCCCTCTTGTCTGGCTTGTTTCTAGACTGAAGAGTTTTGGGAAGGCTAACAGAAACACAAAATGTCAGGTGTTACAAACCACGTTTTTTTTACCTCTGAAACACTCACACCTCACTGAAGTCACTGAAAACATATGTTTTTCCATAGACTTTGAGGTAAGTCACTCCTTAATTTCCAGGGTATAACAACTGTCAAACATAAGCTGATTAAGGCACCCTCTTAATTCATGATTGCAGACTGTCCAAAAGCTTCCAGTAGGAGCTTGAGCTTATTTCTGCCAGGCAGTAGAGTGCAATCTCTTCCTATTTAGAACTTAAAAGCTTTATCATGGCCTTCCTCAAGAGAAACAGAATTTGTTCTCAGATGTCATGCATGTTGCTACCCAGCAGATCTTACTCTATTTCAACAAACTGAACTGGGTACTACATGTATTCCTTAGCAAATTTCATAGCTCTTTTTAATATAAGAGAAAATCATAACAACTCTAGGACTACAGATCTCTTGTGCCCTTTAAATTGTCAGTCTTAGACATTAGACTTTTCCTTTGGTGGTAGATGCCTGCTAATAATTATCTGTAATACATTTGGGTTTTTTTTAACTGACAATATTCATTTCCAATTCACTTTATTTTCCTCTTACAAGTCCTCTGGGTTTTCTTTTGAGTCTCCCATATTGTTTCTTTTTCTAATAATGCTTTGAAAAAAAAAAGCTCTATGGAATCTAGAGATTATTAATTATGATTTATTCCCTTTAGTCATAGGTTACTACAGAGCTCTCTGTAATTCACAATGTTCCCTCACTCCAGGCTATTTGCACAATAAGGAATCATATTTCATTTAAGATGTAGGAACTGGCATGTCAATTTTCATTAAAATACACTTATATTTATAGCTCATACTTCAGAAATACCGTATTTTTATAATCAATGATTGTGCCATATTAATTAGTTTCAACAATTTTATAGTTGAACAGGAAGCTAAATAGCCAAAGAAAAGAACTGATTTAATTACTTCTCCTGGTTTCAGCCTGGATTGATTTAGGTGTGCATCTTAAGCCTTTTCAGACAAGCAAGCTCAAATTTAATAATGAAATTCACTCTACTGTCTTTGGTAATTTGTTCAAAATTATAAAAAATGGCTGAAAATTTGCTTGGGTTCTCTAAAGACTAGTTTCTCTAATAAGGGAAAGCAATTAAATACAGCTGAAAATACCACCTTTTTTGCAGTTTCATGATAAAATTATGGCCTGCTACCAAAACATGGATTTGGATATATTATAGAGAACTGCCAACATAGCAACATGATTTTGACTCCACCTGAAAACCTTTAAAATATTATTCCAGAGCAACATTGAACAACTTGTCCCAGTCAAGTTAGTTAAGGCAAAATACATAGCAATGAACTAGAACTGGCTTCAACCTGTGTGTGTCATCTTGGTGAGACTGGGAACAGGCAGCATCAGGGTGGTGAGCATATGACAGAGAATTTTAACTGAATCAGGTTGGTATTTTTCATAGTACTGTGTATTGAATAAGTGCATTTTGCTAATAGTATCCTACATTTTGGGGTAAATGAAAACTCCAGGGTAACATCACGTATATTCAAATAAGCAAATTTTATATTAAACATTACACTCTCCATGCACGGACTATCTAGAAGAACCTGATCATACTGTACAGTCACACTGATGTAACTCCTATCAGTGCATCTAGAGACCTGAGAGTCCAGATGTAAATGATGGAACAGTGGAAAGAAAAAAAACCCCTTTTCTCAGGGTGTTTAAAAAACAAATAGGACATTAAAATTAAAAAGAAAATTAAACAACCAAACCACTTTTATTCATCTGTTTGCCGAGAAACAAACAAAGAAAAGGACAGATGGCAAATGGAAGAATGTGTGCTTGTAGCTTTCAGATTTCTCATGTATTTTTTTCGTGGAGTTTACTGTTCTTCCTTGCTAGGCAAGAAGTTAATTTAAACCCTAGTTTAGCATGAACTGTTTACTGAGTACTAGGAAAGAATTTACAAGGGAAAAGTAGAGAAGAGAAAAGGTTTTACAGATTTCACCAGGCTTCAAGTGTTCAGAATTAATTTTAGAGAACCATTTTCCATTATTGGGTGGACAGTGGACCATATAGTATGGACATCCCAACAAAAGATTGTATTCTCTTTGCTTGATTTAATCATGTGGGCAAAAGACACTGAAAAAATCCTACGATTTCAGAGCCATGAAAAGCAGAGGGAATGCTTCTGTATGACTTGAAAAACAACAGCAGCATCCATAGCTGTTCTGCCAGTAGATAGTGGCATGCAACACTTTAAAGAGTGAAATAGCATAACCTTGAGATCTGAGACTGAAATGAGGAAAAGGAAACTACCAAATATTCCTGAGGGTTTTGCAGAAGAAAACTGGAAGAAGGGAATGCAATCTGCCTAGATATTAGAGAAATGCAACCAAAAGAGATGTGGAAGGTAAACCAAAAGCTACCAGAAGAGTAAAGTTGCAGGAACAACACAAATATATACTGTTTGTCTTGCTGCCAGATAGGGACCATTTAGACCAGACTTTTGATTCTTAACCTCACAGGCAAATGAAGCAGAATGAAGGTCCATGTAGCTTAAGGTAGGAAATGGGCAATGTAATTTTTACAGTTCTTTTCTGCCCTGTTTTATCACCAGACCCATCTCCGACAGAGGTCAGGAGCGCTCTCCCAGGTAAAAGACTCCAAAGACAGACTTAAGTGTTACAGACCCTAGCAGTTGGGGTTATAGGAGCTAGTCCAGGCTCTCTCACTGCCTCTGAACTGTAGCACCAGAAAGAGCAGGGCTTTGACACATTTTGCTAAAGTATTACTGACACAGGGATTGCTCCTCATCCTCCCATTCTTCTTGCAGGCACCACATATACTCTAGAAATGGGAGGGGAAGTGCTGAACGATAGCATGCTGGTAAGTGAGCAGATAAGGAGGTGCAGCCCAGCAAAAAACAGGAAAGCAGCCACAAGTGGTCACTACTGGCAGAAGGACCTGAGGAAATAGGCTTGAAATGTGGGTATAGAGCTGGCAGCCCCTTTCCTAGGCAGGACCAGAGATGCCCTGGGCCCAGTGTCAGCCCAGCATTCTGTTTGCCATGGAAGCAGGCAGCTCTGCAGTTCCCTCCTGCACAGTGGCAGAGCATAAGAGGGACATTTCTGCCCTAGTGATGAGGAGCTCTCAGGCTGCATCAACAGATGCTGTTTGTCTCCAGTTCAGCATACAAGCAGGAGGCTTATTATCCAAAAATCTTGAAATATGATTTCTGCCTGCAGGAATTTCACTCAAGTTTGCTAAATAGTTGAAACAAACAGTAAAAAAATA
>VZTZ01012164.1:0-14025 GCA_013400955.1 Drymodes brunneopygia
TACCCCGAGGCCGCCGCCTGCTACGGCCGCGCCATCGTGAGTCCCAGCGGCGCCCCCGGCCCAGCGGGACCGGCCCCCCGGGACGGGAGCACCGGGGAGGGGACACCCGCATCCCCGTCCCCTAGGGCCTGGCCTGGATACCCCTAGGATGGGACACACCAACCTCTTCCCTGGCCTCGATGACCTCCCTTGGCCTGGACACCCTCCGGGCCTGGCCTGGTACACCTTGGGATGGGATCCCCAGGGATGGGACACCCCTGCCACACGCCTGGCCTTGACACCCGCACGATGAGCCTCCCCCAGCCTGGACATCTCCCTAGCCCTGGCCTGGGTACCACCAGGATGGAACCTCCTTGGGCTGGGCACTGTTCTTCCTCAGGGTGTGGCCAAGATACCCCTGAGATGAGACCCTTTAAAGCTGGACACTGTTACCTCACTGGGCCTAGCCCCTCCTGGGGAGGGGGCTGGACACATCTCTGGGCCTGGACTATTGCTTCCAGGCCTAGACTTGGACACCCCCAGCCCATCCTCTCCCCCACCTAACTCCAAGCTGGACCACCCTACACCCACCCCCAGAGTGCCCCAACCCTGTGCCTGTTTCTCCTAAACTCTCCCCTGTCCCTGGGCTATGCTGGGTAGGGCAGACCCACCCTGGGACAGTCAGGGTGCCAGGGGGGACAGTCCCTTCTAGGGGGCAGGGACACCGGCTGCCCTATGGGGACCGGCCCCAGCCTGTCCCCAATCCATGCCAGCACCTCCCCATGGTGTGCACGCCCCTGCTGCCACTGCTGGCTCTCCCTGCCCAGGGTGACAGCGCTGCGCCACTGGCTCTCCGAGTCACCAGGCTGTCACCCGGCTGTCACTGGCCCTGCCACTGCCACCAACATGGGCCTGTCCCCGCAGAACCGGAACCCCTTGGTGGCCGTGTACTACACCAACCGGGCCCTGTGCTACCTGAAGATGCAGCAGCACGACAAGGCCCTGGCCGACTGCAAGCGGGCGCTGGAGCTGGACGGGCAGTCTGTGAAGGCTCACTTCTTCCTGGGCCAGTGCCAGATGGAGATGGAAAACTATGACGAGGCCATCGCCAACCTGCAGAGAGGTGAGCGGGCACGCTGCCACTGTCCCCTGCTCCCATCTGCTGGGAAAGGGCCAGGGATGGCGACAGGGACGCTGCCACTGGCTCTGAGGTGCCCTTTCTCTGCCCAGCCTACAACCTGGCCAAGGAACAGCGGCTGAATTTCGGGGACGACATCCCCAGTGCGCTGCGCATCGCCAAGAAGAAACGCTGGAACAGCATCGAGGAGAAGCGGATCAACCAAGAGAACGAGCTGCACTCCCACCTGACCAAGCTGATTGTGGCCGAGAAGGAGAGGTAAGGGGCACCTGGAAGGGCTTTTTTAGGCTGTCAGAGCTCTGTGTGAGGTGCCTCTGCAGAGCCCTGCAGCAGGGAACGAAGCCACAATGTTCCCCCATCTCCCACTCTGTCCTAGGGAGCTGGCAGAGTGCCGAAAGACTCAACAGGAGGAAAACACAGACGAGAGCCGGAGCCGTGTTCAGCTGGCCAGCATCGAGGCAAAACATGTGAGTAGGGGGGCTGGGGGCTTCCTCATCCCATCCTCATCCTCATGCTCTGCTTCAGCCAGGGAAGCTGCAGGGCTGCAGCTGTGCAGGTGAAAGCTGGGAGACCTTGGGACACAGCACGACAGCCTTCATTCTATGGCTCAAGCCACTGTTGCAGGGCCGTCCCCTCATGATGGCTTCCCCTGCTCTGCCACCTCTTGTCCCAGTCTGGCAGCAGTGACTCCTGCTGTGTCTGTTGTTCCCTGAGGGAACACAAGTGGTTCTTGGCCACATGTGGGTCTGGGTGCTGGGGACTAATCCCAGATAAAAATAGCCCCACAAAAGAAGGTTATTTTTAAGCTGGATCACTCCTGCCAGCTTCAGCCAGGAGCTCCACAAGCAGAGGGGCCACTGAGGATCTGCCACAGCACCCATGGGTGGGGGAGGCTTTGGGGCTGTCCCTGGGGACCTGTAGCCCCTGCACACCAGAGACCCCTCAAGGGCTTCTTTTTCAGGACAAATACTTGGCAGATATGGACGAGCTCTTCTCCCAAGTGGATGAGAAGAGGAAGGTGAGTGTGGCCCAGCCTGTGCTCCTGTAAACCTGCTGTGTACCCTGCTCCCTGCTGTGATCCAGCACCACCTCCCAGCCCACATTCCTGACCCAGCTGTGCCTCTCTCGAGCCAGAAGCGGGACATCCCTGACTACCTGTGTGGGAAGATCAGTTTTGAGCTGATGAGAGAGCCCTGCATCACACCCAGTGGGATCACCTATGACAGGAAGGATATTGAGGAGCACCTCCAGGTACTGCCAGGCCAGGGGCAGGGGGATTTCCCAGGACCTTGCCTGGGTGGGAAGGCATCTCTTTGCTCAGCTCAGGGCTCCGCAGGCTCCTTGGGTTGGTCCCGGTTACCTGCCCGGGCAGCTCCCTGTGGAGCAGGTGCTGCCAGGCCCTGCCCATAGCGGAGGCGGCTCTTGGCAGGGGTCTTGCACCCTGACCTGGCCTCATCCTGCTGGGAGGCACCTCCGAGGGGCTCTCCCTCTTCCCGTGGGCAGGTGCCTGGCTGCTGGGGCAGATGCCACACGGCACTGGCCTCACAGCCACCTGTGCCTCAGGGCTGAGCCCGAGCACGTGGAGTAACCGGTTCCACTCCGCCTCCTCCCCTGCAGCGTGTGGGTCATTTTGACCCGGTGACGCGGAGTCCCCTGACCCAGGACCAGCTGATCCCCAACCTCGCCATGAAGGAGGTGATAGACGCGTTCATCTCAGAGAACGGCTGGGTGGAGGATTACTGAGGGGCCGGGGGCAGCGCTGGCCCGCCCGGGTGCCCTGGCACAGCCGGCTCTCCCCGGGCTGGCACCATGCCTTACTCGCTCTCCGGCTGTTCCCCGTCCGCCCCAGCCGCCCCAGGCCTGGCGCTGGGCGAGGGCACGTCACCATGTCCCCTTCCCGAGGAGCTGCAGCAGCTGGGCGGGCACCACGGCTCCCTGGCTCCCCTCTCTGTCTCCAAGACCTGCCTGGGGGTTGGAACGCCGGCTCCGTGGCCTCACCATCATGTCCATCACCCCCTCAGCCAGGGCAGCCACAGTGCCCAAAGAGCATGTCCTGCTCCAGGGATTGCCACAGGGAGCTTGCCGGGATGAGCACCTAGAGCCCCATCCTTCCCTGTGTTTAGAGTTGTTTCCTCCTCCTTGCACTTCCTCCTGGCCAGGGCTGGGTCATCCTCCCAGTAAACAGCCACTTGCCGGGATGCTGACGCACCCTCTGGCTTTTCCGGGGAAGCAACTGCCCCAGGGCTGGAAGGGGCTAGTTCCCACCTCCCCTTCCCCACTGGGACTGTGGGTCCCTAAGAACAACCACCTGGGTTAAAGTTCTTTTCCTTTTAATGAAATCCCTTAAAAACCCCACAAAAAAATAACCGACAGATTTGCATCCAACTGAGATTCCAGCGTTTTGGTCGGCCGACGGCCTGCCTGGCTTTTGAGTGCCCTCTGGAAGTTTGCCAATGTCCATTAAAAAAAATACATATATATATAAAGAATAAAAAAAAATTCAGCAATAAACATGGAAAAGGATCTGGAGTGGTTCACAGCAGCCATTTCTGGGGATATCCTGGCTTGGGCACTGGTGCCATCCCATGGGGACGGGATTTGCTGTGGGGATGTAGCAACACAGTGTGCTTCAGTAGAACAGCTTTAATCCAAGGGGGAGGGTAAAGACCAGTAAAAACCAGAACTTTCTCAGACAGTTGGTCCCAATACCAGCTGCCTTTCCCTGTGGGTGGCTCCTGCTCTGGCTGGGATGGTGGTGATGTGTCCCTGTCCCTGCCAGCCCTAGCCCAGGAAGGTGGAGATGAAGACGCTGGTGTCCAGGTTGAGCGTGGCGTGCCACCAGCGGTCAGGGAAGTACAGCACCTGCAGGACACAGCAGTGGGGTGCCACGGCTCGGGCTGGGGGGGCCTGGGGTGCCCTGCAGCCCCTGGACTCACCTCCCCAGGGCGCAGGGTGCACTCCAGCGGGCGCTGGGCCGGCGGCAGGGTGGGGTACGTGTGCTGGAGCCAGGCCAGCGTCGTCTCGTTGGGGTGGAAGTGCGGGGTTTTATCCGGTGGGTACAGAAACCAGCGCTGGAAAACACCGGGGCACATCCCCTCCCAAATCCCCTCCAGCCCCTCGGGCTCTGCCCCAGCGGTGCTCCCCCGTGGCCAGGGACACCTGCTAGGGGCTTCTCTCCCCCCTCCCCAAATCCTTCCTCTAGAGCTCAGTTCTCACCTTCCTGCCGAAAATCACCTCAGAGAAACCAGGGCCGTGCCAGTGGAAAGGAACGCCAGAGCCTGAGCCTGCGGTGGGAGCAGGGGTTGGTGCTGGGGAGAGCCTCCAGTCCCAGCCCGATCCCATCCCGCACGCACCTGCGACCCCAAAGCTATAGGCGGGGATGGTGCCCGGGATGCGGAAGGGAGGGGGCACGTAGTGCTGGAAGAGGAGGCCCCACTCGGTGAAGTTGTTGTCCCCGAAGAAGTACAGGGTGTCTGGGGGGACACGGAAGGCTGAGTCTGGCGAGGGGAGGGGGCTGCGGGGGGCGGGACGGCGCTACCCACCACTGCCCAGCCGGGCCGGGTCCTGCGGCTTCAGCAGGTGCTCCACGTACTCCTGGAACGGCACATCCACTGCGGGAACGGAGGGGTGAGCGGGGGAAGCGGCACCCCCCCGGCCGGGCACGACCCCCGCGCTCACCTTTGCGGTACGAGTAGGTGTTGGCCGTGCTGAGCCGCACCGGAAAGGGCCCGAAGGCCGCCAGCAGCTTCTCCCGGGTGCAGAGGGCTCGGAACGCCTGGGGATGGAGCGCGGGGGGCCGGGATGAGGCCGGGATGCTGCCGCCGCTCCGGGGACACCGGCAGGTGCGTCCCGCCCGGAACCCTCTGTCCCCTCCCGGCACTCACCGAGTTGTCCGTGACCCCACTGAGGATCACCGGCCGCGAGAAGGCGAACCTGGGGGGAGCATCCAGCGGGGTCCGGCACGGGCGGAGCACGGGGACCACCACTGACCCATCCCGGGACACCGGGACTGGCTCCACACCACCCTCGGGCACCGGGATGTGTCCCGACCACCTTCTCCCAGGTTCTACCCCGGGACCCCAGGGTCTGTCCCTCCAGGTCCCCCTGTCCCTCCCTGTTAGCCCGCCCGGTGCACCGGAACTGCCCCCGGCCCCCGGGACCGTGCCGGGTGCCCCGTACCGCTGCAGGAAGAGGGAGTAGGTGAGGGAGGCATCGGCTCGCTCCACGGTGCAGCGTGGTTCCTCCGGCACCGTGCCCGCCAGCCTGCAAAGGGAGGCTCCGCTCAGCACCGGGACCGGCACAGGGACCAGTCCCGCGGCAGTCCCCTGCCCTTACCAGCCGCCGCCCGGAGGGTCGGTGCAGGCGCCGGGCCCGACCCAGCCCAGGAGCAGCAGCAGCAGCGGCGGCAGCCGCGCCGCCGCCGCCATCAGGACCGGCACCGGGAACTACGATTCCCGGCATGCACCACGAACACACGGTGCACACAGCCGTTGGCTGGGCGCGTGGCTACGGGTCCCGGTAAGGGCCAGAATTAAAGGGGTAGCGGAAAGTGGGCCCCGATCTCACGGTTTAAAGGGGCCTCCTGGCACAAGGGGCCAACAGCATCGGGACATTGGGGGCACCGCGGGGCTGGGCCCATCCCGGGGGTCGCCGCATCCAGGTGACGCAAAGACAGCAGTCAGATTCAAATGCTGATTTGTTTTAATCCAGTAAAAAACGGCCGGGCAGGGGGTGCACCCCCAGCCCTTATTTACACAAATAAATACAGGGAGGGCGATGCCAGGGGTATCGAGCAGGGCATGCCTGCCCTACTTACCCCCCGCCCACTCCCCCGTGGGCGCAGGGCTCAGCTGTACTCTCAGGAGGTACTCTCAGGGGAGCTCAGGTGTACTCGCAGAGGTGGCCACAGCCGGCAGGGCAGTGGGAGCTGGTCTCCAGCCACTTCATGATGTGCTGCAGGTGGCCACCATGGCTGCAGCCCTGGCACCAGACGAAGAGCCCCTTCACCACGTGGTGACACACGGCACACATGCTGGCACACTGCCGACACCTGCACAGGGAGATTGGGGTGGGCGTGGGCAGGGAGAGCCTTCGGGGCAGCAACAAGAGGGAACAGGGGCACCCATCCTATCCCCCTGTCCCCATGAGTCTCTCGGGGCCCCCTCACCTGTCACAGATCCAGCCCCTGTTGCTCATGGGCCGCTTGCAGTTGCTGCAGTTGATGTGCAGGGTGGTGGAGGCCTGGTTGAGGCAGTTGATGGCACGGCACGTGCTCAGCTTGATCACCTCGTTGGAGATGTTCCAGAGCTGGAAGCGCTGCAGCAGGTCAATGTAGGACGTGTACCAGTGCTCCTGGGTGTGATGAGTTACAAAAGGGCTTTGTTCATTAAAAAATTGAAACTGGCTCAAGGACGGGAGAGAACTGAATCTGGCTCAAGTACGGGAGGAAACTGACTCAAAGATAAGGGGGGGAATGCTGTGTTCGCCTTGAAGATTGTTATGTTTAGATTAGGATTTGCTGAGGCATCACAAAGCTAAAGTATCTGCTGCAACCAAAAATGGAAGGGCCATCCGGGGAACACTGAGGAAGACAGCCGGCCTTCATCCCACGACCACCGGGAGGCAGAAAAAGACCCCCTAACAACACGACGCGCAGGTGCAAAATGTATCAAGAAGCACACATAGACCCGGAAACGGAGACACATAAAAGACAGAGACTTTTTGGGGGAAAGTTGTGAGCCGTTGGCAGAGCAGAGACTCCCCGGCCGCCCAGCGCTGTTTTGCTTGCTGTCGCTTGCTAAATAAACCTATCGCGAGTATAATCAAACGTACTCCGGTCTGGTCCTTTCAAATTCAACTTATAACACTGGGGACAGCCACAGACAGTGGAGCCTCCACATCCACCATGAAACTCCCTCGGGATCCCCGCCATGCATCCCAAAGGCAAGATTCCCCTGGGGGGCTCAGCCTGGAGAAAAGGAGATTCAGGGGGGACCTTCTCACTCTGTAAGTACCTGACAGGAGAGTGGAGCTGGGTGAGGGTTGAGCTCTCCTCCCAGCAAACGAGGGATAGGACAAGAGGAAATGGCCTCAGGTTGTGCCAGAGGAGGTTTAGTTTGGATATAAAGGGTGGTCAAGCATTGGCACAGCTGCCCAGGGCAGTGGTGAAGTCTCCATCCCTTGGTGGGATTTAAGAGCTGTGTGGGCATGGCACCTGGGGACATGGGTCAGTGGTGGCCTTGGCAGTGCTGGGGGCATGGTCAGACTCAATGATCTTAGAGGGCTTTTCCAGCCTAAAGGATTCTATGATTCTCTGATCCCTGCAGTGGGAGAACAGCTCTGCAATGCTGGGGAACAGCTTCCCTAGATCAACAGGGCATGGTCCCTTCCCCATCCTGGCCCTGCAGCCCCCACCTCAAATCCCTGCCAGGACTGGTGGTAGGGCAGGTACCAAAATCCTGGAGCTGCTCACCCTGGTTTAGAGCTGGCCCGACGGGCTGGAGCAGCATGGATGTGCCTCAAGCCCAGGAAGGATCCCATCCCATTGGGATACACCTCCTGTGGGTCCCACTAGGACACGCCCCGACCCTCCAGGGGCTCTACCTGTGTCTGCTCATCGATCTCCTTGCGGATGCGCTCCCCCAGCACGATGAGCACGGACACGGCCGTCTGCACGTCCCCCTGCTCGGCGTAGAACAGCAGCGTGTCCCGCACGATGGGGTTGAAGAAGTCGGAGGGCAGGCGGTTCTCATAGAGCGAGTGGGAGATGGAGATGAGCGAGAAGGACTCCACGGGGGTCAGCGACACCGTCTCGGCCTCGTTGCCGCTGACGTGAGGGGAGTCGGCCTTGTCCTGCAGGTGGTCCAAGGCCGAGGGGTTGTCCACGATTTCGTGGCGCAGGGGGAAAGCTTCCTGGGGGAGGCTGTACTCCTGCTCTTCAGCTGCAAGGAGAGAGCAGCAATGAGCAGGAGAAAATCCAGCTGAGACAGACAGCACCTCCCAGCAGCAGCTGTGCACTCACCGTGCGGGTTCTCATGGTCCATCATGTACAGGTCATCCTCATCTGCCTCCACATCTCCCAGCAGATAATCCGCAGGGACATCACTGCCCTCCGTCTCCTCATTGTCTGTGCGCCCAGGGAAAGAGAAATCAGCTCATCACACCGTTGGATCCACCTCCCAGTGTCCTGCCCCAGCGTGCCAGGCTGTGCCCAAGCCACACAGTTCCCCACCACAGTCACATTCCTGGTGCCCACAGCCACCACTGTCACTGTCACTCCAGGTAATGGCAAATTGTCCTTCTGCAGCGCCCTGGGGCTCGGTGTCCTTCACCCTGGGGCTGCAGCATGTCCAGCCACCCCAATTCACAGAATAAATGCCCCAGTTTATCCCCTATGTATGGCTGAGGAGGGAAGAGCTGTGAGACTGGGACTGTGACCTGCAGGAACGTTACCCTCGTTGTTGATCAGGGTGGAGGAGGAATCCATGAGGATGTTTTCTGAGCGGCTTTCTCCTTTGCTGCGGTCCAGTCTGGACTCGCTGCCCAGCCCAGCAGGGATATCCTTCAGGTTAAAGCTGGGAAAAAATGCCAAATTCAACAGTCAGAGGAGTATAAAGTTTCAGTTTCAGCCAGCAAACAGCCTGGATACAGGTGTCCAGTTTCAATTTGAATGGTGAAATCTGAGCTACGGTGATATCCCTTTGTGGGCAGAAGTCACCAGTCCCCACTGTGTGACTTAAAGACACATTGTGACTGTGCTCACAGTCCTTCCTCCAAGGCTGGTGGCACTGCACATGCACTGCAAAGATCTCCCTGAAGAACTCCAGCACAGAGCAGGCTCTTGGCTCCATCTCCTTCCCCTCAGAGGTAGGTGAACAGGAGCTGCCTCGCTCCAAGGTGCCTGGCTGTTTGATATGCACCACCATGCTTGGCCTTCACCGAGATGGAAAAAGGAAGGGATGGAGCTGGAGCAGAGCCCAGCTCCCCAGGCTGCTGCCTGCTGTGTCTCAGACAGCAGCACAGCCACCCTGCTGGAGGCACAGCTTGGTCAAGGACAGTGCTTGTTTCCTTTGGTGTTATTTGAGGATCTGTCACTCACTGTGGGAACCCAGCCCTGCAAGGTCTGACAGCTCATTTGGAGTCCTCACCCCTCACATTTGTGTCATTGAGAAGAGGAAAAACAAGTTTTCCTGCTTCCTCAGCCCACGACGGGCCCTCTACGCCAGTGAGCTGCTGGCAGAGCTGGGCTGTGCTCTCCCTTGGAAAGGCTCCAAAAGAAACCTCTGCACACTGGCAGCTCCAGCCGTGAGACACCTTCTCCATCCCCAGCCCTTGGTCATCAGCACTGCCCTGGGCACTGCTGAGGCCTCACCTCAGATCCTGGGGTCAGTTTTGGAGCCCTCATGATAGGAAGGACATTGAGGGGCTGGAGTGTCTCCAGGGAAGGGAGCAGAGATGGGGAAGGGGCTGGAGCACCAGGAGGAGCTGAGGGAGCTGGAAAGGGGCTCAACCTGGAGAAGAGGAGGCTCAGGGGGTCCTTCTGGCTCTGCACAACTCCCTGACAGGAGGGGGCAGCCAGAGGGGGTCGGGCTCTGCTCCCAGGGAACAGGGAGAGGACAAGAGGAAAATGGCCTCAAGTTGTGCCAGAGGACATTTAGTTCGGATATTAGGAAAAATTTCTTTATGGGAAGGGTGGTCAGGCACTGGCACAGGCTTCCCAGGGCAGTGGTGGAGTCTCCACTCCTGGAGATGTTCAACACCATGTGGTGCTTAGAGACATGGTTTAGTGGTGGCCTTGGCAGTGCTGCTGGGGGAATGATCTCAGAGGGCTTTGCCAACCTTAGAGATTGTCATTCATTAATTCAGTAACTGCAAAGGTGGTCCCAGCCCCATGCCCCACCACAGACCAAACTTTGGTTGAAAGAGGGAGCAGTGTGTGAGGCTGCACAGCTCAGGGCCAGGCTGGGCACTCACTTCTCATGCCAACATGGGAAATAGCTGTGTTCAAATAATGCCAACCTGCAAAGCAGCACAGCCTGAGGCTGAGGCTGAGGGAGAGCTGTCCCTGCTTGCTCCCTGTGTCTGGGGCACGTTAGTTATTAGGTAGAAATTGTTCCCTGTGAGGGTGGGGAGGCCCTGGCACAGGGTGCCCAAAGAAGCTGTGGCTGCCCCTGGATCCCTGGAAGTGTCCAAGGCCTGGCTGGACAGGGCTTGGAGGAACCTGGGATAGTGGAAGGTGTCCCTTCCATGTCCCCATGGCAGGGGGTTGGAATGAGATGAGCTTTGAGGCCCCTTCCAACCCAAACCATTCTGGTATTCCATATCGTGATTCTACAACCCCATCCCAGCCAAGGAGCTGTTCCCACTCCCCCACTCATGGAGCTATCCCACCCATCTCATCACTCCCTGCAGCTCCCACCCCCCATACCTGTTCATGAGTGGGAGGGCAGTGCTGCCTTTCCCCATGCTGTGGTTGAGGTTTGTGGACGACACAGTGCCGAGGCTGGAGTAGATAATCCTCAGCATGGTCCATGTCTGAGCCACCTGCGTGGAGCACAGTCCCGGTCAGACCTTCCCAGGCTCCAACCCCCCTGCAGCACCACCCATCCCGCAGCTCACCTGGTTGCGGTCCAGCCCCTTGGCCACCTTGGCGTTGTGGTCGCAGAGCTCGGCCAGCGGCCGGCCGGCCAGTGCGTACTGCTTGGCCGTGTGCACGAACCAGTCCATGCTGCCGCTCTCCACGTCCGTCTCAAACACACTGAGGGCGCTGGAGGACGAGATGTACTCGAACTGCTCTGTGGGGTCCAGCTTGCGCTTGAAGAAGATGGGGTGGCGCCGGTCCCCGATGTAGGGCTTGCGGTTGGAGTCGGAGGAGATGAGGCTCTCCTTGGCGGCGAAGGCCAGGTCTCCGTAGAGGCTGTAGCACAGCCCCTCGGGGTTGGCCCGGTCGATGGGCTGGCTGGCGTCCTTGAAGATGTGCTGGTACAGGGTGCTGTCCTTGGAGCCCGAGAGGAGGAAGTAGGGATCGTGGAGGTGCCTCCACACGATGCCCGTGGTGACGTCCTTGTGCTCCTCGAACATGGCCGAGGGGATGAAGGGGCGGCGCACGTCCCACACGTAGATGTTGTGATCCACCATCATGGAGCAGGTGGCGATGTGGTGCTTGCACTCGGGGCGCCACTTCACCCGTGCCACCGAGGCGATGGTCTGCACGCAGTAGATCTCCTTGGCCCGTGTCGTGTTCATGTCCCACACCTTCACCATCTTGTCACGGCCGCCCGTGGCCAGCCAGCCCCTGGGACAAGGACGGATCGGTGTTCACCTCTGTTCCCACCGTGGCACAGAAATGCTCACAGCACAGGTGTCACCACGTCCACGCCGCAGAAAGGCAGCTGGGCTGCAGCCCATCCTCCCATGAGCTCCCATGACACCTCCACTCTCCAACAACCAGGTCAGGCAACATCCTCCTTCCCGCCCCCTGTTATGGCCCCGTGCCTCTGGAGCTGCATCCCAGTCAGACCAGTTCCCTCTGGCTCTGCTTTCTGCTTGCCAGGCACAGCAGAGAGGAAAAGGCCATTCTGAACATATTTCAGTGCCTCTTTAAGATCACAAGCAGTGGCAAGGAGTGAGGAGGGACCTGCACACCATAACAGCTGCTTCCAGATCCTTCCCAATAATCTCGTGAGAAAGGCAGGAGGGAAACACGACTGAACACAGGTGAGCTGAGTCCCAGAGCAGCCAAGCAGTGCCTTCCTCAAGCTGAGCACTGGAGCAAGAGGCTGCCGTGACACTGCTATACTCAACCATAGGACACCCAGTGCCTCAAAACCCCCTAATTTATCAAAGAACAAACCCAAAACACTCCTACACCACCCCACATGCTCAAAGCAATAACCACTCCTATCTCCTAGCAACATCCCAGCCGCTGACACAAGAGGACAGGGTATCACAGGCCATGCCTTCCCCCACAAAATCTCAATCCTGTTTTTAGGCTCTCTCTTGTCCTGCAAGGCAGGGTGGCTGGCAGGGCCTGGCCCCACTCTCACCTGTCCTCTGGGTGCCAGTCACAGCAGAAGACAGGCCCATTGTGGGCTGTGAACATCCTCTCATAGCGGTCAGGCCGGCGGATGTCCCACAGCTGCACGTTCCCATTCTCAAAGGTGGCGGCAAAGGTGAAATAGTCCCGAATGCTGAACTGGACATCACGCACGCTCTCCGACTGGCCTGGGAGGGGGACACAAATTGAGAGCTCCAGCAGAGCTACAAACCCCACTGGAAGAGCCATGGGGGTGCAGAGAGAAGGGGTAGCAAGGAGTGCTGTGACTGTGCTTCATCTCCCATACAGATCCAGGTACTGCTGAGAGGCAAAAAAAAGGCACCAAAATGCTTTCTTTTCCTGCTCTGGGCATGACACCCTGAGCAAACCCTCCAGGGGGCAAGGGGAAGGCAAAGCCCCCAACCTCTGCCTCTCCTAAGGGCGAGGGGACAAGCAAGGAAAAGACAAAGCTCCCAAACTCTGCTTCCCCACAAGGAAACAGGGCAACAAGAGCAGGTTTGTACCAGAAAAGGTGCTGACAGAGTCCTTCTTGCGCAGATCGAAGCACTTCATGTAGCCATCCTGGGAGCCACTGAGCAGCATGTACACCTCGGTGGGGTGGAAGCACACCTTGTTGACAGTGCGCTTGTGCTCTGTGAACAGCTGGTCCTGCTTGTTGCGGGATGGCTTGCCCAGGTTCCAGGTGACCACCACGCCGTTGGTGGCGGCGGTGGCCAGCAGGTTCTCGTCCATCTGGTGCCACACCACGTCAGCACAGCTGAAGTTCAGGGAGGGCTTGCGGCCCACGCGGAGGTTCAGCTTCTCCACAAACTGCTCCTCCTCGATGGAGTAGATCTTGAAGATGTTGCGGCCGGCCACCACCACCTGGGCAGCGTCCCGGCACACACTGATGGCATTGGCTGGGGCGTCCAGGTGGCAGAACATGGTGCGGCCGGTCAGCGCATTACCCCCCAGGGCAGTGGTGACCCTGGCCATCTTCTCCATGGCCGTCCTGGGGGTGCTGTCCCCTCTCCAGCAGGCTGCCTGCACACTCACACGGCTGCCCTGCTCCACCTCAGCCAGAGCTGGGCAGGGACAGGCTGGGCTCCCGCGACTCCTGCCAGGCCCTGGTGGCTCCAACCACGGCTTTTTGGGGCTGCATCAATGGGCTGTGGAGGTGAGAGGCTACTGAGCTGCCTGCGGGGAGGCAGATACAGCCCACTCCGGGTTCTCCTCCTGCTGCCTTCCGTGGTTCCCTCTCAGGGAGTTCCTGAAAACCTTCTCTGGGTTCCTTCTTCCCTCCTCGGCCACACCCTGAGATATTTCGCTGTTGCTGATAATGTAGGTCAAGTACAGTGCTGTGGCTGAGATGAGCAACACCTGCAGCACGAGGTAGGGTGGAGTGAGGCCACAGTCACCTCCGTGGGACACTCAGAGCCCCAAAGCCTGCAAGAACCAGGGGATGACTCTCCTTCTCTAGCAGAGGGGGGCAGCAGCTACTCCAGGCTCCCTGGAGGGGTCACAGGGTCCCACGGGCTGTGCCCTCAGAGCCAGGCTGAGCTCCTGCCACAGCACTGCCCTCTCCAGCCCCTCTGCCCTTCCCTCGCCAGGTCCCACAGATCCCTCATACCTCACATTACCAACCCTCAGGGCCCTCAGAGTCCCCTCCTACCCCTGAGGCCACTCACAGCCCCCCAGCCCCTCACATCCTGCACTCCTGCCCCATCAGGGCCCTCTCCTGACCCAGAGCCCCCCCGGACCCCTCACACCCCACACCTCCCTCTCTGCAGGGCCCGTTCCTGACTCAAAGCCCTTCAAGGCCCCCTCCAGCCCTTCAGAGCCCACTCAGCGTTCCCTCAGAGGCCCCTCCCAC
>VZTZ01012165.1:7846-25410 GCA_013400955.1 Drymodes brunneopygia
GGCAGGGCAGGAAGCCTCGCTGGAGCCCTTCCAGGGATCCCACATAAGAGCCACAAAGCATTCCAGAATTCCATGAAAGATTCCCAAATCTCACAGCTGAGCGCCGCCAGAGCAGAAGGTGCTGCTGGAGCCCTTCCAGGGATTCCATGAAAGAAAAGATCCCCATATCATTCCAGGATACCATGAAAGAATCCCAAATCCCCGCCCAGGCAGGGCAGGAAGCCCCGCTGGAGCCCTTCCAGGTATTCCATGAAAGAATCCCAAACACTTCCAGGATTCCATGGAAGAATCCCGAACCATTCCAGGATTCCATGAAAGATTCCCAAATCCCACAGCTGGGCACAGCCAGAGTGGAAGGCGCTGCTGGAGCTCTTTTAGGGATTCCATGAAAGAAAAGAGCCCCAAACCATTCCGGGACCCCATAAAAGATTCCCAAATCCCAAATCCCCGCCCAGGCAGGGCAGGAAGCCCCACTGGATCTGACCTGTTTTGTTGGAGAGGCGGAAGGACACCATTTTATCCGGGATGCTGCAGACATTCCGCACCGAGGCGATGCAGCTGTAGTTGGCGTAGTCCTGAGGTCGCAGATTCTTCAGCTTCAGGATCTTCGTTTCTCCCTGGAAAAGGAGGAGAAAACATCAGGAAGGGACAGAGGCAGAGGAAAAACGGATCCAGGAGTTGGGATTTCCATCCAGCATTCCCAAGGGTGTTTCTTGGGATTGGTGTTACAGCCACAAGACACAACCAGATCCAGAAGGGATGAGCCCCCAAAAAAGAAGAAATTCACAAGAAATTCCGCAAAATTGGAATGACTTTTCCAGGGATTCTACCTCCCCCAAATGATTTCCAAAGAGGGAATATCAACACTGGAAAACCAGAGGGAAATTGGTTTGATTGAGTCCTTCGAGTCACAAAATTTTTTAGGATAATTTAATTTAAGGTACAATTTTCGTGATGCAAAAATTCCCAAGGTACAAAATTCCTCCTTTTTTTCCTTGAAAAATGAGGAGCTGCTGGGTTTTATTTTTAGTCAGGGAGCAGGGATGGAGCAGGGAGTTGACAGGGACGTGGAATATTGGATTCCTTCTGGGAAATGGGAAATGTGGGATTTCCCCCTGCAAAGTTCCAAAAGAACAACAGGAAAAAATATTCATTATCCTGATAAATCTGAACAACTTTAATATTAGCACAGCCTTAGGGATACGTGGAATTATTTTTAACGTTATCACGAGGATAAAATGCCTGGGAATGAATAGGGAAAACATGGAATTTTGAGAAAATGAATGTAGAAAACCGGGAAAAAAAAATCCATAGAAAAAGACACGGGGAAGAAAATGAATAGTCCTTGAAATCTTGGAGAGATTTTGGGAATATTGGGATTGGAGTGGTTTCTATGGGAATATTGAGAGGGACTTTTTTTTTTGTGGAGGGCTCTGAAGATGGATTTTAATCTGGATATGAAATAAAATTGGAAGGGAAACAAAAATTTCTCAGGTATTAAAAAAAAAAAAAACAGATTGATTGATATTTCTGATGGTTTTATTGTCCTGGTAATCACCAAAAATAAAATCTTTGGGAATACTGGGATTGGAGTGGTTTCTATGGACAACCAATCCCATGGAAATGATGGGATTAAATTAAGCCTTGGAAAAGCTGCTCCTAAAGATCAAATTCCTGCTTTAGGAGGTTCCTCTGGAATAGGGAATGGCCTGGGAATGGCACAGCCTTAGGAACACATGGAATTATTTTTAAGGATATCACAGGGATAAACTGCCCAGGAATAAATAGGAAAAACACGGAATTTTGAGAAACTGAAAGTACAAAACTGGGGAAGAAATAAATCCATAAAAAAGAAGAAACAGCTGAGCAGGGAAGAAAAGGAACAGCCCTTGAAATCTTGGAGAGACTTTGGGAATATTGGGATTGGAGTGGTTTCTATGGACAACCAATCCCATGGAAATGATGGCATTAAAATTAAGCCTTGGAAAAGCTTCTCCTAAAGACAAAATTCCTGCTTTAGGAAGTTTATCTGGAATGGGGGATGGCCTGATCCAGAGGCTGCCAAAGGCTCCGAGTTCTGGAATCCTGGAGCAGCTTCATCCCAGCAATTCCCTCCTTAGCTCCCGGTTGAACTTGGGCTGAACTCCCCATGGAATTCTGGATCCCGTCCCCAACTCGCCGAGATTTATGAAATTGTATCTATTTTTCCTCATTGGTCGGGATAATTAGTCTAATTATGTCTAATTGCATAATTATCGTAAATACAGCAAATTTAATCTCGTGCTCGGGCTCTGCAATTCCAATGAGTGACAAGGAGGATGCGAAGTCTCAGGGAAAAAAAAATCTCCATCAACATTTGGGATCTGGGAAGTTCATTTTTCCAAGATTTTCTTGGATGAGGATGAGCAGGTTTGCTCCATTTCTCTCCCCATGGATGAGTGGCTGATGTTTCCTGCTTGACTGAAAAAATCTGATCATTTTAAAGGAATTTGTTTGGATTTGCCCGGTTTTCCAGGTGCCTCCTGGGATTTAATTGCTGATGGGATTTTGGGATCATCCCAGAGTATGGGCAAAAGGGGGAATTCTGTCCCTCTGCCCCGCTCAGGTGAGACCCCACCTGCAGAACTGTCCCAACCCTGGGGACAGAGCAGGACAAGGAGCTGCTGGAGAGAGATCCAGAGGAATCCATGGAGATGCTCCAAGGCTGGGAATGCTGGGAATGTTCCCCTGGAGAGGAGAAGGATCCAGGGAGAGCTCAGAGCCCCTTGCAGGGCCTGAAGGGGCTCCAGGAGAGCTGGAGAGGGACTGGGGACAAGGGATGGAGGGACAGGACACAGGGAATGGCTTTAAGCTGGAAAAGTGGAGATTTGGGTGGGATAGTGGGAATTGGGAATTCCTGTCTGGGCTGGAATTCCCAGATTTGCTGTGGCTGCCCCTGGATCCCTGGCAGTGCCCAAGGATGTCCAGGTTGGACATTGGGGCTGGGAGCAGCCTGGGGCAATGGGAGGTGTCCCTGGGTTGGAATGGGATGATCCCTAAAATCCCTCCCATCCCAAACCATTCCAGCATTTTGTGATTACCAGAATAATAAAGCCATCAGAAATAACAACCAACCTCTTTTTTTTTCGTTAAAATACCTGAGAAATTTTGTTACCCTTTCCATTCCATTTCACCTCCAGATTAAAATCCACCTTCAGAGCCCTCCACAAAAAAATTCCCTCTCAAAATTCCCACCCTCTTGATCCTCAGAAACCAAATCCCCTCTGTCCCTCTTCCAGTCAGTTCTCCCTATTTACATCCCCGCCATGAGCTGAACTAATTAAGCAGAAGATGTTGATGACTCTCAAACCTTTAATTACATCTTTTCCTCCCATAAACACCGAGCAGATCTTGCCTGCACCGATCCAGGCCACGCTAATTCCCTCTGCCCTCCAAAAACGGGAGAAAGGTTATGGATAAGATTGGAATATCACCAGGACAATCTGATTTATTCATTAATTAAACCCGCTCTGAGATTTTAGGAAGGGCGATCTTAATAAGCTAAAAAAAAAAAAAATCTAATTTCATGTGATACATTTTAGTAGATGAATCCTCACATTTTAGGGAAGGCAATCCTCAGCATTTCCATACCAGAATATAAAATAAAAAAATCCACTTTTCCTATTTAATTAAAACGTTTCAAAACTCCAGTTTACACTCGAGCCCGAGCAAAGCCCCAGATTTACTAAACTGGGTCCGTTCACGTTAAATTACAAATAATCTCATTACATTTAGGACAGCAATAACTTGGCTCTGTGATTTAATTCCCAGCTCTGCAGCGTTCCGGGCTCCACATTTCTCCGGAAAACACGGAGCTGTCAGAGCAATACAAAGCTGTCAAGTACAATAAAAAGCCACAAATGAAGGTGCTCTCAAATCATTACGTGAAAATTATTTATGAAAGTCGCAGTTGCTCTCTGTTCTGAGCACCAAATTACCAGGCAGTTCTCACCTCTGCCTTTCCTTGTTATTCCTCGGGATTTTCCAAACCAATTTTCCCCCTTTTTTTGAATTTCTTTTTACTTTTTCTTCCTTTCTTTTTTATTTTTTTTTTCTCAGCACCATCCCACACTTTTGGCCGCAGACAATGGGATCTGCCACCTTTTTTATCCTGCAAATGTGTTCAGGATAAATTAAGCTCAGCTTATCCGACAGAGCCAGGATTCCTTCGGGGCTGGGAGTGGGAGCAGGAAGGCTTCGGAAAAGGTTTTATTTCTTTTTTTGCCACCTCATTTTTAAGTGGGGGAACTGTGAAATGAAACCTTGTATTTCAAGATAAAAGAGGCAAGAAAAAAGGAGAATAAAAACCAACATGGGGAGCTCCCACAGAGCCTGGAATCCTGGAATTTTTCAGGTTGGAAAAGCCCTCCAAGACCATCAAATCCAACATTCAACCACCACCATGTTCTCCATTAATCCACATCCTCAAGTGCCAGATCCACATGTTTTGGGAACAATTCCAGGGATGGAGACTCCACCCCTTTTCTGAGCAGCCTGTGCCTCTTCCAAAAAGAAATTTTTCCTAGAATGTCATCTACATGGAGACATTTTAAGGCTGGAATTTAGGCTGAGTTTGGAATCGCCACGTTGGATCAGGAAGGACGAGGAAACAGGAGCTAAATCAGAGGTTTGGGATTGTAACACCCAACAAAAACCAATTTAAAAGGGCCTCCTGTAGATATCACTCCCTCATCATTTAATAATTCATATTTTAACAAAAATTTAAACATATTTTATGCCAGGAAATCTTTTAACAGGAGAGTTTGGTTGGGGCATCGTTACCCAGAGGCCACCTCCAGTCCCCCCCCCCACCAACCCAACGCGCAGATCCCGTTCCAAAGCCTCAAGATGGGAAAAATTCCTGAATTTTAGGCCTACCTGGGTAAAGAAGGGCTCGTAGATCTCCACGCCCTTGTCGGAGCCCTGCAGCAGCACCTCCTGGCCGCGGCGCCAGCTGTAGCGCACGGGCGGGTTGGAGTTGGCCACGCACCTGAGGAACACGGTCTTCTCATAATAAAACTGCTCCTTGGCTTCCCCAATGCTCTGGTGGACCGTGACTATGGGATCGTCCAAATCTGGCCAAAAACAGGCAGGAGAAACCGAGTTTAGGCCAGGCTTTAGTGGACTCGACAACAGCGCGGCGCTGGGAATTTCCCGCGGCGCCTCGTAACAAGTCAAGAGTAAAACGAAGACAAAACAGCTCGAAAAGCCCCAAATTTTAAAGATTTTGCAGCAAAAGTCAAGTTTAGGATTTATTTCCTTCTCCCCAAGTGGATTTCCTTCAAAACTCCCATTTTTAGGCAGAACAACGCAGCCAATCTCATGCTAATGTCAATCACATTTCTATTATAGCGCGGTGATTACCGCGGTTTCGTCTGGCTCGCAGCTTTACTCCTTGTTTCTTCTAACTCTTTTTCCACAAAATTATAAAGCTTTGGAAATAAATAGACAGCCTGATTTGCATCCAAATGGCGGGATCCAGGAGTCCACGGATCGTGTGCACGCAGCTGTTTTGCTTTTAAAGCTGCAATTTAAGGCAGCAATTTAATGCAGATTCCCTGCTTTTAGTTACAGGCATTTAACTTCCAGCAGGTAAATTCAGCCCGGGCTTTGGAGCACATTTCTCTTGATTAAAATACAGATATCGGATAATTACTCCCACCGCAGCAGCTCCAAGAAAATGAGCTGCCCACAACCAGGAATTGGCTTCTGTAGGGAAAAAAAAGTACAATAGCCCTTGGAATATGAGGATATCAAAGTAATTAATTTGGGTTTTATACCACCAGGAAAAAGGAGAGTCCTGGTGTGGGGTTTTTTCTGAGTTTTGTCTGGAGGGATGATTTTATTGAGGAAGGAAAGAAATGGAACAAGGGAAAACAAGGAAAGCAAAGGATGATTTTCCTAAGCATTGGTTAAAACCACCCAACTTCCAAATGATCACTCTCACAGCCAGGAATTCCTTCCCAATATCACATCCATCCCTGCCCTCTGGCAGTGGGAAGTTATTCCCCTTGTCCTGTCCCTCCATCCCTGGAAACCAACAGTTTGAGTGGGAAGGACATTAAATTCCATCCCATGGCAGGGACACCTCCCACTGTCCCAGGCTGCTCCAAGCCCCAATGTCCAACCTGGACATCCTTGGGCACTGCCAGGGATCCAGGGGCAGCCACAGCAAATCTAGGAATTCCATCCCAGCCAGGAATTCCTCATTCCCAATATCCCACCCAAATCTCCCCTTTTCCACTTTGAAGCCATTCCCTGTGTCCTGTCCTTCCATCCCTTGTCCCCAGTCCCTCTCCAGCTCTCCTGCAGCCCCTTTAGACACCCTCAGCTCTCCCTGAAGCCTTCTCCTCTCCAGGGGAACATTCCCAGCCTGGCTCCAGAGTAGCTCCAGCCCTTCGAGCAGCTCTGTGATCTCCTCTCCAACAATTCCACATTTTTTTGTGCTGAGGTCCTGGACTCAGCATTCCAGGTGGGGCCTCCAAGCGCACAGGAACACAACATTCCATGTGCAACTCAGCCTTAGCTGCAACCATTCCAGAGCCTTCTCAGCACTGCTTGTTCCTTAAAATTCTTTAAAACTCCTTTGGATAGGGGTCGAGTATTCCATTATCCCCAAATTTACCCCGATTTTTGCACAATCTGGTGTAATTATCAAAAGGTTGGCTCATCGGGTTTATTTCAGGCCAAAATTCAGTGAAACGGAGAACGAGGTTCTCCAATCTTCACGTGACCAAAAGGAACCAGTCAAAGGCAGCCCCTCCAAAATCCCTCCGCAAAGGTGGAGAATCCTGGAATTGTTGAGGTTGGAAAAGCCCCTGGAGATCACCAAATCCAACCATCAACCACCACCACGTTCACCACTAAACCATGGCCTCAAGAGCCACACCCATCACTGGTTGAATTTTCCAGGAGTGGTGACTCCACCCCTTCCCTGGGCAGCCCCTTCCAAAGCTTGACAAAGCATGGACTTAAGGAATAACTTTGTTAATAAAATAAATAGATTAGAACACATCAGAATTCCACATTGAAAAGAAATTTCTGGAAAAAAAGACCAAACCTAAAGACTAAAAATTCATCTAAAGCCTAAAAATTCATCTTTGGCTGCTCCACTTCTATTTGCATAAAGCTGGAGAGTCTCTTGATTAATTAGAAACTAAACCTCCTCCAAAATTCAAAAAAATCCAGCAATAATATCTCCTAATGGGACACGGGTTTTAAATAAACGTTACCTTCGTCCTCCCCTCCAAAACATTTAATTTCAGGTCACAGAGGCAAATGATGAATCTGCTGCTCCAAATGAGGGTGGCATTTCCTAAATGAGATTTCAGGTTTGTTCAAAAGGTTATCTGAAATCACGGCGGCGTCTGAAAGGGGTTGAGAGTGCTCAGAAATTCTGGCTTCTCCTCGTGAAGTCGAAAATAAAAAGGGGAAAATTAACTTGTTGCCATTTTTAGGGTCAAACACCTGTTCCCTGAGTTTTGGTGGAAAAACAGAACGTTTCCCACGTTGGTTTCCAGGTTATCCCTATTAAAACACATCCCTGGATCAAACAAGGAGCTGTGAGCTCCATCAGAGTCCAGGGACGCTCCTCCAATCTCTGATCCTTGGATGAAAGTGAATCCTTGGATAAAAGACCCAAAAGGTCCAAATCTGGGCTCAGCTTCATTTTCATGAATTTAATCCAGACAAGACACAGGAGATCCCTCAAAACTGGAACCAGGCCTGAAACCAAGACTGAAACTACCTCCACCCCTGGCTGTTCCCAGGGAAAAATTCCTTCTCTTCCAACCCATTCCCATGAGGCAAATTCCTGGGTGTCCTGTCCAACCACCCAGATTCTGGGGGAGCAGGGTTTGGCCAGCCTGGAGATGGTTGGACGAAGGGAAAATCCAATTTCCATCTTCAACTGCCAACCAGTTGGAGAAGATAAAGACAAAGGAGAATCTGGGATGAAGAGCAGCTGGAATTTCTGTCTTCAACTGCCAGCCAGGAAGTTCTGGAGAAGATGAAGACAATGGAGATGCTGGGATGAAGAGCAGATGGAATTTCTGTCTTGTAATTGCTACCAGGAAGTTCTGGAGAAGATGAAGACAATGGAGAATCCAGGATGAAGAGCAGATGGAATTTTTGTTTTCAACTTCCAGCCAGGAAGTTCTGGAGAAGATGAAAAACTCCCCTTGGAGGTGCAGAGGAAAGGACCATGAGGTCTAAGCTGCACCGAGAGAAATTCCTTCTGGATATAAGGAAAACAAATTCCCTGTGGAATCAGACAAGTGTCCAGAGGAGCCATGGAATACTTGGAGACATCCTAAGTTTGGCTGGACACAGTCCTGAGATATCTGACCTTGGTGGTGGCCCTGGTTTGAGCAGGAGGTTGGGCAAGAGGTCATTTTAGATTAATGATTCCAAATTACCCCATGATTCCAGGAGTTGTGATGTCATCCCACGTGATGTCATCCTGCTCTCTTGGATCATGGAATGGTTTGGGATGGAAGGGATCTTGAAGATCATCTCATTCCACTCCTGCTATGGGCAGGGACACCTCCCACTGTCCCAGGCTGCTCCAACCTGGCCTTGGGCACTTCCAGGGATCCAGGGGCAGCCACAGCAAATCTGGGAATTCCAGACCAGCCCCTCCCCACCCTCCCAGCCAGGAATTCCTTCCCAAAATCCCACCCAAATCTCCCCTTTTCCAATCTGAAGCCATTCCCTGTGTCCTGTCCCTCCATGCTTTGTCCCCAGTCCCTGTCCAGCCAATCCCTTCCAAGCAGGCTCTGAACCATGGCAAGGGATGGAATTTTGACAGGAATATCAGGAAAGCTCCAAGAAATCCAAGTTGGGAACGGAACTGCGGCAAAGCCTCTGCCAAAGTATTTCATAATGGTCAATTAATGGAAAATTCCCACTGCAGAACCCGATGGAATTTTTTTCCAACAGCAATGCTGGAAAGATCCCGACAGTTGCAGCAAAGCAAAGGCAGCAGCACAACCAGGAGAGCAAAGAATGATCCCAATTTTTGGGAGATTTCCCTGAACATTCCCTGTGTTGGGAAAGTCGCATAAATCTGGGACTGGGCGGTTACGTAAGACTGGGTTTTGCTCAGGTCATGGGAGAGCTGGAAAAGACAAAAAGCAAGAAAAATACAGGTTTGGATAAGGAATTCTGCGGGGATATTGCAGGGAAACTCCAAAATTCCCTGCCTTTAGCCAGGTTGTTTAAAGCCACCTGATCCCAGTGCTTGTGGAAGCTCTCTAGAATTCCGGCTTCAATTCTGATTGAATTGGCACTAATTGATTTTCAATTTTCTGAACAGAATTTAAAAACCCCCTACTTAAAGCCCTGTGGATGGCTGGGAGTGGTTCTTTCCCAGCAGCATGGGAACATTCTGGGGCTTGGAAAACGGGAAGGTTTCGGGAAGGGAAGGGAATGTTTGGGAAAGGGAATGTTTGTTTGGGAAAGGGAATGTTTGTTTGTTTGGGAAAGGGAATGTTTGTTTGGGAAAGGGAATGTTTGTTTGGTTGGGAAAGGGAATGTTTGTTTGGGAAAGGGAATGTTTGTTTGGGAAAGGGAAAGTTTGGGAAAGGGAAAGTTTGGGAAAGGTCACCCAGAGAAGTTCCTGGATACCTGGAAGTGTCCAAGGCCAGGCTGGACGAGGCTTGGAGCAACCTGGGATAGTGGGAGGTGTCCCTGCCCACGACAGGGGTTGGAATGGGATGAGATTTAAGGTCCTTTCCATCCCAAACCATTCCAGCTTCAATAATTTCAAATACCACACAAAAATAAACCTATGAAGATTTAACCCTGGGAAGCTCAACAAGATGAATCTCTTCACTGTTTTACAAGAAAGGAAAAAAAAAATCCCAAAATTTTCATTTTGAGGTTGATGAAATGATGAAGAGTCAACAGATGAATCACTCTTTAAATCAGACTGAAGTCGTGGGTGCTCCTGTGTTGTTAAAGTCCATTAATCAAACTGAAAATAATTACAGGAAGTTGTTTCCCACAGAGGTTTGTGCCACCATCAGGTTCAATTTCTCAGTCTTTAATCTCTGAATTGAACCAAACGCTCCCCCAAAACGCAGCTGGGGCTGGCATGGCAAACACTGGCTTGGAAGAATTCCCCTCACACATCCCCGAGCTCTCGAACAAACGGAAAACTCAAACTAAGCCGCTCAAAACGGGTCTTAATCCCAATTCCCTGGGAATTGGATCATCCTGGTGAAGTGGAGGTGCACAGAGCGTGGCAGATGCTGTTAAAATCCTCCCCGTGCACAATTCCAAAGGCATTGAGCTGTCTGGGAGTGGGAAATGTGGCTCATCCTCCCCACAGCCCTCACCTGAGCTCTGGGAGAATCACAGGCACCACCAGCACGGCAGGATCCAGGCTGGATTTGCTGGATCATCTCCTCCCAGCTGCTGGGCCTGCACACTCTGCTGATTGCATTTGTTAATTAGCTGCCTTTGTCTTCAGATGTTCGGAGCAGGAGGGATAAGAATAAAACACATCTGGGGAAGGGATGGGAACGGCTCCATCCCGGCGGGCAGAGCGGAGCCGGCGCTGACGCATCGCTGAGCTGGGAATTATTCAGCTCCTGAGTTATCCTTCAGTGTGAAACGCCCGTGTTTGCTGGGTTATTTTTCCTCTGGGAGTTATTCAGCTCCTGAGTTATCCTTAAATGTGAACCTCCCGTGTTTTCCAAGCTGTTTTCCCTCCTTGACCCAGCACAAGCTTTCAGGAATCGTTGAGGTTGGAAATGAATTTAGGATCACAAAGTCCAAGCTGTGCCCGATGTCCACCTTGCCCCCAGCCCAGAGCACTGACAAAGCCACCCCTGCCCCATGTCCCCAAGTGCCACCTCCACAGGGATTTGAAAACCCTCCAGGGATGGGGAATCTGCCCTGTGCCAGGCCTGGACAGCCCTTTCAGGGGAAGAAATTTTCCCAAATGTCCAGTCTAAACATCACGGAATCATTGAGGTTGGAAAAGAGCTCCAGGGTCACCCACCTGTGCCCAATGTCCACCTTGTCCCCAGCCCAGAGCTNACTCTCAGCAATTCACAGAATTCCAGAATGGTTTCTGTTGGAAGAGACCTTAAATCCCATCCCATCATAGTTTCAAACCAGGCGTATTCATAACCTCATTAAAAGAGGCGGGAAAAAGATTTTCTCCATAAAATCCCATCACTGAGAGCTCATTATATTTTTCCAGTTGGAATTCTGTGATGGACTGAACCCTCAGGAAAGCACTACAGGCTGGAGCTGTGTGGGGATTGTTGACACTGAGCTCGTTTGCTCTGTCCTTTTTTGTTGGAGTGTGTTAACAACCTCCTGGCACGGCTCTGATCCTCCCGAAATTCCATCGGAAATCGATGGCAGCTCCTCAGGGGGCGCTCGGGGTCACGCTCTCCATCGTGGGAACAAGGAGGGAACATTTGCTTCCTTCCAGCAGCTGGAAATGCTCCTTGTTTTCCTGTTCTGCACATGCAGCACTGCAGATGCAGAGTGAATCTCTTTGAAAGGGTTGGAGAGGGAAAAATAGCTCCCATGGAGCTGGGAATAACTTGATTCCCGTCTTTCCAGCTGGGTCAGAGCTGTTGTGTGTCCTCAACGGGCATGTGAAGGGGTGGAGAGCAGGAGAGCTCGTTTTCCTTTCCTTAGGATGCAAGGAATAGAGAAATAAACTGAATTTTTTGGGGTTATATCCCAAAATTTACCTTGACAGAGAAGCTGTGGCTGCCCCTGAATCCCTGGCAGTGCCCAAGGATGTCCAGGTTGGACATTGGGGCTTGGAGCAGCCTGGGACAGTGGGAGGTGTCCCTGCCATGGCAGGGGTGGGAATGGGTGGATTTAAGTCCCATTCCATCCCAAACCATTCCATGATTCCATGATTCTTTGGGCATATGCTCAGATGGAAAAGGATCAGAGGATTCTCCCAATCAATGGGTTCTGTCAATCGATTCTCCCAATCCATGGATTTTCCCAACCAATGGACACTCCCAATCTATGGATTCTCCCAGTAAATGGAATCTCCCAATCCATGGATTTTCCCAGTAAATAGAATTTCCCATCACTGGATTCTCCCAATCCATGGATTTTCCCAGTCAATGGATTCTCCCAATCCATGGATTTTCCCAATCAATAGATCTTCCCAATCAATGGATCCTCCCAATCAATGGATTCTCCCAATCAATGGATTCTCCCAATCAATGGATTCTTCCAGTCAATGGATTTTCCCAATCCATGGATTCTCCCAATCAATGGATTCTCCCAATCAATGGATTTTCCCTATCAATGGACTCTCCCAATCAATGGATTTTCCCTATCAATAGATCTTCCCAATCAATGGATTTTCCCTATCAATGGATCTACCCAATCAATGGATTCTCCCAATCCATAGATTCTTCCAGTCAATGGATTTTCCCAATCCATGGATTCTCCCAATCAATGGATTCTTCCAGTCAATAGATTTTCCCAATCCATAGATTCTTCCAGTCAATGGATTTTCCCAATCCATGGATTCTCCCAATCAATGGATTCTCCCAATCAAAGGATTTTCCCTATCAATGGACTCTCCCAACACATGGACTCTCCCAATCAATGGATTCTCCCAATCAATGGAACTTCCCAATCAACGGAATCTCCCAATCAACGGATTCTCCCAATCACCAGGAGCCAAAAGCTCACTTAGAACGAGGCACATCCATAAATTCCCACCAGAGATTCCCAGCACCAAACTGCCCCAGGCATGGCCTGAAACACTGGAAAAGTCCTGGAAAAATGGGAATTTCTGGGATCTCTGTGCAGGGAGGATTTCATTTCCTTCCACACTCAGCATCAGTGACCCGAGCACAGGATCCTGACCTGGTCTTGTGTTTTTAAACAACATTAATTAATTAATGGATAAAGAAAAGGAATTAATTAAAGGGCAAAGAAAANGGGAAATCAGAACAGAAGAGCTCTTTCGGCTCCAGGGAATATAAATACAAGGAATAAAAAAAGCTGGAAACCCAGTTCAGTTTGGGGAAGAACCAGACTGATTTCTTTTGAAAAACTAAGCAGTTGAACAGAGGAACTTTGGGCAGAGAGAGGATCCCTCAAAGATCAGATGATTTTTAGTGAAAAAAAAAAAGTCCTTAAATTGATTTTTAATTGAGCAGCAAAGAAAAAAAAAAATCAACCCTAAAAAGCAAACAGAGCCATGAGATTAAAGAGATCCGACTAAACCGGTCAATTCCAAGATGAAATTCCTTAAAAAACGCAATCAGAGCTGATTAAAAAATTCCAGATCATTATCATTAAATCAAGTGCACTCGAATCAAGACATGGAGTCATTGAAAACATTTTTAATTCCACTTCCCTCAGGCTCTTCCCGAGTTCCCTTTGGATCCCCACGGTGCTGGAAAATCCGGAGGGACCAGGAACACCCACCAAAAAAAATGTGGAATAAACAAGATTTTAAACCACTCTGATACTGCAGACACCAGGATTTTTAACAGTACTTTTGGGTTATTCACTCCCTCCGTGCTTGCATCATTTTTCCATTAAAAAAGCAGGAAAAATGGATTTCCCAAGGCAAGGAAAACAGGCGTGGGTGCCAAAGGCCACCTGACGGGCTCGACGTGGAATAATTGTTACAAATTGGGAGTATTAACGGCTTAAGTCAGTAATTATTGGTTTCATAATCCCAAACCTAATTAATGCTCGTTCCTCCACTTCTGAAAGGACACCAACTTAATTTTGTGGAATTAATGAACNGTCCAACAGGAGACACTCCCACACTGGAAAAATAATTCAGGACCTGAGTTTGCTGGACAAGATGTAACGAGCACAAAACATTTAATTTGTCCAAAAGGAACATCAAATAATAATTTAAAATAAATAATNGCAAACAGAGCCATGAGATAAAAGAGATCCGACTAAACCGGTCAATTCCAAGATGAAATTCCTTAAAAAACGCAATCAGAGCTGATTAAAAAATTCCAGATCATTATCATTAAATCAAGTGCACTCGAATCAAGACATGGAGTCATTGAAAACATTTTTAATTCCACTTCCCTCAGGCTCTTCCCGAGTTCCCTTTGGATCCCCACGGTGCTGGAAAATCTGGAGGGACCAGGAACACCCACCAAAAAAAATGTGGAATAAACAAGATTTTAAACCACTCTGATACTGCAGACACCAGGATTTTTAACAGTACTTTTGGGTTATTCACTCCCTCCGTGCTTGCATCATTTTTCCATTAAAAAAGCAGGAAAAATGGATTTCCCAAGGCAAGGAAAACAGGCGTGGGTGCCAAAGGCCACCTTACGGGCTCGACGTGGAATAATTGTTACAAATTGGGAGTATTAACGGCTTAAGTCAGTAATTATTGGTTTCATAATCCCAAACCTAATTAATGCTCGTTCCTCCACTTCTGAAAGGACACCAACTTAATTTTGTGGAATTAATGAACAACAAACTGGGTTAGGAAAGTCTGGGTTTAGAGCGCATCCAACTCCACTCCGTGATTTTTTTTTTCCAGAGGCTCCTTAAAAAGGTTGAAATAAATCCCTGTCAAAAGTGAAATTCGGAATTAATTGAGT
Source organism: Drymodes brunneopygia (assembly GCA_013400955.1). Classification (NCBI taxonomy): domain Eukaryota; kingdom Metazoa; phylum Chordata; class Aves; order Passeriformes; family Petroicidae; genus Drymodes; species Drymodes brunneopygia. The sequence goes on from VZTZ01012165.1 coordinate 22,471, forward strand.
GTAAATAAAGAGTGGGGGATCCTGGTAAGACCCTGCTGCTCTCTCCTTGTTTTATTTTGGATTTTAAATGGTGTAAGAGGAGAACAAAAATATTTGAATAGAGAAAAATAGAAATAGTTGAATATTTCTTTGTTTACAATAAACAAGGGAGTGCAGAGGAGGTGGTGGAGATCATCTGAGGGTTGGAGCACTTCTCCTGTGAGGAAAGCTTGGGAGAATTGGGATTATTTACATGGAAAAGGCTCCAGGGAGAGCTCAGAGCCCCTTGCAGGGCCTGAAGGGGCTCCAGGAGAGCTGGAGAGGGACTGGGGACAAGGGATGGAGGGACAGGACACAGGGAATGGCTTCAAAGTGGAAAAGGGGAGATTTGGGTGGGATATTGGGAATTGGGAATTCCTGGCTGGGCTGGAATTGCCAGATTTGCTGTGGCTGCCTCTGGATCCCTGAAGTGTCCAAGGCACCGTGGGATAGTGGAAGATGTCGCTGGAGTGACTGGATGGGACTTAAGGTCTCCTCCAATCCCAAAACATTCCTTGATTCCACGATACCAGGAAGTTCCAGGTTTCCTCCCTCCTATCCAATTTCTCTTCCAAAGTTCCCTTTTATTTTCCAGCCCTAAACTCTTTCCCATTAAAATCCCAGTGCAGGAACCTCTCCAGTGCTCCCCTATAACCCCTTCTCAAAAAAAAAATCCCAATCTACCAGAGGATATATAACACAGAATGTTTTTTTCCCAAAAAAATATTTTAGGGAAAAAAAAATAAAAGGAAAACCAGGATTAGAGGCCATAAATAACAGTGAGGGGATGAGGAAAAAGGGAGGCTGCGGAAGGAACTCCTGGGAGGAAAATGAAGGTGAGGAATTAAAGACGAAAATCAACCTGCTCAGAATATTTAAGCCAAGCCTAAACCCAGACAAGCCAAGTCTTTTTGCTGATGGAATGGAATAGAATTCCCAGCCCATTCCAAGAGCGGAGGAAATCCCATCCAGCTTGGAAAAAACCCTCAGGGGATCATCTAAACCCCATCCCTGATGACGCTGCTCCTCAATTCAGCACGAATCCGACCCAAAATGTTGTTACGGGATGGAAATGGAGCTGAATTCCAAGGAGCAGCCAAGATTTTCCTCCTTGGATAATTGCATGTCCCTGCCCATCTGCCAAAATTCCTTTCCCAAAAATCTACCAGGTTTTTGAGGTTCTTGGAGCTGAATTTCCAATGAGGATCAAGATCCCAAAGGTAATTAACTCCCAGCACTTAATTAAAATTGGTTTGGGGAGAAAATGGGCACTGGAGCAAGGCTCAGGTTGGAGATCCATGGATGATCTCCAAAGCCTGGAATCCCAGAGTCCTACAGAGAGGGATGGGGCTGGAGGTGGAGGATGAGGAAAAATCTGTCAGAATCTGCATTTTATTAATTGTGCTGCTTTAATTATCCAAAATAATGTGGAGTTGTGCAAGTGGAGGACCTTGAAATTCATCCCTGTGAGGGTGGGGAGAGATTGGAATGGAATTCCCAAAGAAGCTGTGGCTGCCTCATCCCTGGAACTGCCCAAGATCAGGTTGAAGCAACCTGGGATAATGGAAGTTGTCCCTGCAGGACATGGGATGGGATTTTAGATCCAGCTTAAATCATTCCATGGTTTTATCAAATGCAGAAGAGCCAAAGAGCAAAATCTCTTCACTGAAGGAGTGACCAGGCATTGGAAGAGAATCCCCAGGGAATGCTGGAATCTCCATCCCTGGGAATGTTCACGAGGAGACACCTCCCAACGTGATTTAACAGTTGTGGGGGGATTCAAAAGTTGGATTTGAAGATTTTGGGGGTTTTCCCAACCTTTATTTTCCCATAATTCTGAATTTCTGCTGAGCCCACCCACACCAGACCCCTCCTCACCTCCATGAGAATCTGCCCTCAAAACAAACCCCACACAGGGAATTCTCCAAGGATTTGCAGGATCCGAATATTCCAACCAGGAATGGCAAATTTAAGCCTTAAACTCAGCTCTTTCTATAAACCAGGCCTATTTCTGTGGCTGTTTATAGATTCCTATAAACAGAAGGAATTTTGGAGCCATTAAAAGGAGCTGTCTTTGCACTCCAGGGATATTTAGGGCATCAATTATCCCGAATTTCATCTGACACCAGCTCGTCTCAGGCTGATCTAAGCACAGCAATTAGACCCAGCTTAAATTTACGAAAGAAACGGCATAAAACGCATCCAAATAACCTCGTGGAACTTTTCCTGGAGTTTGTTCCAGGCAGAAAAGGAAATCTGCATCCACAGCCAGGTAATACCATGGAATTAAAGCTCTGTAATTCTCTTTTTTAAACTCTGTTTTATACCCGAGTTTAAAATTCCTGATGTCGGGAGGATCCTGAGGAGCAAATTCTGCAAGGAACTTCCTCAGCAGCTTTTCAGGGTTAATGAAACATCCTCAACAGGAGCTCAACGTGGAAATAGGAGTAATTCCTAACAGGAATTTTCCCCTGCAATCCCAATCCTTCACATTTTTCACCACAAGCCCCAACCCTTCACATTTTCACTCCAGAAATCCAAATCCTCCACATTTTCCCTGCAATCCCAACTCTTCACATTTTTCACTACAAATCCAGTCCTTCACATTTTTCACTGAAATCCACATATTTCTTATTTTTCANCTCACTCCAATCCCAATCTTTCACACTTTTCCCTACAATCCCAATCCTTCACATTTTCCACTGAAATCCAAATATTTCTTATTTTTCACCACAAGCCAAATCCTTCACATTTCTCACTGCAACCCCAATCCGTCACATTTTTCCCTCCATTCCCAATCCTTCTTATTTTTCACAGCAATCCCAATCCTCCACATCCTTCACCACAATCCCAACCCTTCACATTATCCACTCAAATCCAAATATTTCTTATTTTTCACCACAATCCCAATCCTTCACATTT
>VZTZ01012171.1:6128-22221 GCA_013400955.1 Drymodes brunneopygia
TATTATTATTATTATTATTATTATTACTATTATCCTACTACTACTATTATTATATTTCTATTACTACTATTACTATTATTATTATTGTTATTAATGCTCTCACAATCATTTACCAGAGAAGTTTCCTCCCTCCTCCTCCTCCTCCTCTTGCACAAACAAACACATTTTTATCAACACAGCCGACACGATTGCACTTGTGCTGTGATGTTTTATTTATTTCCATATAGGTTTGATTCTGTTGCAGTTTCTCATTTCTGCCCCATGCATTATTCATGATTTGTACAATATTGGAGCTCGTGTAGGACACCCTGCGTTTATTGGCTCTGCTCTCCTTTGCTGGGTGTATAAAAATAAAACATGGCAAGCTCTTTCTCCCTGCACGTCCTGCTCCTTGCAGGGAAACAATGGCAATAATATCAGGTTAAAATCATTGCTGATTCTGTTTTTAACACCCCAGGAGCTGGAACAGAATTGAAATTAGGGATTATTTTAGTTATTGGTGTGTATTAAATTCTCATCAGTGCTCTGAGGCCAAATTCTGAGATAGAGAAAGTGAAGGAGGTTTAGGTTACTCTAAGGTTGTTAGGAAATTTTTTTCTCTTTTGATTTTATTCAGCCCCAAATGATTCAGATTAGCTGAGAATTTGGAGCTGCAGACACTTTCCAGTCTCCAGTTAAGCTGAGCTGTGTTTGAGCTCTCACCAGGTAAAATTATAAATCCCACCACAGATTAGGGACCAGGGAGCCCAGAGAAGGGATTGGTGATGGGTTTGATTTGTTTTCTCAAGGAGCCCCTGCAGTTCCTCAGCTGTGGGTGCTGGGGGTGACTCTGGGCCTGGCTGCCACCCCAAATCTCATCCCAGAATCTCTGACAAGGGCAGGGCTGGGAGAAGAGCTGGATGCTGATTTACCAGAACGGGGCAGGAGCCTGAAATCCCACCCCACACTGCTCATTATTTCCTGTATTTATGCAGAACTGCAGAGTGACACCACTCGCAGGGACTGCGATCCAAGTCCTGAACATCCATTTCCCCTTTCCAAATTTAGTGCCCAGCCCAGTGCTGGGGCTGTTTTTGAGGAGACGAAATCCTGCTGGAACTCTTCTCCCAGATATCAAATCCCCCCTGGCACCTCCCCTGACCTGACTTCCCTCCTGTCCTGGGAGTGCCTGACACCTGCAGGGCTCTGCCAAGGTGAGAGCATTTCCCAAACTCCTTCCAGGATAAAACTTGATGGCATTATTGACTGGAGCACATCTCGGCCAGACCTTGGTGTTACTGATTTAGTGACTCTCTCCTCTCCTCCCTCCCCTCTCTATCCTGCTCCATTGCTAATTCCCTTTTCTTAGAACTGCCAGCCCTCCGAGCTTTTTATGGCATTAGCACAAACTTGTGCGGGTGAGCACGACCCCATAAATCAGCTGCTGCCCATTCCCATGATGAATGGCAAGGTAATAAATACAGGGAAATTCGGGGAAGTCCAACTCAGATCTGTTTGCCCTCCATCTCTTGAGTCAACTCCTCTCCTTGAACAACTGTGAAAAAAGAGATATAAATGTCAGCTGGAGCCTGGAGAACTGGGAGGGGCTGGTGCTGGCGTTCAGAAGGGAAGGAATTCAGTGCAGTGGGGAAAAGGTGGGACAGGCAGCATGTAGGGTCACAGCCTGGGTGTCACAGATTTGGGTGTAGGGTCCCACCCTGGGTGTCACAGACAGGCAGGCCTGGAATGGGCCTTTTCCCCAGGCCCAGAGGGGACCATGGAAACACATCCAGGGCACCTGAGATGGGCTGGGGAAAAGAGTGATGGCTTTGTGGCCTTGTGGAGCAATTGTGTGAGAATATTGTGGTTTGTGAGCTTGTAGGGCATTGTTTACCTGTTCCCATCCCAGGGAACACCTGGGCAATGCTCCAGGGGATTGGGGGACACTCGGGGATGCATCTTTGCTGTTTCTGTGAGGTTCTGTCCTGTCTGTGTGCTGGGATTGAAGGGATTTTCACTGTGCAATGAAGGGCTTTGCACTTCTCCATCCTGTGCCAAGTCCCTGCCCTTGTGTAAATACTACAGCAGCACCATCCCAGGGTGATCCCTGGTGTTCATCCAGTCCCTCTCCTGCTGATTTCGGAGATCTTCCCCATCCTCTCACGGGGGAAGGAGCTGCTGGTGCTGCAGGCGTGGGAGCACCCTCAGCTCTGACTCACAGTCACCTGCATGGCTTTAAACCAGGTGCAACCTGCTTGGATTTAAAACAGGTGTAATCTGCTTGGGTTTAAACCAGGTGTAACCTGCATGGATTTAAACCAGGTGTAACCTGCGTGGATTTAAACCAGGTGTAACCTGCTTGGGTTTAAACCAGGTATAACTTATTTGGCTTTAAACCAGGTGTAACCTGCTTGGGTTTAAAGCAGGCGTAACCTGCTTGGGTTTAGACCAGGTATAACCTGCTCGGGTTTAAACCAGGTGTAAACTGCTTGGATTTAAACTAGGTATAACCTCCTTGGGTTTAAACCAGGTGTAACCTCCTTGGGTTTAAACCAGGTGTAAACTGCTTGGGTGTAAAGCAGGTGTAACCTGCATGGATTTAAACTAGGTGTAACCTGCTTGGGTTTAAAGCAGGCGTAACCTGCTTGGGTTTAGACCAGGTATAACCTGCTCGGGTTTAAACCAGGTGTAAACTGCTTGGGTGTAAACTTGCTTGGGTTTAAAGCAGGTGTAACCTGTTTAACTCTGATCTGTGGTGGCTTTGGAGAAGAACAAACCTCCAGCAGGAGGAAGGGCTCGGTCAGATCCGTCTGGATCAGCAGTGTCAGAGCTCAGCAGGAAATGCAAATTCCTGAATGAGGAGCTGAGTGTGATTTCCATGGCAATGGCTGAGGGAACAGAGCTTCCTCGAGCTTCCTTGGCCTCCTGCTCCATCCTCTGGAAGCTCCCCGGGTTGGGAGCAGGCTCTGAAATATTCATCTCGTGAATAATGAATCACTGGGCAGGCAATGAGCTCCTGCCACAACAATTCCGAGCGACTCCGGTTGAGGCACATCCCAGTGATTATTTGGCCATTAACTTTGGTAAACATAAGAATGTGAAAGAGAAAAGAAAGAGGATCTATAATTTCTCCATTATTTAGCTTTGTTTTAAATGAAACCCTCAGAAAGATGTATATCATTTCAATTTGAGTTCCAGAGGCTTTTATGTAAATTAATTGCATTAGAGAATTGGCAGGAACATTTATTCAATTTCCAACAGCCGTGATTATGAGCTTTACATTAATATAACAACAATTTAACAGTGGCTGATAGATGGGACACAACCATGTAATTATCAAAAGTGAGCCACTTTCTTGATCTCTAATTAGTTCTATAGGCAAATAGAGTTTTGCTGGAACTAATTGCTGGCATGCAGCTGGCGTGAGGTGAGCACCAGGCCCGGGTTCAGGTGCTCAGCCGAGGGTTTTGCTGTTTTCTGATCTAATCACAAGATAATTCAGTTCTTTGTGCTGAGCACAAGCAGGGCTTTGTGCAGTCTGGGTGACCCTGCCCTGGCTGCAGCTCGGGCTCCTCCTCGTGTGGGGACAGGAGCTGTCCCTGCTCTGGAGCCGTCCTGGGCTGGGCTGGGCTGAATCACTAAAGACAAAGCAAAGCCAGGCCAGCAGTGAAGCAAGAGGATTCCTTTTCTTGCTGCCTCAGTTTTTGTGGCAGAGATGAAGCTTTAGCTGGGCTGGCTGTGTCCCAGCCCATCTGGAGTGCTCTGCTGCCAGGAGAATTCCTGGCACCGCCTGGGGATGGGATCACACAGCCTCGGGTGGCTTCTCCACCTCAGCTCAGGACTCTTGGTGAGTCCTTCACAGAACCCAATTTGGTTCCAACTTCATCCTGAGTCATTATTTCCTGAAGGTAAAAGGCTTGGGATGGGCTTGTGGCAGTTCCAGGGGGGCAGGAGAAAAGCCCCAGGGGTTCTTGATGCTCCATGGAAACAGAAAAAGGTGACTGAGGGATGGTCAGGGATTCCTTGTGCATGGGATCCCCTTCCAGGGACATTCAGGGTCATTCCCACCGGCAGAATTCCTTCCAGTCTCACTTCACCCACAGAAAAATGAGCTGGGACTCTCAGGATGGTACAGGGGTGTCTGAAATTCATTATTCCCCATGAATAATGAGCTGCAGGGACAGAAAAAGAGCTGGTCAGGAATTCTTTGCATGTGGGATCCCCTTCCAGGGGCATTCAACAGAATTCCTTCCAGTCTCACTTGACTCACAGAAAAATGAGCTGGGACTGGAAATGGCTCTGTCAGGATGGTACAGGGGTGTCTGAAATTCATTATTCCCCATGAATAAGGAGCCACAGGGACAGAAAAAGAGCTGGTCAGGAATTCTTTGCATGTGGGATCCCCTTCCAGGAACATTCAGCGTCGTTCCCACCAGCAGAATTCCTTCCAGTCTCACTTCATGCACAGAAAAATGAGCTGGGACTGGAAATGGCTCTGTCGGGGGTGTCAGGAATTCATCATTCCCCGTGAATAATGAGCTGCAGGGACTCAGCTCAGTCCCGCTCCCATCACCCCACCGTGCCCAGAGAACTCCAGGGATGACCCCCAGTGCCTTGTTGAAAGTCTGTTTGCTTTTGTCACCGCATTGCAAATGGTGTTTTGCAGCTTTTATTGCCCAGATCCTCTTCAGAAATGTTTTCTCTCATTAGAGCAAACCAAATTACCGAGCGCGGGCGCTTTGTTCCAATTGAATCTGAGCAATTGGCCCGGCACTAATTGCTCGAGGGCAACTTCCCCGATCTATCAAGATCATACCCAGGCAGCACTAATGCATTTAGCAGGGCCTTTATTGGATTTATTCAGCCTTTGGCCCGATGCAGCTTCTCACAAATGCATTTTGTGATTATGACAGGCCTGGCCTGTGAATTCCTGCCTCGTTACTGGGGCTCTCTGATGGAACTCATGGCTCTTGTCAGGGCCATTATCCCCTCCAACAAAGCAGGGCTGGCGTTTCCTGGAGCTCCGCACAGCTTTTGGGCTCCAGACACCCTCTGGCTCTGTAATTCCATGGAAAATGAGCTTTTTCTGTCTCTTGAGGTGAGCTGGGCCTGGTCTGGCAGGAAAAAATTCTGTAATTTGCAGTATTCACACAAGGGCAGGGACTTGGCACAGGATGGAGAAGTGCAAAGCCCTTCATTGCACAGTGAAAATCCCTTCAATCCCAGCACACAGACAGGACAGAACCTCACAGAAACAGCAAAGATGCATCCCCGAGTGTCCCCCAATCCCCTGCAGCATTGCCCAGGTGTTCCCTGGGATGGGAACAGGAAAACAATGCCCTACAAGCTCACAAACCACAATATTCTCACCCAATTGCTCCACAAGGCCACAAAGCCATCACACTTTTCCCCAGCCCATCTCAGGTGCCCTGGATGTGTTTCCATGGTCACCTCGGGGCCTGGGGAAAAGGCCCATTCCAGGCCTGCCTGTCTGTGACACCCAGGGTGTGCTTGGCAGATAATTCCTTGTGGAACCTGAGTTTCTCCTGTCCCTTGAGGCAAACCGGGGTCTGATCTGGCAGGAAAATTTCTGTAATTCCTCCTGGAACCTGAGCTTTTCCTGGCCCTCAAGGTGAGCTGGGCCTTGAGGGACTGAGAGGAGGAAGGAGCCAGCTCCTCTCTGTAGGGTCACACCCTGGGTGTCACAGACAGGCAGGCCTGGAATGGGCCTGGAGGTGACCATGGAAACACATCCAGGGCATCTGAGATGGGCTGGGGAAAAGTGTGATGGCTTTGTGGCCTTGTGGAGCANAGAGGTGGGGAAATGAGTCCCATTGTTTTGGGGCAATGGTACAGAGCAGGTGTACAGGACAGATCATTCCTGTGCAGCTCTTTCCACCTTGGCAGTAAGAACAATGCCGTCTACTGTGGCCTGTACTAGATTTGTACCAGTTACACCCCTGCACTTGGCAGACATCCCACCTTGATCTGGCCCGGACTTCCCTGTGCAAAAGTCCTTTTTCCCGTTTTGGGGGTCTTTGGGTGATCAGTCTCTGCCCTGGTCGATGGTCATGAGGCAGACAACAGATGAGGGGCTTCCGTCCCGTCCCTTACAGCAATGCTCCAGGGGATTGGGGGACACTCGGGGATGCATCTTTGCTGTTTCTGTGAGGTTCTGTCCTGTCTGTGTGCTGGGATTGAAGGGATTTTCACTGTGCAATGAAGGGCTTTGCACTTCTCCATCCTGTGCCAAGTCCCTGCCCTTGGGTGAACACTGCACTCTCTGCTGTCCTGGCTCGGCCAGCCCAGCTCTGCCCCTGCTGCTGTGACAGAGAATTAAATAACAATCAGCAAGAAATCTGCATTTAGGTTTCAGCCTGAAGAGTGGCTGAGGATTTGAGTGAGGAGTCTCAGACCTGTAGTAATGAACGTTGGGATATCAAACTTCTCAGACAAGACTGTGATGTTGTATGGAGTTCTTTATTATATAGATAGAGATTAAGATTATTACAGATCACTCTATGACTACTTGTTAAGATTACTCTTATGACTTCTACTGTGGTTACTACCATGGCTACTCCTTTATGGCCACTGCCTAATGGCTACTGCCCTATGGCTACTGCCCTATGGCACTGCCCCATGGCCCCTGCCCCATGGCCACTGCCCCATGGCCACTGCCCTATGGCACTGCCCCATGGCCACTGCCCCATGGTCACTGCCCCAAGGCCACTGCCCCATGGCCACTGCCCCATGGCCACTGCCCACTCCCAGGCAGTGAAAATTCCCTTGATCCCATCCCACCCCCAGGATGTGCCATCCCATAAACAGCAAAGATAAACAATCCCCTAGAAGGTCACACCCTCCAATCCTCTCCCACAGTGGCTGCAGAAGGCCACAAAGCCATGATCCTCTTTCCCCATGTCCATCCCTGGTGACCTGGATGTGCTTCCTGGGCACCTCTGGGCCTGGGGCAGAGGCTCAGCTCTGGGCCTGCCAGGCTGCTCTAGAACACACACAGTGGAACCCAACACACACCCAATTCAGTTTAACTCCAACAGGCAGAAATTCAAGGTGCTTGCTCATCCTCATGGGAGAATTGAACCCTTCAGGGGTGAATTGATATTTGCAGTCTCCAGATCATGGAATCATGGAAATATCCTGAGTTAAATGTCTTAAATATCGGGGTGTCCTGGCATCCCTGGATGGTTTTATTGAGGAAATGGAGCAGTCTGGAAGGACCTGCTGAGGGTTGCTTGCACAGGCTGTGATTTTTCACTGGGTGTTTGCAGCTGACCAGAGCAGCTCTGTTTGTGATTTATCAGGAATTCCCTCCTGCTTTCTCCCTGCCATCAGCTGCAGCAGCTGCTCCTGGTTTGCAGGGGGATTTATTTAATGCAGAAATCATGCACTGATTGATGGAAAAACAGTTGGCATGAGGAGCAATTGTTGAGAAGCCAAAGAGAAAATTTGAGAAGAAGAGAAGAAAATGTAGCCTTTTAAAAGTTGTTTATTAACTCCCCTGAATGTCAAAGCATCAGCTGGGCTCAGATTTCTGTCCTAGACATGCCTCTCTCACCTCAGGATGAGTTATATTCAACCAAGGAGTGAGCAATGAGAGAATAATCATCTGATTAAGGCTGCGAGGGAGGAGATGTCCTGCCTGGAAAAGTGGAATTATTGGGGCTGGCAGGTGGCCAGCAGGGAGGGACCGTGGCCAGGGGCCAGCAGGGCTGTGAGGGATCAGCCTCCTAATGGAGGGTGACAAAAGCCAGCACCTGCTGCCTTCCAGGGCAATCCCAGCCCTGAGCTCCCCATCCCCGAGCTCCAGCTCCGGTTCCTGCTGGGAACTCCTGCAAAGTGAGGTGGGAAAAGCCCCATCCGGTGTTTTCTTCTCTGTGCAAACAGAAAAAGGTCACTGAGTGCAGTAATCAACACAGGGTCAGGGACTTCTCAGACGTCAGGGTGATGTTGTGCAGAGCTCTTTATTCTACAGAGACTGAGACTGCTCCAGATCACTCTGGGACTNGATGTGCTTCCTGGGCACCTCTGGGCCTGGGGCAGGGGCTCAGCTCTGGGCCTGCCAGGCTGTTCTGTAACACACACAGTGGAACCCAACCACTGAGGGATGGTCAGGAATTGTTTGTGTGTGGGATCCCCTTGCAGGGATATCCAGGGTCATTCCCACTGGCAGAATTCCTTCCATCCTTGCTTTATCCACAGGAAAATTAGCTGGGACTGGAAATGGCTCTGTCAAGGGTGTCTGGAATTCATTATTCCCCATTTTTATAGCCAGGGAGCTTTTCCCAGCTGGAACACCGGGGAAGGAGGGATTCACCCAGGGCTGGAGGCTCAGAGGGGCTGCTGGAACCTCTGGGCTCTTTGAGGCTTTTGGAACAGCCAAACCCCTGGGCTGGGTGAGGAAAACATGGAATAACCAACCCAGAACTCAGAAACAGCAATGAAGGTTTCAGGCCATGTTTACCCTGAGACAGGAGTGTCTGATTGATCTCTCATGGTTTCACCTGAATTTATCTGGGGCATTTTCAGCCCTTTTGGAAGGGAAACACTTAAAGGGTTATTTTAAACTGTGGAAATTCAGGTTTTTTTCTGGTGAAGAGGAGATGAAATCCATGTCCTCCATCAGGTTCAGGCTGTGAGGGAAATCCTGCCTGCCTGCTCCCAGTAAATCCCAGCTCCAGCCTGGTGGAATTTAGTTCACAAGTGCACTCAAGGAATGGGAATTAATGCTCGACCCAGCTCCACTGAACAGGGAAAATCTGCAGTTATTTCACAATTGCACTTTAATAGACCATAATAATCTGCCATAATTACGAACCTCCCATTATTATAAAAATTACCCTGGGCTGGAGCAAACTTTGCTCTGCATTTTAAGGATTTGCCTTTTTATTTTAAAGTGCTTGTCCTTTTCCCCGAGTGAATGCAATTTATAGTTCTCCTTGACCTTTAGATAACAGTGAATGCTGTTATTTTTTGCTCTATTAATCCTCCTATCTTTCTGCCTGTGAACTGTTGTTCACCCCACGTTGGCCACTGGTACAAATTGTGCCCTGAAATCCAAACATGCACATACACAAAAAAAGGGAGAACAGAGGAAATGATGGCAGGAATGAGCTCAATAAGTCACACTGTGATAACTCGGGCAGGCTCAGCTTATGGACTGAATCCCAAGGAGGAGCAGGAGCCTCCAGGTTGTGCTTGGAGTCACTGGGAGAGAGAAAAACGGCAGCACCAGGCTGATTTCAGAGTCTCTCTCCTCTCCGTGTATTTATGATTTTTCTCTTTTAATTTTCCTTCGAAAGCCGCTCGAGTGAGGTGGCCCAGGGAATTCTCCTGAGCAGCCTGAGCCTGGTTATCAGTCCTGCCCACGGAGAATTCCCTTGGCTGCTGCCTCCTCTTTGCTTTCCAATAAATATTTTTATTTATGGCTGTGTTAGGAGGAGGAGGGACCTCACTGCAGCCTCTCACCAGTGGTTTCTCCCTGACTTAAAGCCAGGAAATCTCCAGTGAACCTGAACCAGTGCAGCAGAGAGGAAAAACCTCCCTGGCTGAGGTGAGACAGAGGAACCTTTGGGGTGATAAATAAAACTTTCAGAGATTTCCAGTTGGTTTTTGCCTCTTGGAAGGGTCAGGCTGGAGGCAGTTCAGGTAAAATGAAAGTGAACGTGAACCCCCTGGCAGGAATTCTGCTCCTTGGCTCATCCCTCGCCACAGAGCAGCGAGGATTAATTAAAGTTGCATAAAGTTGAAAGAGTGCCCAAGGTAAAGATGAAACCCCTCAGAACTGCTCCGAGGAGTTTTGGAGCTCAGCTCTCCGGGCTGGGGGTTGGAAACTCCTCACAGCCCAGAGCTGGAGGGGTGAGAGAGGAGAAGCCAAGCACAAGAACAGTTTGTTTCTGTCATTTCCAAACAGCCTCGGGATTTTATCTGCAGCAGAACTGACTCAGCAAAGCAGCAAATTCCCACTCCTGCAGTGCTGGAGAGAGGAGCACAGCCCGGAGCTCTCACAGCCTCCCTGCTCCTCCCTTGGCTCCCCTTCCAGAGGGATCCAGAGTGATCCAGAGCGATCCAGGGGGATGCATAGCAGTCCAGAGGGATCCAGGGGGGTCCAGAGCGATCCAGAGCGATCCAGAGCGATCTGGGGCAGTCCAGAGTGATCCAGAATGATCCAAAGTGATACAGGGGGGATCCAGAGGGATCCAGAGGGATCCTGGGGGGGATCCAGAGCCATCCAGAGGGATCCAGAGCAATCCAGAGTGATCCAGGGGGGATTCAGAGCAATCCAGAGGGATCCAGGGGGGATTCAGAGCGATCCAGGGGGATTCATAGCAGTCCAGAGGAATCCAGAGCGATCCAGGGGGGATCCAGAGTGATCCAGNAATCCAGGGGGATCCAGAGGGATCCAGAGGGATCCAGAGTGATCCAGAGTGATCCAGAGGGATCCAGAATGATCGGGGGTGGTCCAGAGTGATCCAGAGGGATCCAGAACGATCCAAAGTGATCCGGGGGGATCCAGAGGGATCCTGGAGGGGATCCAGAGCCATCCAGAGGGATTCAGAGCAATCCGGAGTGATCCAGGGGGAATTCAGAGCGATCCAGAGGGATCCAGGGGGGATTCAGAGTGATCCAGAGGGATCCAGAGGGTCACAGCCACCCCAGAGCCTGAGCACTGAGCACAGAGGTGCTTTGAAAGCTTTGATCCTGCCCAGGCACCTGCACAAAGCCAGAAATTTGGATTTCTGAGCAAAAAAACTCCACAGAGCAGCTCATTTCCTTCTCTTCTGTGATGGATTTTTGTCCAGCAGCACTAAACCCGCTTGGCACAGGAATATTTCAGAGGTTTTTTGTGTCAGTTCATGGTTGGATGAGTTCGGGTTTAATTCCAGCCCGTTTTGGTGCAGTTTGTCCCTTCAGTAATCACAGACTGGAGTTCACAGGGGACAGTTAACCCAGGGACAGGCCCAGGTGTGCCAGGGGCTGTTCCTGCTGTGACAGGGGACAGTTAACCCAGGGACAGGCCCAGGTGAGCCAGGGGCTGCTCCTGGTGTGACAGGGGACAGTTAACCCAGGGACAGGCCCAGGTGAGCCAGGGGCTGCTCCTGGTGTGACAGGGGACAGTTAACCCAGGGACAGGCCCAGGTGAGCCAGGGGCTGCTCCTGGTGTGACAGGGGACAGTTAACCCAGGGACAGGCCCAGGTGAGCCAGGGGCTGCTCCTGGTGTGACAGGGGACAGTTAACCCAGGGACAGGCCCAGGTGAGCCAGGGGCTGCTCCTGGTGTGACAGGGGACAGTTAACCCAGGGACAGGCCCAGGTGAGCCAGGGGCTGCTCCTGGTGTGACAGGGGACAGTTAACCCAGGGACAGGCCCAGGTGAGCCAGGGGCTGCTCCTGGTGTGACAGGGGACAGTTAACCCAGGGACAGGCCCAGGTGAGCCAGGGGCTGCTCCTGGTGTGACAGGGGACAGTTAACCCAGGGACAGGCCCAGGTGAGCCAGGGGCTGCTCCTGGTGTGACAGGGGACAGTTAACCCAGGGACAGGCCCAGGTGAGCCAGGGGCTGCTCCTGGTGTGACAGGGGACAGTTAACCCAGGGGCTGTTCCTGGTGTGACAGGGGACAGTTAACCCAGGGACAGGCCCAGGTGAGCCAGGGGCTGCTCCTGGTGTGACAGGGGACAGTTAACCCAGGGACAGGCCCAGGTGAGCCAGGGGCTGCTCCTGGTGTGACAGGGGACAGTTAACCCCGGGACAGGCCCAGGGGTGCCAGGGGCTGCTCCCGGTGCTGCTGAGCCATGGAATGACCTCTGCCAGCTCTGTCCTGTGCCAGGTGAGCCCAGGATTTACAATCCTGACGAGTTTCCCCTTGATGCCTTAGGTTTTAACTTTTTATTCTCTAGATCAAGGCTGCTCTAGCGTGTGACTCCAAGACTCCATAAATTGTCAGCCTGGGTTCTGTCACTGGTATTTAGATGAAACAATTTCTCCCTAAGCCAGAGTTTCAAGGACAGACTTGAAAGTATTTTCCTCACATCCTGTTTCTCCAAAAGCCCAAAATGTAAACAACCATGGACAGCAGTGAGAGAAGAAGGGACAAACTGGGGATGGGACTCCAGGACCCAGAGATGTAACTGGACAATGGGTTTCTGATGTGCAGATGGACTGAAGGTAAATCTGTCCAAAAAGCACGTGCTGGGTGTGTCCATTTTGGGTGGAGTCTCTGCCAGACTCCTGCCTGGCCCAAAGTGCTCCTTGTTTTAATAAATTCTTCTTTTATTCTTTTAACTCTGCCCAGCTTCTGTTTCAGGTCAGCCTTTCCTAAGGCATCCCCCTCGCTCAGGGCACTGCCTGTGAGCTCCAGCAGCTTTTTCTGCACAAAACAACTCCTTTTTGCCCTTTGCTTTTCTAGTTCCAAACTAGCCCGGGGCTCCAGTTCACCTTCTGGAGGAGCAGCTCTCCAAACCTTCCCAAGTGGCTGCTACAGAGAGAGGATTTTCAATTCCAGCACCATGAAAGGGAGTGGTGCTGGGGCTCCTCCAGGGCAGGACAGGGGGACTGTGGTGGCCACCCTGCAGGGGACACTCAGGTCAGGCTGTCCTGCCTCCAGCTGGGACCCTTGTGCTGTTTAAGCTGGAATTTTCTCCCCCTGTGTGGGAGTTTTCCATCTTGTTTGGGGTATTTTAAAGGAGAGGACAACAGGGTTTGCTTTCAGCAAAGAGAAAAATTCTCTATTTTGTGTGGTTTTTATGGCTTTTTTATCCCTTTTCCACCTGTGCAAAGGCCTTTCCCAGGTAAACTCCAGCAGCTGAAATCTCCACTCCTTTTAGAGCTCAGGAATTGGAGAAGAACAGGAATATTGACAGTTCTGATAGCAGGGGTCCTGCCAGCCCCAGGTGATGAGGGAGAGGAGCAGATGGAGAAATTTAAATTTTTAAAACATTTCAGTTGGATTTTTTCCCCCTGTGTGGGATAAGGAACTGTTTGGAGTTTTCCATCTTGTTTGGGG
Source organism: Drymodes brunneopygia (assembly GCA_013400955.1). Taxonomy (NCBI): domain Eukaryota; kingdom Metazoa; phylum Chordata; class Aves; order Passeriformes; family Petroicidae; genus Drymodes; species Drymodes brunneopygia. Next base: position 19,127 of record VZTZ01012171.1, read on the forward strand.
TATTTTAAAGGAGAGGACAACAGGTTTTGCTTGCAGCAAAGAGAAACGTTCTCTATTTTATGTGTTTTTATGGCTTTTTTAATCCCCTTTACACCAGATAAACTCCAGCAGCTGTAATCTCCACTCCTTTTAGAGTTCAGGAACTGGGGAAGAACAGGAATATTGACAGTTCTGATAGCGGGGGTCCTGCCAGCCCCAGGTGAGGAGGGAGAGGAGCAGATGGAGGAGTTTAAAATTCTGTGCAGCGCAAAGACCTTGAAAAAAAAAACTAAAGAAAAATCAAAATGCAAACTGACTCCTCCAATGCATCTTCAGGCAGGGAAAATAGGATGCAATTAAGTTCTTCCAGAGGGCTCCAGTCCCTCTAATGATAAGGTTTAAAAGAGCAGCTTAATGAAATGTCACAAGGACAGGGCTGGAACAATCCCCACGTCCCGGCTGGAGGGGAAATTATGGGGGGAGANAATGTTTTATGGAGCTCCCTGGTGCAAGCCCTTCGTTCTGTGCTGTTTGTGTGCTCTGCCATCTTCTCTTTTTTAAATAAACCAATAATTTAATGTCATCAGGATATGGAGAGTCACCTTCAGGCTCTGCTCCCAAAATACCACGGCCAGCGACTCCCTGTTCTGCCTTTTTTGGATCGGTGCTGGAAATAATGAGGGGTTTTGTTCAAACCTCAGCCAGGGACGGGCAGAGGGAAGTGCTTGGTGCAGTCAGGGCTGATCCAGCAGGAGGGGAGCAGAGGGGTGAAATTCCCAAATTTGGGAGAGCAGGATGGGCACAGGGCTGGGCTGAAGGATCCCCTCAATCCCTGAATTCCCTCAGTCTCTCCCTGGATTCTCTCAATCCTTCCCTAGATTTCCTCAATCCCTCCCTGGATTCCCTCAATCCTTCCCTGGATTCCCTCAATCCTTCCCTGGATTCCCTCAATCCCTGGATCCCCTCAATCCTTCCCTGGATTCCCTCAATCCCTGGATCCCCTAAGTCCTTCCCTGGATCCCCTCAATGCCTGGATTCCCTCAATGCCTGGATTCCCTCAATCCCTGGATTCCCTCAATCCCTCCCTGGATCCCCTCAATCCTTCCCTGGAATCCCTCAATCCCTGGATCCCCTCAATCCTTCCCTGGATCCCCTCAATCCCTGGATTCCCTCAATGCCTGGATTCCCTCAATCCCTGGATTCCCTCAATCCCNGGGAGGTGGGGGGGGAATTACAGGGGTAAAATGGAGGGGAAATGATGGGGGGAGATGGGGGGGAAATTACAGGAGGGGATGAAAAGGGAGCGTTTGCATCCCTGGCCCTGCTGGGAATCCATTGGAGCCACTGGCGTTGCACCACAGAAGGATTTGGCTCTGGAATTTTAAACAGGAGCAACCCCAAAAGCAAAGATTTGAGTGAAAAGCAGCCAATCTCCTCAAAGGGAATGGGATTTTCCCATTAGATTATTGATAATTCCCTTTAACTCTGCCCATGGTGTTCAGGGTGATGGAGCTGGGAAGTTCCTGGGTTTCGGAGGCTGTGAGTGCCCCCAGAGCTGCTCCTTCCCCCCTGGGGTGGGAGGTTCTGGAGTGCTCTCCCTTTAAAGAAATTATNTCCCCTCAATCCTTCCCTGGAATCCCTCAATCCCTGGATCCCCTCAATCCTTCCCTGGATCCCCTCAATCCCTGGATCCCCTCAATGCCTGGATTCCCTCAATCCCTGGATCCCCTCAATCCCTCCCTGGATTCCCTCAATCCCTGGATTCCCTCAATGCCTGGATTCCCTCAATCCCTGGATTCCCTCAATCCCTGCCTGGATCCCCTCAATCCTTCCCTGGAATCCCTCAATCCCTGGATCCCCTCAATCCTTCCCTGGATCCCCTCAATCCCTGGATTCCCTCAATGCCTGGATTCCCTCAATCCCTGGATTCCCTCAATCCCTCCCTGGATCCCCTCAACCCCTCCCTGTTCTCCATGAACTGACCTTGTGATGGGTGTGGATATTTGGGAAGGGGATTTTCCCTGGACACTTGGTCCATGTGGGATTTTCTGCTCCTTCCCTTCCTCCACGGGCGCTGCCAGGCCCAAATTATGCTAAAACCAGGTAAAAACCCCCAAGCTGCAGTAAATTACCCTGGAACACATCAGCAGCTCAGTGTTCCAGCCCTACCTTGGAATCCAGCTCTCCCAGCACAGCTCCCCTGGGGCAGGAGAGGAGCTCTGAATTCATTTCTTTTGACGACCACGTCAACCTGCTTCTTGAAGGGGAAAAAAAAATAAAACCCTATATTTAGAATGCATAATGCAAGCAATATCAGCTTCCAAACAAGAAAGTAGGACACGTCCTCAGCCAGGATGAAAAGAAAATGGAGAAAAAAAAATTTAAAATAATTTAAAAAAGCGCCAAGTCTGCATTAGAAAGTGGGAGATGGCTCCCACGTAAACGCGGTGTCAAACTGGCAGCTCCTTCTCTAATAACAGTCATGTAAATACAAATACAAACATCCCTCTGCGTAAACGCAGCTACACGGAACAAAAAGGGGTGACAGGAATAAAGATTGGGAAGGGATGAATATTCCCTGCCTTCCACGCCTGGCACACGGTGAGGGAAAAGCTGCCAGGGCTCAGGGGTTGTTCTTGTAGCCCCTGGGTGCTGAGTCCGAGCTTTCCCAAATTCCTGCAGTTTGTTGGGCTCGTCTGATCAAATGAAAATTTGGATAAAATGTAAAAATGTAGGGAAAAAGGAGGCTTGAAATGCCCAGATTCTTCTCTTCAATGGGCCTTTAACCAGAGTGAACAGCCTTTGTTCAGCTGGATTCCTCCTGGAATGCTCTGGGATGGGGCAGAGCAGGATTTGCTGGATTCCTCCGGGAATGCTCTGGGATGGGGCAGAGCAGGGTTTGCTGGATTCCCTGGAGTGCTCTGGAATGGGGCAGAGCAGGGTTTGCTGGATTCCCTCCTGGAATGCTCTGGGATGGGGCAGAGCAGGGTTTGCTGGATTCCCTGGAGTGCTCTGGAATGGGGCAGAGCAGGGTTTGCTGGATTTTGTCCTGGAATGCTCTGGGATGGGGCAGAGCAGGGTTGGCTGCAGGGTGCATCTGCATCTGCCCCATCCCA